>JAUYWH010000025.1:20269224-20300771 GCA_034779795.1 Ctenopoma multispine
ACACACACACACACACACACACACACACACACACACACACACACACACACACACACACACACACACACACTAATCCATAGCTGACTTAACAATGACTTTGCACTGTGCTCACTGGGCTAAAAAAAAGTATGCATCTGTGTGGGGGGTGTGTGTGGGGGGAGGGAGTGGGGGGGAGTTAAGTAATGCCCCAGCTGGGGTCCAGCAGAGAACAGCATAACACACGCCTGTTGTTCTTCCTGACCCCCAAGACAAGGCTCGGCCAGGCACGCACAGCCACTCACATCCCCCTCCACACACACACACACACACACGTTCCCCTCCAAACTGTTTCCTCCCTCCCTAAAGAACATGGATCAGGAGAACAATAGCCCACCCTCAGCTCCCTCCCATTCTCAGGAGGGATATTTCCTTTAGTTTGAATGAATAATAACACCCCAGAGCATTAAAGAACTGCGTAACCTTGTCTGAGGGAAGAGATCTTGGCCCGAAGGCAGCTAGACCAACTGCTTGGCTGCCACTGAGTGTGAGCTGCTCCTCTTGGCATGTACAGTGAGCAGGGCTGACCAGAGCAAAGCATAACTAAAAGTGCAAGAATCTCATTTCATATTGTTTTTCTCCACATTTGATAAAAATTAACATGCGGTCAGTTCTAAACGAATTAGAAAAGATAAAAAAGATCTGAAGATTGTTTCGCCTCAGCACACACACACACCATCCACACGGGAGATTTCATTAAAAAATACAAACTGTTATTCATCAAGGCCACAGCTCTGTGGCTGTGTCATGCCGTGGCAGCTAAATAAGCAGCAGTCACATCATAGTGTTGGACAAATCAAAAAAAGTTCTCTTCCTTTCAACTTCTCACCTCAGCATTTCTGACAGAAACAGCTCTCAAGTCATTTCAAAGCGCAACCACTTAAAGCAAACAGGCTTCTTTGCACCAACGGGATTTTGGACAACTTGGATGCTCTTCAAAGAGAATGTGGCCCTAATATGGCCACAGTGAGGATGGTGTTTGAGAATCCTGCCACTGTTTCTTTTTTTGCACCACATGGGCAGCAGCTCAAGCCAATGTGCCCAGCATGTGACCGGCAAGACCAACGCGGGAGCTCCCGACTTAAACCATCACATGCTTAACCGATGCTTGACCAGTCAGCGGTAATCTGTCATGACTGGCAGACACATTAAATGCCAGCATCGCATGCTGCCCTCACGCTGTGCGGGCGTAGGCTAATCCCAAATCATTGATATTCATGTCAAACACAAGACTGGCTGTCAGTCTAGACTTGAGGGCAAACTCTTAGTAGTAATGAGAACTTCCTCAAAAGGAAAAAGCACTGCTTATTTGAAGTTATTGAGTATAATGGGAGACTATATTTATGAAACATATATATTAAATGAGTCTCTTTATATTTCAGAAAGAAGCTGACGCCTTAAGTGTTAACTGTGCATAGAAAGACTCAGATGTTGAAACAGTGCTGTAGCTGCAGGCTGTCACCAGTGAGCAAACACTAGAGTTTCACTTTGGATTTTTCCTGGAATATTTACACAGACCGTGTTTTCTCACTGCAAAAGGACCAAAGAATGTCTGAGCGACTCTATTTTTGAGGGTAGTCTCAGAGTAAATACATGTCAGCCACTCGTCTGCTGCAGGCAAACTATTTCCTTCCAAAGCAATTAAGCAGTTAATTTAATATCTTGCACCAATCATGCTCAGTAATAAATACATCAGCAGCTGAACGGCGGGGAAGAAAGGAGGTCAGAACACAGTGACAGAGTAATCACCAGTGGATTTAAGAGAACGTTGGAATTTGATAAGAAGAGAGAAACACAAAGACAGGAATGCACACACCCACATAAAACACTCCCCACTTAGATAGGCTATTAAAAAAATATATACACACACACAGATATTTTACCCCACTACACAAATCTGATTTTCAATTAGGCTTTAAACACAAATGTATCGCTCCAGCATGTGGTTTTGTGTACGTGTGTGCACAGGCAAACGTTCACACACAAGCCCGCCCGACATGTGCAAGTTCAGAGTCCACTGACTATTGCTCTCCAGCTTAACGACCCAGTGAGATATAGACACCGCTGAGCGACTGGAGCGCGGCTAATCAACACATGATTGTTGTGACATTTCCGACCAGCCATTATCTGCAATTGGCCGTAATTCGGTGCTGCTGCTGATGACTTAATTTAGCCTTCACCACAACTAACAGACTAACAGCGCGGCTCATCTCCTACAAGATGGGGCGTAGGGCTT
The DNA here is from genome assembly GCA_034779795.1 of Ctenopoma multispine. NCBI lineage: Eukaryota > Metazoa > Chordata > Actinopteri > Anabantiformes > Anabantidae > Ctenopoma > Ctenopoma multispine. Next base: position 20,271,497 of record JAUYWH010000025.1, read on the forward strand.
AGCTCAGACCTCCTCCCCTCATAATCCTCCTCTTTTTCTCTACTCCAGTCCTTCCTCCCGCTCCTCACTCCTCTCCTCATCGTTTTTCCTCTTTTCTCGACTTCTGCGCTCAGTTGAAACAGCCTGTAGCCTGCGACAGAGAGAGTGTCAAATGCATTCTCATCCTCATTACAGAGTTTCCCAAGGCAGCCCTTTCCGCCAAAAAAGAAAACATGTATTTCCCAAGCACTTGCACAGTGTTCACGCTTGTTGTTACCTACCGAACACAAAAGCAAACATTACTGTTTTAGAGTGGAGCTATTATTATCAACTTACATTTACATACCCTCTTTTTAACCACGCATAAACTCATTACGCTGCCAGTTTTGTTTATGAGTCTGATGCTTCATCATAACTCAAGCACATCAACTGACGGTGCTGTTACAAAAGGAAATATATCATTAATGCATCATCAAATGGTCTTTGATTCCACAACACTGGCAAGGGAGGCTCAAAATAGACTACATAAGGCACCTTGAGGCTGGGTTAATAAAGAAAAAATATGAGAGAATATTGGATGTGAAGCAGATCAAAGAAATGATAGGGGGAAAAAAACACTCACGAGCTTGACAAGTTGTAGCAAAAAGCCACAAAGCAAGTGCTTTAGAGTTGTGTGGTTTGATGGATTTCATGCTGCAGCTATCAACATGCATGTGCACGTGCTGCAGTGCTGCATTGCCAGAAAGGAAATCAGACCATGTTCCTTGAGAGATCCCAGGTAGGGCTGGAATGACAAGTAACTCGTCTCACTGTGCTTCTCTCCTCCCCTTTCCCTCCTATTTAAAACATAAATGTACCCTTCACTTCAAGTCACACATGCCCAACAGCACTCATCCCCCAAAAAAACCCTTCCCACAATCATGGTCTTACACTGGGAGTCTGAGAGGACTCGGTTTACCGGTCCTCAGGTGAGTGGGGCTAAAGCAGATATAAGATTCTGTGTCATTTTAAATCGCGCACTGTGAGCCTTTCTCTATTAATCTTTAAAAAGGGAGAAAGAGAATACACCATATCCTCATTCCCAGGGCTTGGATGTCACCTGGAGTAATTGATACCACTATCTGGGCACCATGGCTCAGTACCTTCAGCCTGCATATTACCATGACCTACTGTAGAGCAGCTGTCATGGACAGCAAGAGCCAGACTGTGATCCTGTCAGTCACAACAGGCTTTTGAGAGTCGCGGGTTCAGACAATTATCTCTACCTTCGATCTGCCAGGGAGGCAAAGCAATGACAAACATCATCATGCTTCAGTCTGGAAAAACAGGCTCCGACTGGAAATACAATAGTGCTTAGAAACTCCCCCGAAACCAGGAAACGAGTGTGGCTAGTTTTACATACATACGTCTAATAGGTAAGCCTCCTTCTGGAGACAAAGGGAAACCGCTGATGAGTTTTACACGACGAGATAAACTGCTGCACCTGCTCCCTGTAAGCCAAAGGGCGTCCTTAACTGTGCTGTTGATCAGTCTAAAGCATTCGGTTAATTTCACTTAACACTTGAGTCACCACAGTAGGTTCACTGAACATCTTTTGATGCTATTTACATGCACTCCATTAGGGGTATTGTTCCCCTTGCCATCAACAGAACCCTCTTTCCTTTGAGGCCGATACTATAACCCACACAGCAGATGAAAATAAAGCTCCTTCCACTTTAGCCAGTCTCCCACATAAACCAGCCATAGATGAGCAGAAGGGAAACAGAAGGACAGAGGAGATAAAAAAGAGGGTGGAAGGGAGGGGCTGGGGGTGGTTTTGACAGAGGGTTGAGACGAGGGAAGTGCGGGGCCACTTATGCGCCCTGCCACCCTGCATCACCAAGGCAGCCAATGATGGATGAATAGGAGCACATCCCAATAATAGAAACGACTTAGGCACCGAGCAGGATCATTAGCTGAGTAACAGCAGGCTTTTGGGGAATCATGAGAGTACATGTGCCTCTAAGTATATTTATACGTGTATAAGCTCAGTTCTATCTAGTTCAGCAGGACTTCATTTGTCACACTGTTCAGCAGCAAACCTACAGAGGATGTGTGCCAAATGTGTATTTCTATGGTAGAATCAAGGCCTGAGGATTTAAGGGAAAACACCAATTCTGTATAAGGCTGGACTTCAACTCAAACCCTTAACAGCATCGCCTCCATGATTTGATTTTTTGTTTCTTAGTCCACGCTGTTGTGCTGTATTTTCAGCCTCGTTACGACTCCTGTTCATCAGTTATTCATGCAAACTTGGGATCGCGCTGGAGACGAAGCTGGTCATACATTTGCATATCGTAGCAGCGGTGCTCGCTGTAGCACGGAGATAAAAAAAAAACAGACAATAAATCAGGGTAAACAAACAGATGGCTGAAACAAACAGAGCACCAGGCGAACAGAAGGGGTGAGATGGAAAAGAAAACACAGGTATCAAGGACCTGCACAGACTGAAGACGCTCATCTGCATACACTATTTAAGGACTACACTGATGGTTTTCCATGTTTTCGAACATTAACTTTACCAACATGATTATGGCACATTTTACATTTATTTTGTCAAATCTAGCAAGTTAGAAGAGTCAATGAGGTCCTACTTTTAGGCAAAGTCGTCCTTTATTGGGTGATTAGTTTACGTGCAAATCAAATTAGATTATGCTTTTTAAAAACACCTATGATTCATTACACTAGTGGTACTGTAAGCTAATGGCAGCGCTCATCAACAATGAGCTTTCCAAAATGTCCCTGTTCACATCTGCAAAAAATGACATTGTAAATACTTTGAAATAAAAAAAATAGGTGAAATTCAAAAACAGAATAGAAAAAGGCAAAAAGTAAAGTGAAATAAATGAAAGCTGACGATTGCCTAGAATTTTGAAAATGACTCATTCACTTTAAAAATCATTAGATAGTAATGTGCTTAATGGACTAAAACATGAAAAACTGTTGTTTTGTCCTTTAGCTCAGATGTCTATGTGCTGGCAGAGTTTTGTGTTGTGGTAACCCACTCGATGATCATCTACCATAAGCATTTATATGACAGCACCAGTGATGTAAAATTACTGTAAGTCTGCGTGGACTCGTGGACATCCCTCTCATCCACAAGCTCCCAGTCAGCGCCAGGGCTGACTCACAGCAGAGGTGAGTAACTGCAACACTGGAAAACCACAGCAGCGTTTAAGTCACAAACACACCCTGCTCGAGTCTGTGTGTGTGCGTCTGTGACAGAGATCCACTAGTCAAGTCCTAATTTTGTCTGGGCTGATATTCAGGTGGCAGGGAGGGAGAAAATGATGCCGTGGTATCAAATGATGCAATAGTTTTGTTTAATTTCTCACAGCTAATGTTGAACTCACTGAACAGACATATGGTGGTGAAAGATACATGATACAAAACATGCTGATGACAGATACGTTATCCCATTATGTCATAATAAACCTCAAAACAATCACTACCAACAGACTGTCTGGCAATCAGGATTTTTGGCGCTGAGGTTAATGCGTCAATGCTGTGAAATAGCTCAAAAACAGAAACTTGAAAAGGATTGTTTCCTGCCATGAGTGGAGTCGTAGACAGGTAACGCCTTCATTTCACAGGTGCCAGTAAGTAATGTTTGCAAAGCAAGCGCCAAGCCCTTACATTAGCATAAAGCACGCATGTCATGTGGCTTCACGGTGTGATCGCAGCACTGTAGCAAGACAGTCTACGCGTCAAGAGGATCTTTTTTTTTTTTGCGCTGCCGTATGTCTTGTCTGGAGCCGTCTTGTGCTCAACTGCTGTTAGGGGTCATGCAGGTCAACAGACGGGTGGGTGGCTGTCACTGACAATCTGAGCTTTGTCTGTCATTTGTGCGTGTGCGTGCTGAGCACCTGCGCCTGTGGCTGCAAGTGTGTTTGCTTCTCAACTTAGCTGTGATGCCTGGCAAGTTTAAATGTTGAATCAATGTGAGCTGTGCTACTCTGCCAGCTCCTAAGGAGCCCCCTGACACTTAGGCTCTTAGGCAGCTCCGGCATGCATACAGCACACAGCAGCAGTGCCATCCTTTAGCAGCTCTGCTAAAGCCTGAACCAGTCGAGAGGACATCCGATAACATGAAAGCAGGACGGGCTGGACTTTGGTCCTCCCTGGACTAGCTCTAGCAAACTCCCTCTTTCATGGCCAAATTTTAAAGTCCTCTTTCAAGTCAACTGATATGAGCCAGTCTCATTCAAGTTTTCACTTTTTGCTCAGCCAAGAGGAGTTTTACAGTTTTGCTCAGTTATGGGGTCTCTGAAGAGTCATTCCAGATCTATAATACATTTATGCTGTAAAAACAGTAAAGATTGAATCCAAAAAATGCCGGTAACAGCAGTTTAATATGCTTCAGCACTCCATTTTTTTCCACGTAGAAGATGAAACCATGTTGTACCTCTACATAACAGTAAAACTAGTTCGACCACATTCCTCCTCAGCGAGTGGATCCTCCTGAGTTGTAAAGGAAGTCGATGCATGTCCTATGAGTACAATCATCTGAGGGTGATTTGACTTTCAGCGTGGCAGCTCGACTGGAATCACAATCGGTTAAACGACCTTAAGGCTCCGCCACCTTGAAACCACTTTTCATTTACAGGACATGTACCAGAGATGCGATTAATGACTGGCATACAGATGATGGGCCTTGAATGATCCTTGATGTGGTTCTGATACATCAGGGCAAAGGTGCCAGAAAAATCTTAAGACACATGTACCGGAAAAACAGAGACTGTGGTTACATTTTTTAAAAGTCTAATGGTTAAAATGTGTGTTCCAGGCACTGCAGTGTTGAATCTTTCATAGACAAACAACACAAGTTTATAGACCTTAATTTTACATCAGAAATATCCTGATGAAAAAACCATCTGTCTTCTTGAAGGAGACGTTTTCCTCGTGATCTCCTAACAATGGGGGATATCTGCAAGACACAGCACCTGTTGGTAACAATACACACAGTGCTCAACAGATCCAAAATAACTGCATTCTGAACATGATCGCCATTCACAGATCAACACTCAAAGCCGTCCTGCATGCACTAACAACAATGAAGCAATTTGTCAAAGTGCTGTAACAGATATGAGGGAAAGTTTGAAACCCTGCTGTCATTTCCGGTTTTAAAAACACGGTTGAAGGTGATCACGAGGACAGGACATGCAAATATACACAGCCTACTTGTGCAGTATGAATTTATAATTCCACCCCCAGGACGTATTAGGTTCAAAGGGCAGCAGGAAATACACCAGAACTGCTGCCTTAAATACATACGGCATGACCTGTTCACCTGACCTGCAGCATCTGAGCATACATCATAGTCATACTCTACAAACCAGGACAGAGAACCAAACAAAAGCTTTCTTCACTCCCTTTGTTCAAGTGCGGAATTTACTTGTAGCAACACATCATAATCGTCATCTGAAAGCTATTCAAACAATCTGCCTGGCTATTGTACAGCAGGCTTGAATGACTGGTACTAGTAGATACTCCAGCAATTGCATCACTGCAATGCCAGGATTGCAGAGAGACACGTCCTTCTGCTTACTTTCTACAGCGAGTAGTGTGCATGCGATCTCTTGAGTCAATTTGCCCGAAGATCTTAGAGAGCTGGCAATGGGCCAGCTGCTGCCAAAAGCCTCAGCGCAAATTTGTCATCGTGTGTGTGTGTGTGTGTGTGCTTTAGGCCTAAAAAAAACACAAACAAACAAACAAGTCAAACACCTGACAGCCAAACACACACAAGTGCAGAGCGCAAAAGTTCCCAGAAAGATCCTGCAGAATGTGCAGGGATTGGCTTATTAGCAGAAAATGAGAAATAGCACTCATGAGCACAACACTGAAAGGGCGACCCGTCAAAGCGGCCGCCGGTGACCCGCTGCAGAGGCAACACACTGTGAATACAAGCTGCTAGTCAAAGGCATTGCAACAAAGCCGCCCTCCCGTTGTCCTCCACTTTTTCATAAAGATCAGGCCCCCGGGCACTCGCAGCAGCTTCGGATGCATCGGCTGACTTAGCCGGGATGAGATTGGACCCGATCAATAACCTGTTAGAGAAGCTGAGGAGCAAAGCAAGCTAAATTGGCCGGGCTGAGATCCTGACACCAATGAATTCTAATGAGGCCGTGCGCAGAACCTCATCTCCACGGAGCACGACATTTCAGCACGGAGGGAGGAAGGAGAAGAGTGTATTAATAACATAGTGGGAAAAAAAATTGTCATTTCATCGGGACAAACATCTACAGATTGACTTTTCGACTTAAACATGTTGTATATTCCATATGCGCAGTCATTTGTCTTAAGATGATTGCAACCGGCTTGCAAGTCCTTGTCTAAAGAGCATTAAACACACCTTATTTATGTCCAGCCAGGCTAATGATGGAAGCTCATTTTAGGCAATAACAACTCCTGCTTTGCATCCTCATAAATTAAACATTATTTTTATGAAGCTTATGAGGAAGTGGTCAGACATGAAATACTCCCTCCCCTCATCGTTCTCCTGCAGAGTTTGGCAGAAGCGTCAGCAGTGCAGTAAGGACCACAGCAGCTGCGTTAGAGAGGAAGGTGGGCTTTTATTTCCGTTTAATATGAGATGTCATCATGGGCACAAGCAGAACAAGCAAAGATCGATTCTTTGACACGGAGTCCCAGGACTAAACAGCTGAGTGGGCTGCACTGGCTGAACGAGTATTGACGAAGGCCCATCAAAGGGCCAAGTGTGAAGTACCACAGTCAACCTGGAGACTGAACTCTGGAGATTGAGTCTTCTCAACTGATTTATAACCCAGAGTGCAAAGAAAGATCCCAGCTGAACAGAAGTGTGCGCAAGTCCACACTACACAGACAGGCAATCCGTCTTAGTCTTATCATTACTCTTCAAAATAAACTCACATCTAGGGGAGAATGAAGGCAGGGAAGTCAAAACAGCACCACCTCTACATCCTCCTTCAGCATCAGTGAAAACAGATCTAGGGAAAAATACCACTACAAAGATTCTCTGGCCGCATTCAAGAGCACGCACACGGAAGCCGGTGTCTCTCTCTGCGATTGTTTTTGGTCTGAATAGACGACCCAACCAGAGGTGGAAACCAATTCAGATGTGCCTTAATTTTTCCATTATCATGCAAGCTTGTGCGCGCACGCACACACACACACACACACACACACACACAAACACACACACACAGTCAGCTCACACAGGCTGCATACCTGCAGACATGATTGGAAATACAAACTGTGGACTACATCTGAAATGTTGGCTTAATGAAAGCAGTGGGCAGAATCATTTGAGACGGTCACAACAGAGAATCAATACTGTTATTGTGATTAATTGGAACAGAATCTCTTTCATCCCTGTGATTATTACTGCTCTTTTTCCATCTTCTTTGTCCAATCCCTGCATCTCTCCATTTTTTCTCCTGCTATTCTTGCACTGTCTCGCTATTTCCTCTGCCTCCTATTGTATGCACCCCTCCCCTCTTTGACCCCATTTTCCTTTCTGTAAACCTGTTCATCATTTTGTTTTCTTTCTTTATTTCTTATCCCCGCCTAAATCCAATACATCCTTCAAAAGAGAATCTTTCTCAGGGAAATATCCAAGGTGCGAATGTGCCAGCTGCTTCTGCTGGCAACACCTCAGGGATGCTTCTTACAGATCATGCCTTAAACAAAGTCCCTAAATAGGCTTTCCACAGAGGCCAGTTAGTGTGCATCTGGAAGAAACTCAGTTCAATCAACTCTCAGATGATCTATCCCATAAATCCTTCTATCCACATCTGCTCCGGTGTATTGATTCAGAACAGTCCATTCCCCCCCCCCTACCTCAAATCACTGCTGCTCACAGCTATGCAATATCTTAAGTTAATTGATCTGAGGCCAATCAGTTCTCAGTCACATCAGCACACTGTCTTCATACTGTAACCACTTGTCATGTGATTAGCCCCCTCACTCCAGCCCCTCCTGTTGTTTGCCTCAGTCAGGGGCTCACAAACACTTCTTATCAGGACGTCAGTGTTTAGTGCAGCAAAGCAATGAAATGTTAATGAATAACAAGATGGAAAAACCCTGAGTTATAGCTAACTAAACAACTGTGTCACCTCTGCTGTGCCGGTGACGACAAATCACTGACACACACAAAAACATCTAACGTTTTGGGTTTTACTTTGAAAATTTAAATATACAATTTGGCTGGTGCATAGACTTGAACTCCTTGGTACACTCTCTGTACATTTCCCTCACCATCTTTCACTAGCAAACACGGCATCACAAAGATAACTTGTTTACTTCCAACGGTGGTGATTAGTGTCTTTCTGTCTTTCTTAGCCACGTAAGATCACAGGGAAAATCAGTTTCAATACGAGTATTTTCCAGGAAAAATGTCAAAAACAAAAAGGATGAGTTGGAATCAGTTACTGCTCCTCATGATATACGGGAGGAAGTTCCAGGCTCAGGTCTGCTATGTATATGAATTGTTTAGAAGCTGGCCTCATCTTATCTCAAAAGGCATAAACAGCTGCAGGGATGGCTCGCTGCTGGAAAGAGACCAATTAGGAGTCAAGCTGAGTAAAGGAGGGCAGGAGTCTCTGAGGAGGAGATTGTGTGTGTGTGTGTGTGTGTGTGTGTGTGTGTGTGTGCGTAAACTACACGTCCATTTTCACCAGCAGCAACCTGGAGACACTGCTGCTGCTGCTGCTGCTGCCATCGCAGCACGACCACTCAGTGAGTAGAAAGAGGCAGTCTTGGTGAATCAGCACATACTCATCTCCACTGCCTTTAAACATGTCTGCCAAGCCAGGGCGCCTGCCAGCGAGAGGCATGGCTCATATGAAACTGCTATCTTTGTTGTTGGCCTGTTTATTACCGCAATGCGGCTCTATGGGCAGAATTAGAAAGGTAGAATGAAGACGGAGGCCCATGTCACTAAACACCTGGGGGAGATCTGGAGAGCTCTCCTATCCACTGATGGTTCCCCAGACTGCACAAACGAAGCAGAAATCACTTAATGAGAAAGTGTGCCGGACAACACTTCATTCTTCCTTTCCATCAATTCACTCCTTCTCCTCATTCTCTCTATGTGGACTGGAAATGGAGAAAAAGCATGACAGGACAGGAGAAGACAGAAGTAAGGTGTTGCAGAGTTGTGAAAAAAAGAAAGAGTGGCCAAGGTGTTCTTTAGTATTCACAACCGCCGCCCTCGTCTGGGGGGTGGACGTGGTTTCAGTAGATCCATCCGCCCGTGCTGCCACCCCTCGCCTCTGACGGGCTGGCAACTCGGAGGGTGGAGAAGTGTAACAGGTTTGGGGAATAAGCTGGGAAAGGGGTTGGGGGTGGGGATGTGATGGGTGGATGTCACATCAAGTGTACAGCTGCGAAACGCATATCCTTTAACACGCACACACTCACACAAAAAAAGGATGCAGCAGAGAGGTGCACAGATGAGAAGGATGCTGGTGGAGCTCCGTTTGCAGGTAGAATACTGAACGGCCTCTGTGTTTAGAGCTGTGTGAGTTGAGAGGAGGAACGTGATTAAATATTATTACGCAGCCCATGACTTTAAACTGCATCAAGGTCAACTGGGATTTCATTTTTTATTAAATAACATCTGTTTTCTCTGCAATTGTAAAGTTTCCCTCAGAAAAAAAAACATGCACACTGGTAGATAAGGTGTCTGGCAGCAGTACACCTTCTTTACAAGCAAAATTCTGGTACGAACCAGGGCTTAACTGTAGATGCAGACACGACCAAGGCAGCGACTGGAAGAGAAGTTGCATTAACTGTGAGGAGAAGGAGCCACGGAATCAGAGAGATCCTGACAGCTGCCTTCAGCTGGTTTAGAAGCCCTGACTGTGCCGTGGATAGAACCACGCTAACACATCTCTGCTGCACTGCGCGGTAGAGAACATATGACGTCTTAACTTCACTATGATGCCAGCAGCAAGACACATGGGGAAAAGAAACTGAGACTGACTATTCTGGAGGGAAAAAGATTATTGGTGCAGTTGGGAAAGTGAGACTGAAACCACCTCCATCAAATCTCACCTCCAGCAGAAGTTCAGGGAGCCTCCTGCATATTAATAACAGCTTTCTGACCACTGCTAATTTGTACGTTTCCTCGATTCTTTTCATAGGCTTCGTGTTAGGGAGATAACAAATGTGATGATCTGATGCTTTTTGTGTCATAATAAGCTGGTTTGGGTGTTGAGATAATTTCATGATATCTGGCACAAACATCCACTTATGTAAACGTATCAGAATATGAGTGTGGACAGAAATACATACAAACTGAGACTTCACTGGTTGGCGGAGGCAAACAACTGCAAAGCCGTATAAAAGAATACGAGAAGACAGATAAGAATATTGTTATCTGGTTCCTTATGGCACCTTCAGGATCTGTTCACTAACAAAGCACTGCATGCTCAGAAAAAAACAACATAACAACTCCACAATTTAGTGTGCATTTCAGAATAAAAGCCCCAAGTCAGAAATCTCTTGTACTTTAGTTATTAGTTCTCTTGGTAAATAAAAACCGTGCAGGCAGTTCATTTAAGTGACTCTCCTTGGGTATCAAGTGGATTGTGACTGTATGAAATTATATGTTTTTTATAGTTTATTTCTCACTGGATAATGATACCGCTGCTAATTTTCTGTGTCCTGATATAAACATGAAATAAAAATACTCCTCTCAAGCATTTTAAGCTTCATTCTTCTTTTAAATAAAACAACTTTAATACGTGTTTTTTCTTTATCTGATAATGCGCAGCATTAAAGTGCATTTACCGTAATCATTTTTGTGGTAATTCCTTCAGTCTACAGGAAAAAAAACACATAACATCACAATAAACAAGTCGACCTCTGAAGAATGTTTTTTTCCATCTAGACCTTGCCTTGAGAAACGAATTCATACGCTGCCTACAGATATAATCTCTGGAGAGTGGCTGCAAAACGTGAACCTTGGTCACCTCCGAGTCATATTGTTATTATCCATCTTTTAGACTTTGTGTGAAAAAAAACTTGGTTTCCATTATACTCGACCTCATTTGTGAATCGAGTGTGCTCCGGGACCCGAGAGCCAAATGGTCCATCCATTAAGTTTCATGAGGCAAAAACGAGCACATCTAAGTTTCGTTTACAGCATTAATCAACACGCTGCCCACTCACAGGTCTCTAAGCTGCAACGGCTATCTGCAATCACTATGCCACTACTCTCATTCGTCCCCTGAAGGTTACTGCCTACTGCCACGCTCCTCTTACAGGACGGGAGTTGCATGCTGAGTGCATTGGCCGGTCAGCAGCCAGAGAACTTCTGCTTTCTGCCCTCATCTTAAGCAAGAATGTAAAATTATGTTTGACTCAGAAGCTGCAGGATTAATTGTGATGGTAGTTAGGGACAATCACTGCCTTAAGCAGGAATTACTAAAGGGAGGAAATACAGAGTGTACTGATGATTACAGAGGACTGGAAGCAGTGGTACAGATGAAAAAGTGAGAATCAAAGTGAAATACAGAGTGACGTAGTGAAGGAAAGAAATCACCAGAGACGAGGAGGAAAATGGCAAAATGTGATGATAAGGCATATTCAGCTGAAGGGAGGAGATAATGTGAAAACAAACTACGCAGCAAACACTGTGCTGTGGCATGTCTGCAAAAACAGGAACACAAATCTCCCCTAAAATTAACCCCCAAACTCTTCAAAGTCACACAACATCATTCAGCCTCACTTTCCGCTTTGCAACCTCCGGAGAATACGAGTTTACATCCACACCGGTCGGCTAACATCTGATCCGCCCATCAGCTCACCTCATCTTGCCACGGAGCAGCCATGAATGATGGATGATGCATGAATTAATCATGAGAGAGGGGACAGAGATATAAACACACAGCGAGGACCCAAGAGGGAAAACAGAGGAGCCTACGGTAAGCAGCCTGCGGACGTCGGAGTGCAGCTCGAGCATCACTTGACATGGCATTGCATTAAACAAGGTGAAGAGAGAATGTTAGAAAGCTTGTATCAGCGCGAGAGGCTTTGTGCACTTTTGTCAAACTCTAGAAAATCAAGTCAGGCAAACACTTGATGAAGTTTCACACAACTTTACATGTTTTATAAAAATAAAGGTTCCGAATTTTCAGGCGTCCATATGAACAATGAAAGAGATTTCACTCGCTTGTTTTTGTCAAACATTTTTAAGAGATGTGATTAGGTGATTCTCCACAGTTCAAGCGTTGATTGCTGAGCCATGGCTCAGATCCTACCTTGGTTTTTGCATCTTGTATTTTGACCTACACCTGATACTGCCCCTAAATGCTTCACTAGAGTTGAAACTGATAGAAAGCTCGCACTACGTCTCCTTCCTTAATGTAAAGCCCGTAGAAAAGTTCAGTGATAGGTTCTCTTATGACAAGAAATACCCGATTTAAGGAACATTATGGGTGTTAGGGAGTTAACAATATGTGAGGAGTGGGATGGAGGTGGCAGCACAGTGGCGGTGGTGTGATGAGGGACTGGTCACGGTTCCAGCCTCAGTTATGTAATCGTTACAGCCCTAGAAGTGAGGGGGGCCAACATACACAGTCCTTGTTCTGAGCAAACATGTATTAAATGTGTACCTAAAGCTACTTTAATCAAGAGGATTTCTTCCAAAGTTAAAGTCTTGTATAGTGTAAAATTCTCTTTGCTGTTGAGCTGCTATGGAAGGATTTTAACAAAAAGGGTAATTCTAGCCTTTATTAACTTGATGTGACTAATTTTAAAAACTGAAGCGTTATGTTGTCCTCAGATGAAGCTTTAATACATTTATTACACATATACAGATGATGTCTATAGGAAGTACCTTTTGGAGGGATCTCTGTAAGGCCTGTATGTTTCACTGCTCATCTGGACACCTGGCTGTTGAAAAAATGCAAACCTGCCCTTTAAAAATGTGTTTGTTTGTTTTTAACTTCAACCATTTAACCAGTTTATAATAGTCCAATCTCCTTACAGAAAACCACCATAAAGCAGAAATGCCCAACAGCCACAGTGTTAAACTGAGCTTCCAGGCAGGCGCAGCTTCCTGGGGATTTGAGGATATGGGCGTAATTGATTCAATTAGACTTGGACTCACCTCAATGCCGCAAGCAGACTGACACTGTCTAAGCTGGCAAAGCAACCGTTAACAAATCCCTGCTAAGTGTTTCCAAAGTGCCACACTCAGCAGTGCCTCTATCAAATCCATCCATCCACACAGACACAAACACAAACACACCTTCTGTCCCACATGACTAGTAGCTTTGACTGAGTTGTTTTGGAAAACATAAGACGTTCATGAGGCGTGTCTGTGAAACACGAAGAAGCACAAACTAATTGTGGGTCAGCTGGGTAATAACAGACACTTAAATCCAAACCAATAAGCTCTAAGCTGAGTGTGTGTGTGTGTGTGCGCGTGTGTGTGTACCTTTCTTCTGACTAAAGGACAGCAAACACATGTGCATGGATGTAAAGAAGATAACAGACTGAGCTCAGACATAGGGCTGCAACCTTAATGACCGTGCATGGCTTATGTTGTAGTGCACTACAGTCCTGGGCACTTTGAAGAATCATGCTTACACACAGCAGCTCCCTCACTTATGTGGTGTCTGGCAGGATCGTAGCACGGTATGTCTCCATGTGTGTGAACAGGAGGCAGCACACACATAATTCAACCAGGAGAAAACACAAAAACTGACCCTCATCAACACAACAACACACACTGCCCTACAGGCAAACAGTGGCCCAGCTGTGAGGCTGCTCTCCGACGTGTCTCTTATTTATTCATGTGACATGTTACACCTGCCTCCTCAATCTTAACGTTACTCTCCTAGTAGAATTCGTTTTAGAGCACTTCACATGCGCGCCAGGTGTGTGTGTGTGTGTGTGTGTGTGTGTGTGTGTGTGTGCGTGTGTGCAGGGTCACGATGCAGGGGAGGTCATCGTTACTCTAAATGGAGATGGGCGCACACACACCTGGCTTCACAGTCTTGAGGCGGACGGGCTGCCCGAAGTAGCGGATGACAGCCAGCGTGTCTCGGTTGGTGAGTCCGCTCACCGAGGTGCCGTTCACCTCCAGCAGCACGTCCCCGCTGACGGGAAACCTCCCGACGTTACAAACCATCGCCTCCGAAACTATGTGTCCGAGGTAGGGGAACTCTCCCAGCTCGGCGCCGCCTCGCACCTCAACTACCGTGACAAAGTCCCCGGAACCCGCCCACGACACGGTGCATTCTTGTACTTTCGTGGACCAGTGCTTCTTCTTTTTCAGTGTCTTGGACATTGTTAGTAGCTCTTGTAAACCTCAAAGCCAGTCCAGGAACGATTGTCCTTCAGCGCAAAGACCCGCTTCTGATCCTAAGACGCAATGACGCACGGGAAAAACATTGCAGATTCTAGAAGTTGGGGCTCCTGCTCGTGTTGTATTCCATCCCGGGTGGGGGGAAAGAAAAGAAACAAGCGTTTCTCTAATTAAACTTCCTCAGCTGATCAGTTCTCCCCACAGAATGAGTCGAGCATCACCTGTCTGCGACGGAGATGCGAGGCCAGCTGCGTCAGTGTCGCATTGAAGTGGAAAGTGCTGGTTGTGATGCTGAGGCGTCTCGATCCCACACACCCCAGTTCACAGCAATCTCGCACTACAAGAGCAGCCTGTCCCACGTCTTAAAGCCACGACGCTCCAGCGCGGTGTGAGTCCAGGGAGCCCCGCAGTGTGCGCGCACCGTGGTCCGTCAGTTCCAAGAGCGCTGAGGAAAAATATATTCCACTTAGCCTTTGAGGAAACGTCAGGAAAATCGATAACACTGCCCCGAAAATAGATTCGACGAATACTGGGAAAGTTCAAAAAGTCATTTCCAAAACATGAATCAGCTGCTGAGTAATTCTCCGCTCAGTGACGGTTCTTCATCCAGGCCTGCCGAAGAGGTAACTTTACTCTGCGCACCTGTTCTCCGTCCCTGCCCTCCTCCGCCGTGACATCAGCGAGGCTGTCCCTGGAAACGGGAAAACATACCTGGCTCTCCTCTGGTCCGGGCGGCTCTCTGATCCTTCTTTTTAAAACGCTGAACCCTCCCGCTCCGTGACCTCCGTAGCGCGCCGTGCGCTCTGCTCCGCTTCTCCGCAGGAACCGCGGGGATTTCTTTCTATTAAAAAACAACTACACCAGCAACATGCAACAAACGCGATCCGATTAGGCTTCAGTCCATAACTTTTTTTTATCCTTTTCCGTGTCGCTCTCCTGATTGCAGCGGCTTTAGTCCAATCAGATGTTGGGGGGTGGTCCTAAAGCCTCTCCAGTGGACCAATTGTGATAAGCAAGAGGCGGGTCTTGTTTGATTCGAAGCGCTGGATTTTGTTTCCATGGTTTGTTAAACAAGGCGGAGTTCCCGCATTGAGATTCATATTTTCACGTGGGAAAATATGTGTGATGACTTCTTGACAAGTTTGTTTCGCTAATTCAATAAGCTGCAGCTTCCAAATGGTTCCCGGGCTTTATAATATAGCTTTAGGTGCATGGGATGCGTTTGGAGAAGTGCAAACATTCCCTGTGTCAGAGCTGCAGTTCCGAGGAACAGACGAATTGTTGGAAGCGATTTGTTGCGCAATCCTGCCCTCTTGTGGTTATAACAGTAACAGGCAACGTCGATGTCACAGACATCTACTTTGGGCTAAATGTTAAGAAAGATGAGTTAAACTGTCCTACATCACATAACACTGAAGACTGATTGAAGTTCACACGCACATTAGTTCATATAGAGATATTTCTGCACATTTTACTGTATGGTGCTTTTATTTTGAAATGGAAAATATTGTATTTTGTAATAAAATATGTAGTTCTGCACTTTAATCCAGTGACAAAGTGAAAACATTTTAGAAATGTACATTCAACCTGAACTTAAAGTCTTCGACAAGCTTCACACCTGGATTGAGGCGGTTTATCCCGTTCTTCCTGACAGATCCTCTCTGATCTCCATCTCACGGGTCACCTTCAGGTCTCTTCACAGATGTTTTGTGTGCACAGTAAGTCTTTGGCTGGGACAACCAATGACTCGCCGCAGAGACGATCCGTTGTGGTGTTGACTGTATCAGGTCGCCGTGGTGCTGAAAGAGAAGTGTCACTCCAGTGTCAGTGATGAGAAGCTACACCGCACATTTCTGCTGGACAGTTTCCACAGTCTACCTGTCTGTTACACGCCGGTCGTCTGTTTTTCCCTTTGTTGCAGGAAAATAAAACTGAATATGAAATAAACTGTTAAGTGCTGTTATCTACAAAACAAAATAGATAAAACATTTTAGGAACAATGCCGAATGAACATTTTATCCGTATGTTATCAAAGCTACTGAGAAAATCTGCAGGACACACAGGATAATTATCCATCACAGCATCCACACACAGCACTTACCTCATGTATTTTGATTTGTTGCATGTGCATTACTCTTATATGCTTTGATATTTTATTCCTAACCCAGTGATCAACCAACCAAGTCTCCAGTCTAGGTAATAAAGAGAAACACAGTAACACATTTGTGTGCTTACGAGTGTAATCAGTCAGCTGTTAAGGTAGCAGTAGGTGTGAGCACGACACCTGTTCATGTTATCATTCGGCTCATTTGTTAATGATTAACATTCACTCAACCTTCCAGCTCACCATCCGGTCAGCGCCCTCGCAGGCTGACACACAAAGGCCGAGCCACATTTTGAGAAAGCAGCCGATAACAGGCTTGTTATTGTAATGTCTCAACTCCTCAGCTTCTCTTCATTTTTAGATTATGAAGCTGGAAATGTGTGTTCACTCAAACGGTCGGGCATCAGGTAGGAAAACGTTAAAGAAATCTGTAGCAACTACACTTCATCCTGTGGTTCATTTGTCAGTGTTCAGATCCTTCATTAGTTGAGTCTCTGCAGGGGTAAACGTCTCTGGCGGCGACATTTGAACTTCTGCTGTTATTTGGTTCATATGTGAGAAACACCACGTGCTCCTCATGGACGTGGACGCAAAATGTAGCAACGACACCTCTCTGACCATGTGCTGTAAGACTGCTGTTACTGCTTTGCCTTAGTAGTTGCCCCTTTCTGATGTCTTGTAAAGATAATATGATGTCATCCCCTTCACTGTTTTTTTTTATTAACACATAATGACAAACTGTTCTGAAATAAGCTTTGTCTACTTTGTGCCTAGACGAGTCGTCCGGGCTGCTCGCAGTGATTATCATCCCCTCTCTGTTGGCTCTCAGCACGGTTTCAGTGGTGACTCTGATTTTCTGCAGTCTCCATAAGAACAAACACAGAGGACAGAACACTTCAGCTCATTTTTCAAATGGTATGAACTGCAGGAGCTGTTCTGAAAGAACACCTTCAAAATTAAAAGTCCTTTTACATGAGTGCTACTAAACCTGTATCCACTGTTTTGTTTTTAACAGATCAGCACAGCGTATCGCTGACTGCAGCTCCTGTAAACACTCCAAAGGTCCAGCAGGCTTTGTATCCCTGGGAAATCACTGAAGAGTGTGGTCTTGAGGGATTAGAGTTTTGGCAGACAGGCCGCTATGGCCCCATTTGTAAAGGTCTGCTGAAGAAGAGAGGTGGAGCTTCAACTCCTGTGGTGGTTAAGTCACTCCGAGGTACAGCGTGAATCAAAGCCATGTCTCAGTGATCAGAGTCTTTGGTACAAGTAGGGGAAGAGATAACAACAAGTTTAAAAAAAGATGATACGGAGGCAACAAAAGGAAAAGTAAGAGATACTAACAAGAAGCTACTGATTAGGTAAACTGGCAGTAACATAGTAAAACAAGCATCATCAGAGTCTGTCAGAGGTGAAGACGGGCAGAGGTTCACTGATCTGTTAACGCTGCATCTACAAACTGTCAAACAATTTCAGAATAATTTTCTTCAATGCAAAATTATAAAGATTATGAATTTATCATCATCATAATATCTGTGCACAAGAGACAAGGGCGAATTGAAAAATCAGCCGCCGTGATCTTTGGGCAGCTGATCTTAAAGCAGGATCTGCTGCGATGATAATGATAAACTGCATTTATGACAACATTTATGTTTAATTAGACTCAACAGCTAAGTTTGCTCATTTTCTTTACATGTTATTATTTGGCTCCTCCATATACATAGACGGCCCTAAACAACCTGAAGCTAAGGAGTTCGTGGAGTGGGTCGTGTTCCATGCCACAGTGTGTAGACATGACAACGTGGTGCAGATGTTGTACTGTCAGACCAAGCGGCTGCCCATGTACCTGGTGTTAGAGTCCTACAGCCCGGGGAACCTCCTTCACTTTCTCTGGACACTCAGAAACGTGACAGTGTTACACAGCTTTATTCCCATCTTGAACTTTAATTTGACAACACACGCAACCTCCAGGTCCTGAGGATTTTTTTTTCTTTTTTACAGAGAGATTCAAACACTGGAAATCCATTGGAGAACTTCTCTGAGAAGACAGTGTTTCAGGTGGCAAAGCAGGTTGCAGCCGGCCTGGTGAGTCACTTGTCATAGACCAATTATTTCCATCAAATGAGATTAAAATAAGCTCCTTAATGTCATGCTCTGTTGCAGATGTCATTCTGTACCACAGCAGGTCCTGATGCCTTTCTTCTCCTATAGTACAAGGGCGGACATTTGTTGCTTATCTTTAGCCTTGAGTAAACATTTCAAGCATAGGATGATATGTCTGGCTGTAATTTCCTCCTCCCTCAGGATTACCTGATGTCAGAGCACAGGCTGGTGCACGGCGATGTTGCCGCCAGGAACATCTTAATTGGCTCCGGCCTCTCAGCCCGAGTGTCTGGACTGGGTGTGGCCTTTGGTGGACGCAAAACGAATTCAGCAGTTAGGCGCAAGGCAGCAGAGGTGCCTCTCAAATGGCAGGCTCCAGAGAAGATTATGATGCAGCTCAGCATTGACAGGAGCGACGTGTAAGGGCAGAGTGTTGGAGCAGAAAACAAAATGCACACACACAATACTTAGAATGTGTTGTTCTGTCTGTATTAACATCGTATGCCTTTTACATTTCACAGAATTCATTTTAATGAGTCACATCACTTTCTTTTCCTTAGGTGGTCATTTGGGATCTTACTGTATGAACTGGTTACATTAGGTAAAGCACTGTGTCCTATTTTAATCATCAGTATTTGTAGCTTATTAGATCAGTCTTTTTAAAAATGAACTACATTCTGGTGCTGGATCATGACACATCATATCCAGCATTAAAGTAACATCCTTTATTCAAGCACATTTATTGTTTTTACCTAAGGCTCTCCTCCGTATCCTGAGCTGGAGTCTGCGTCAGTGCTTCCAAAGTTACAGGGGTCTTACCGAATGAAAAGACCAGAGAGCTGTGGTGGCCCTCTGTAAGTACACTTACCTCATAAATACACAGTAACACAGTACTGATACTGGTTGTAGTGTTAGAAACTGATAATATCAACACCTGGTAACCAAGTAAATTACAGCCCAATAATTCCTTAATAACTACACAGTAATTGTTCCACAATTTAAATGAAATTGCAACCAATTAGTGTGAAATAAAAACACACACAGTTTAAAATGAAATTACAGCATGTAGGATTTCCCTTAAGTTAAAATCAGAAATGTTTCAAAAAAAAAAAAAAATTTAATAAGAATTTAACATAATTTTCCTTCAATAACATGTTTTATTTAAATTATGATAAAGGATAAAGAAAGTTACCTTAAACAATTAAAATTTCTGATTTTTTTTTTTACATTGCAATTGGGTGACTAATGCACAAATCTCAACATCTCCACTATGTGAAAATGTCAAACGCATTTCATACGCTGTAATTTCATTACATTAGTGGCTAAGCAATATCAGAAATGTTCTGTTCCTTTAAAATATTGATCAATTGGATTATTATTATGTAATTAGTGCAATTTACTAGGTCACGCAACATCCCCACTCAAATACTTTACTTTTGCTTTGCTGTTGGTAGAAGAAGTCAAACATATGGTTAGTTCAATTTTGGGATTCAACATTTTGGGAAGCGCTGTACGCTTACTGACTTTCTTGTTTGCTATTAAATATGAAACAACAGCCAGCAGTCAACTAGCTTAGCTTAGCATGAAGACTGGAAACAGGGGGAAACAGCTAACCTGGTTTTGTCCAAAACCAGCACCTCTAAAGCTCAATAATCATACAATCATACAAAAACGAAAGTATTACAATGTTAAATCTGCTCGTGGGGGGATTTTGATAAGCTAAGGTAAACCAGCTGTTTGCTTGAATCAATCCTTTAACACCCCCTTTATTCTGCCCTAAATTCCTATGATTGTATAATTTTAGGTATGATCTGATGAAGTACTGTTGGATGTGGAGTTTCAAAGAGCGACCTACATTCTCAGCCATCATCAAACTGCTGGAGTCATCAGTGCACCTGGCTGACACTGAGCCTATCTGTGTTCCTGAGGTCATTGACATATTCGAGTATAACAGAAAGGCTGGCCTGCTCTCATAAACCCGTGCAACCAAATCTGGCAGCATGAAAAATTCAACACTTCATAATTAAATGTTGATGTTACTGTGAATTAGTGATGCTGAAAGCGAGTTTTTTTTTTCTGTTTTCTTTTTATTCTCAAAAATGTACAGACAGATGTCATTATTCATTAAAATCTTTTTATCATTGGGCAAAGTACAGGTTTTGTGTCTACAATGCTCTTGGAATGCATACATTACTGTAATGTTATAGTCTGACAATCAAAACACCCACACAGGAAAGCTGAATGCACTACCGAATGTACTAGAGTAGATTTGTGTTCACAGGCATTTGACACTATGGATTTCTTCACAACATCGATTATCATAAACCACGTCAAGAGCCACGGTGGGTTTATAACAATATCTGCATCAGAAGACATCAGTATTAACATTTTTTAGAACTCTGCTCAGTTGTCCCACAGAAAGCTCGTTAACACCACAGCTTATGGCTTACAGAAGGTTCACATCATTCAAATCACTGAACTAAAATTCAAAAAGAATCGTTGTCAGAAGTGATGGGGTGACGAAACAGACATCTGTTATTCTGTGTTATCATTTCCATCATGCTTCTGAACAAATCTGTATAAGTGTCTCACACACGCATGCACACGACTTACAGAAGCCAGGTTTAGGGGAAGTTCATGTCCACTTTAAACTTTTTAAACATACATTCAAACAGCAAATAAAAATAATCATGGTCGAAAGCTTCCTGTGACTGGATTTGTGACCCCCTACATAGAGGGAAAAAACTGAATCTCACTGAAAGCCATTAAAAAGAAACTGAGCCCAACCTTGATACAAACATTAGCACACAGTCAGTGAACCCAACACTATTCACAGTGCTGTAAAAATGCCCATTACAGTGCTATAGATCAACCAGAAAGGACATTCTCAATCTCAAAAAAATGCTGATGAAGTCATGTAGTAGAGTGATGGATGCAAGTGCAGCTAGTACAGTAGCTATAGAAACGTATGCAATATTTCATTTCAAAACCATTTCATTCTCTATGAAAAGATAATGTGCGCTGCTGCCACGTGTTCATAAATTCAGTAAAAGACTGGATTAATAGTGATGGGAGATCAGCCTGACTGACTCAGTTCAGTGTTTCAAACACGTCTCCCAAATCCTGACATCAGTGAAAAAGCAAAAAAAAAAAACATGAAATATAGCATGATGGTTAATCCTTACCAGTAACATTAAAATCTCCTTCCTCTGCCTCATTCAAGTCCCTTCAATCTAGTTTCTCTCTCTTAGAGGTGTCACATCAAAATAAAGGTTAAACAGGGCAAGAGTTTGCCTGTGGTGCTTGACCAGGTCCAACTTGGATCCTCCATGGCAGAAGGGACCATAAGCAGCATGTCTGGAAGGCACAGTTCACCCAAATGGGACAGAGGTAACCATATTTGGAAGTTTTGGACAAAGCCAGCCCCCCCTCTTTTAAACTTTACTGCTCCAAAGGGATGTTGGGAACAAAATATAGGAGACAGACCAGAGCAGGTAGTACACGCAAGCAGGGGAGAAAGAGGAGCAGAACAACATGATGACTCCTGAAAATACCAAAAAAAACAAAAACAAAGAAGCAGCTGAGTGAGAAGTGGGGAAGCAGTGAAAAATTACACATTAAAAGCACAACAGCAGCTTGTATTTACAGAACAACAAACCTCACCATCACAGTAAACCGACCAGGAGTCTACAGTCACTCTTCTTCACTCATATTGTCCAAACGTATTTCGGCTCACCCCAACAAATCAATGAATTCAGTGCACAAAGCAAAGTCCATAAGGACATGGATGACGAGTTTGGTGTGGAGGAACTTGACTGGCCTGCACAGGGCCCTGAACTCGACCTGAGTGAACACCTTCGGCATGAACGAGAGTGGAGACTGTGAGCCAGGGCTTCCCATGAAGCACCGGGGTGCTTCCCTTGACACACATAAACTTTATCGACACACACAAGGTTTAGAAGAGTGTTTATGGGAATATTTGACCACTGTTCCAGAAGAGCATTTGTTGTTGGACGAGAAGGCCTCGTCCGCAGCTCCAACTTGCTTTGTGCACTGGGTTCATTGATTTGTTGGGGTGATCTACTATACTGTATCTGTACTGTATGTGGTTGCTTTGATGATGGTTACCACATATGAGATGTCATGTTATTTTAGCAATTATACATGGTAACATTGTAGAAACACTTCACTTCATACACTACTGGGGTGTGAATGTGTGTACAAAGTTTGAGCCATGCAATAGTTGTTGAGGTCTGGACCAAAGTGACTAACTGACCATCTGACTGCCGTTCCGAGCCAAGCTCTGATAGTGGGACTAAAAATAAGCCCGTCAAAAAAAATGTGACAGTGACTTGTGTAGATAATCCTGACTTACTGAATCATTGTTTATGCTGTGTTGCTGTTCTGGGTGGTGGCAAAAGTTTCATGTGTATGTCAAAACCTCATCACAGGCATAGGTTGAACCATTTGCATGGCTAGACACAACCACCACAAGGAGAAAATGCACAACAAACCATCTACGCTGCCTACCAAGTGTGAAGATGACTTTACCTCCAGCATAAACTGCTTTCTTCCAGGCCTGGGATTCCAGCACTCTGTCATGGGGGTAGAAGTTCTGACTGATCATGAAGAGGATCATGGCCACTGCGATGACCCGCAGCATGGTCATGTTATCCCCTGACAGCAGAGAGGAACTGGACAGGATGGCTGATGAGTAGATGCACGGCAGGCCACGGTACATGAATGGGATCCCTAAGGCCCAAACAGGAATAGATCTTAAGTCCGACTGAAGGAAAACGTCACTTAAATGTCACTTCCATGACCCACAGCGTGCAGCGACGTTACATTTATAAACTTACCGCTCGAGAAGAAACAGAGGCGGACGAACACGGAGAGGGCGTAGCACATGCACAGGATGTTATCCACCAGGTCAGGTGTCCTCAGGAGCAACGACGTGGCAATCCCGAAGGTCGTGAAGTCAGCAAAGTCATCTAGCTTTGCACCTGTGTATGAAAAAGGAAAAGGAGTGAGTAACTGTTATTGTACTACTTCAAATCAGACTGTGATTCCGAGTTATGAGTTTTTATTAGGAAATCTGATTGGTGGACGGTGCATGTAAGTGCAAAAATCTCCAGGAGGAAATTTCTGTGTCAGCTCAACAGGCAGCTATTCTGTAAACAACATTCTCTGCTGCCTTGTCTCTTTATCCCTCAGGGGCACGGAGCATGTTTTCAGCTGATGAGGATGTGGTGATTCAGGCAACGGCCCAAATGAACGAGGTGAAATTCCGATGCCCGGGGTCAACAATTTTAGCAATTTCAGATATGCAGAGAACCCAAAGCAGCAGGATAAAATAGACAATTGGAGAATGATCCCGTGGAATTAGGCTGCTTAATCAGAACGTGATTGTTCGTTTGACAAAAATACACTGAAGGGGAGGGAGGACACAACAACATCCACCTGCAAAGTCATGCAAAAAAAACTGTCGGGGGACAAAACCTTCTAAAATGCACTACCAGTTTGTATTGTGATGCACCTCGGAGCTATTTTGGGCTTGTGAGAGATTGTAAACCTGCTCACCTGATTGTTGAACTTGCTATTTGTGCCTGGTGTGCTATATATATATATAGTGCTGTACAATCAGTCGCTTTTGCATCAATTTGTATTTGGTGTCTGTTGTGTAGAGGAGACTAAATAAAAAAGACTAAATGAAAATTATGTATGAAGAGTCTTTTTTTTTTCTAATTTTATAAGCTAACAAACACTTAAAGGCTGAATTACAGTCTTCATGTATTTATGATTATTCTCCTGGAGACTGTGTAAGCCTACCCCGAATAACACAATGGCAGAGTTTTCTTTTAGTGGTTCCCTTTGTTTATGACTTTGTGTAACCAAATTAGAAAGTCCAGGCACAGGACTGCACAGCACGTCCTGCCAACAGCCCAGTTGAAGTTTATCTTCTGCTAAGAGCCACTGACCGCAACACTCCGCTGCACTTACCCAGTGCAGAGCAGGCATCAAGTTGCCGGGCAACTGCTCCATCTGCCAAATCCAGCAGGTAGCCGATCAGAACCAGCCAACACGCAGCGTGATGGTGCCTGAATAAAAAGAGGGGAGTGTAAGGTTTAGCTATCTGATGACAGCAGCCTATTCAAAGGCTAAAATAGCTGCAGGTTCTTGCCAGTGAAAAAGTGCTGAAAGGATTTCATCAGTGTTACAAATAAAGTGAAAGGCTGTCTTTTTAATGTCCTCTGTGGCAACATTTTACCTTCAACATACCCCCATTCCTACATACTTATTATATACTGTATATTTCACCCAGTTTGGAGCTAAGCCTGACTATAATTTCAGACAGTAAAATCCAACAAAGACATGTTCACTCACCCATTAAGACTGCACAGAATGGAGGCCATGCCCATGACCATGTTGGCAACTGACAGAGCGTTAGCTGCATTTTTGCGTGCAAACTCCTTGATCTGGAGTGCCGTGACCTGATCAGTCAGAAAGAGCTTGTTGGTGCACTGGAAGAAACCTGAAACCAGACAACGGCAGCAGTTAGCGCTTGTGCGTGTCGATCGACAGCCTCTGTTGTGGTTTAAGAGAAAAGCTAAATGCCCGGTTAACCGTACCAGCTGACCTTGTGATGACTGAGTCTGAATGAGAATGGTTTAATAATCATATCCTTATGCCAGTTTGAGTCAAACTTCTGTTCAGGTGACAGAGAAAAGGTGTAAAAATTCTGAAAGTAATCTTAAAGAATTACCAATCATATAGTACAAAATGATATTTTGTATTATACCAAATTGCAGCATAATGTAGCATTAGTTTGCTTTTTTCTGTATTTGAATGAAAATATTACAACCAAACAGACTCCCCCGTCTTATGTAAAAGAAGCATCACTTACCAAGACGTATGTTTATTGGACGGTGACCGACCTTACGATACATTCATCCTTTTTCAGATCACTAAAATGCATTTGTTACTGTACATTCATTTAATGAAAGGTGCGCAGCCTGCCGCATGCAACATCACAGAGAGTCTCATTAGCTACTCAATACATCATCACTTACAATATGCAGTCTATGATCATACTCTACATATCTCAGGTCATAGAAAACAATTGACCACAATGACATGCATTAAACGTCAGTCTCTAGGTGATGATAGCAAAATGCTGAAAGGATACAGTATTAGGACAGGATGCATGTGAAGTGGTTATCAGGGGTCAAATGCACACACATACTGGTGTGGGGGACACAGCTGTTATATATGCTATATATATATATGCCATATGCTACAGAGAGCATGAGCTGGACCTACTGCATTGACACATACCAGACGTGAGATCAATTAGGCTGCTAACTCTGATCAGACTTAGTGACCTGAGTCAAGGACATGACAGCAGCTAACTGCACTATTGTCAGTAGTTAACAGATTAATAGGCCATTTGTTTGCTCACATGCAATTTTGTAAAAGTTGCAAGTTGTT
This sequence comes from Ctenopoma multispine, assembly GCA_034779795.1. NCBI lineage: Eukaryota > Metazoa > Chordata > Actinopteri > Anabantiformes > Anabantidae > Ctenopoma > Ctenopoma multispine. The sequence goes on from JAUYWH010000025.1 coordinate 20,297,509, forward strand.
GTCTTGGTGGCATAAATGTGCCGTATGACTGATAGTAAAAGCTGCATTCACTATCTTAGTCAGCGAGATGGAACGGCTGCTGACACAGTCTCATTCCAGCCAAAAACTGCCTCTGCCCCCTCAAAGCTGGGATGTTTTTTAATGAAGAGAAACAAAGACATCTTTTTTCCTATCTGCCTCCTCTCTTCTGAGCTTATTATTTTATCTCAAGTCATAGTACTGTCCAAGACAGCGTGCACAGGAAATGACCTGCAGAATTTCACGTTTTGTTTTTTTTTATGTTACAGTAGCAACCCTTCAAGTGTTTTTCTCCCTGTGATTCCAAAGCCAGGCGAGTTCAAGACACTCTTCATCTGAAAGAAAACAGCGTATGAGACACAGAAAGCCAACAATAACGTACACTTTACTTCTCTCTCTCTCTTCTTTTTTTTTTTTTTTAGACTTTAAAACAAATTTAAAACCCAGCATTTGAAACATTGTCTGCAAAGCTACATGAATAACAGGATTCATCACATTGTGTCACAGTAAACAGAATGAAAGAGCCGAGCGTGCTGCTTCACGTGCTGAGAAGCTGCGGGGCTGTGAGGACTTTTTTATTTTTACTCTGCCCATATATTACACTGTCTTGGTCACTAATAAACAGAGGGTGAAGCCAGAGCGGGACACGCATGGCAAATTCAGGCACATCTCTATTGCTGGATTGGTGCCTAATGAGTGCAAAGCATGATGGGAAAACCTTTGTTATGTAATACCCTGCTGTGTTACCTAGTAACAACAAAAAATTTAACTATTCAAGAGCAATAATCTGATTAATTGATCACAATTTATATAATTTACATTTAATAATTAACTATACACATGATGAGATTAATTTTATCCAACCATAAACACTCATTTATTAACAGATGTGTCCTGTATTCATGACTGTTGTACTTAAATACTTGTTTTTGTTCTATGATATGATGCCATTTTATTTAATCCAAGCTCTAAAAAGACATTAGCGGCTTGTTTTTCTACCCAGTTTGATCTAAACAGACTTTAATCTCTGGCACATGCACCATGACCATGCAGGTATACAGATTATGAGATGCCATTGGGAAAAAAATAAGTACCTACCAGAGGAGGGGGTCAGGAGGATCATGATTGTCTCTGGCTCACAGCAGCTGGAAGATTGTTAAAAAGAAAAAAAGATTATAGTTATTTTGCATTGCTCTGCATATTTGCATTACCTACATAACACTGGACAAAACAGTCAATAATAATAATAAACTACGTGACTATATATCATCATCCCACAATTAGATCTTAATAACATTTCAGTTTCAAGAACAATATGTTCGTGTTGGCTGCATTTAAGTTTCCAGATGTGAGTCTGTATCATTAATGTTTTCTCTCAGCTGCATCGTTTTAAGAAGTTGATCTGTTGGAGGTTTAATAAGTGGATCACATTAGAGATAAATCATGTGCGCAGCGCGACTCTCTTGACTTACTTAAAGCATATCGTTATAAACGCTGCAGCTGTCTCGCATCTCTACGCTATTATGACGAGAATGTGGCTCCAACTGCGACACAGGCAAATGATGCCACTGATGGTAAACCGAGCCTATATTCTGATTTCAATTAACTGTTCACTGTGAATGTGAAGACATACAAACACCATGCGTACAAAATGCATGTCGTCTTACCTGAAGGGAAACCCGACAGGTAACAGAGTCAACACAAGTCAAGTGATGGAGATGCGTAAAAACACACGCACACGCAGAACCTTTGTCTCCTCCTCACTCTGTCTGTTTTCTTCTCTATGGTTTCAGCGCCTCCTTTTAAAGACCGGGGGCAAATCAGCTGGAATATTCCACCGGAAATGATGCTCTACCAGCTTCTAGGTGTTTCTACAAAACTGACATTAGTTCCTAAGACTGGGGAGCAAACAAAGTCCCGCGTTTTATCCGCCAGTGTCACCAGAGAAAATCACAATCTGATCCATGAAATGACTCAAACAATTTCTGCGCCGATTATAATTTGATGTGGGATCCCCGGCTCTAAGCTGGAGCTGGTGTTACTGGTTGGTCATGTGACATGACGTCGCTACTCCCAAGCTTTAGGAACTAACGTTGTTTCACCGCAATTTTCATCTCAGTCCTATGTTTTTTTAAATATTAAGAATTTTATTTTATTCAAAGTTTTAATTTGAATTGCTAAAGCTATTTCTCCCTCAGTTTGCAAATCCTCCAAAAAAATTTTGATTTTTGACTTGATATATGAATCTGAAAACAGTTTAAAGCTTTGGTAGATTTATTGCACACAATTGTTTCAGGAAGCTTTGATTACACCATCAAATAAGTGTGAAAGCAAGTTATGTCACATTTTGAGCAAAAGCTCTCATGGGTTAGTCAATATCCCTGTGTCACTTCATTATTTATGAACCCAACTATATATGTATATAAGTATGTACAGTGCTGCGAAAAAAGGTATTTCACAAAGATAACCTGAATAAATACAAAATGCATGTTTTAAAATCATGATTTTATTTATTAAGAGAGAAAAGTGTCCAAACCTGCCTGATCCACTGTATGTCCACTCACTTTATGTTCATCTAGACAATTTAATTACATACAATTGCTATAATTACAATTGTTATAATTACATATAAATGCAATATTACTCACTTAAACTGAATGTTATTCTTCAAGTGGGGAGGCCCTGTGTATTCTGACCCACTAATTTACTGCTGGAGCCTGTCCCAGCTGTCTTCGGGCGAGAGGTCTCCAGAGGACACCACTCAATCGCAGGGCCGTCATATACAGACAAACAACCACGCACTCTCACATTCACACCTATGGACAACTGAGAGTTACGCATGTCTTTGGAAGGTGGGAGGAAGCCGGAGTACCCGGAGAGAACCCACGCAGACACAAACATGTAAACTCCACTCAGAAACAAATCTAATGGTCGCTTAGACTTTTGCACAGTACTCGACATTGACAAAATTGTTGGTACCCTTCAGTCAATGAAAGAAAAACTCACAATGGTCACAGAAATGACATGGCCAGAGGAGGAAAATTGATGACAAATCAAACAGACGGATAATCCCAATGGTAACGAGAGAGCCCAGAAAGACTTCCAAAGAGAACCAAGTTGAACTTCATGCTCAAGGAACATCAGTGTCAGATCGCACCATCCGTCAGCGTTTGAGCCAAAGTGGACTACATGGGAGATGACCAAGGAGGACACCATTGTTGAAAACAAATCATAAAAAAGCCAGA
>JAUYWH010000025.1:20301680-20390001 GCA_034779795.1 Ctenopoma multispine
ATCTGGCACAGGGTGTCTTGAATCTGTGCAGGGTACAATGAAATCTCAAGACTATCAAGGGATTCTAGAGAGAAATGGGCTGGCCAGTGCCTCAATAGGTTGTGCAACAAAATATTAAGTTAGGGGTACCATCATTTTAGTCCAGGCCTGTTCCATGAGTTTATTATTTTTGCAAATTCTGTTGAAGCATGAAAAGCAATGTCTGACTTTCACTGGTTAACATTCATTGAATGTTTATTTATTATTACTTTTGTCAGATTAAAGTTATTTCTGTGACCAGAGTTTTTCTTTCATTGACCGAAGGATACCAACAATTTTGTCCACGTCTGTATATATATATATATATATACAGTATATGTATATATATGTATATATATATATGTATGTATATGTATATATATATATATATATGTATGTATATGTATATATATGTATATATATATTTATGTATATGTATATATATATATGTATATATATATGTATGTATATATATATACATATATATATATGTATATATATATGTATATATATAAATACAGTATGTACACACAAACATACACTCATCTGCAGGCAAACCTGTAGTTGGCATCATGACTGCAGGTAGAAACAGTGAAGTCTAAGTATAGCCTATATAACATCTACCCCGACCTGTAATGAATAACATGACATGTGGGAGTCCATACTGTGTACACATGTATGCCCTTCTTTACTTTTCATTCTTAGCAGTCAAGTTATAAAATATAGCAAACAGGATGTACGCGATCACAATTTAGTGCCACGTCATTGCAAAGACCTTCACAAAAGAGTGAATTAAATTTTGCTTCGAAATACATTTGCAAAAAAATGTTAATCATTATGAGTTATCAAGGGTAGACTGAACTTTGACGGAAATTTTATAGCTGAGCAATGAATTTTATTTTTTTGATTGGTTCTGTTTTGAATATGTCCAAAAGATGTCCAGAATGTTTGAAGTGTTATACATTCATTCTTCCTTTCTTACATATTTTTATTTTTACAAAAATCTTGACAGACTTTCTAAAACATTGTCCAGGTGCCCGTTTCTCCACTGGAACAGCTTTTGCTTGATCTGCTTCTTCCTGTTGTCCTCGTTCTCACCCAAAACGACACGCAAAGTCTTTTTTAGTACAAATTCCCTCTTTTAATAACAAATCCCTTCATTACAGCTCATCGCAGAGAAACTGTGTCCCCCTTCACCTACAATATACTGAAAGACGTAATGGGCAGTGCAGAAAGAAGCAAAAGGCGGAACGATGAACAGTGGCAGAAATTTGTTTAATTTAGTTTTAAAATTCAGAATCGTAAAAAGACGACCTGTAGGGACAAAACAGAGGATTCACAGTAGACTTGTCTTTTAATCCCACATGTATTGTGAAGTTTTCTCACCAGTATAATGTGAGCATGAAAACTGAGTCACTGCAAATGTACCTCTGGCCCCCACCCGCTCCCTGCCACCCCTCTCCCCGTCCCCACAGTGGTAACACAGAGAAAACTCAAGAGATGATTACAAATAGCACATGAATTTTGTTTTTAATTAAGAAACACTGAGGGCAAAGGGAGGGAGCATCTTTTCAACATTGCAAATGGAACAGTCAGGTCATTCTGACACGGACAATATTTCATTTGGTACACTTTAAAGTTATCTGCCATTTTTTTCCCAACAATTCAGAAGTGAAACAGTGAAATGTTTAAAAAAAGAATCGGAATAAAACTTTCCATATTTACTAAAAGTGCACCTTTTGTATTCTGTAATGGCTTAAAAACAACCAAAAACCAGTGGCAGTTTCTTGACAACTTTGCAATGGGCAAACAGTTTACAGTATGTAGGAAAATCCAGTTTAAGAGCAGATACACAAAAGGTGCCCAACAGGGGGCACACACACACCACACCCTACTCTTCTTTAGTGTCCTGAACCAGGACCACAGGATTGTCTCGTTTGAATCCATGTGTTCAGGATGACTCCATTCTGTCTCGATAAATACAGAAAAGTAATTCATTGCTTTTGGAGCCTAAGACTTTTACATCGAGTGAATAATAAGACCAGTTTCCAACTATTTGACAAGGCAGCTCCAGTCAGATATTACATATTAACCTCAAATAAAGCTGTACCGGGGGGGATTTCTGAACTTACCAGGGAACCATATTCAATCATGGGAGGAAAAAAAAGCAAACAAAAAAAAAAAAAAACAAGGGGATGTGGGAGGCAATACACAGTAACCAGAGGAAAGATGATCGCTCTAAAACAGCAGAATCAAGCCTGGACACAAAAGTGATGAAAAGAAAAACTAAAAACAAAACAAAAATAAATAAAAATGAAGCAACTTCAGGTGAAAGGACATCGCTCATGTTTAGGATATTAATACAAAAAGCTGAAGCTTACAAAAACAAGAAAAAGTGTTCGTGCAGTTGTGGCTTCATGTTGTGGTCGACTAACGGCGGGCGAGCATGCTTTTTTTTTTTTTTTTTTAAAGCTGCACTACTGGTCGCAGCACTTACAGGAGGCTTCCACTGCATTCACACATGAGCAAACACTACTGTGTCCGACTGTGAATCTCCCTCTACAGAACCACAGAGCCTTCAGAGTTTTATAGCTTACTGAACTGTCCCTAAAGCTACCAAACCTGAAGAAGAAGTAACGTCTTGAGGCAGTTCTGGGTCGACCCTCCTGAGGATATGGATAATGACACATGTGCACACACAAACGTACATATTGGGGCTTAAAGTGGAGTGATGTGTGAGAAACAGAAAAGGGCTGAGACATACCTTAACCAAAAGAATTTACTTAAATGAGCTGACATTGTCGGTATGGATATCTACCTGACTGGCAGATAGTTTTACACATAAAATAATATCTTCAACAAACACAAATTAAAAAACAACCATACTCAGTTCTTACAAACGGCTTTTTTTGAGATCTACTCAATCATGAAAGGCTGTGGAGGCAACAAACCATGCCGAAAAGTCATAAAATCAACCTCAAACGCCATGCATATGAACAAATGTGAAGCTAGTGTGTACTGTCTTCTTCTAATCTAATTAACCTTAATTACTAAAAAAAAAAAAAAAAAAAAGAGAAAAACACCTCTACACGTGGCACACTGTGCTGTATCTTCATGTCTGACATTAGCACCAAGGTTTCTTCCTTTTTTCATAAAAAAAGAACAAATACAGACACAAAGGAGACAACGGCGCTGTGAATGACTCGTGAAGCAAAAAAAAAAAGAGAAAGCAGCAGTTCTTGTAGTGTGTTGTTCATTTGTGTTGTGACCTGAGTGTACTAAAGCTGCATGTGACTGTGACCGTGTGCGCTCCTCTGACCCCCCCACCCCAAAAAACACTGTAAGCATGCTCGCGCAAAACAAGGTTCCTCTACAGAAGTGAAGAAAGACGGCCTAAACGTCTTCAAGTATTAATACAGTTAGGCCCATAAAAAAAAAAAGAAAAAGCCCTGAACACACAGTATTAGAACCCAGAACAAATCTAGGAAAGATGAAGAGCAGTTATGGTTAGTTTGTATGTTTTCCCCCACAAATATAATATATATATTTATATGTATATAAATAAAAATTCAGTGCTGTAAAAACATCTCCAACTCCATAGGATCTGACCCATCGTAGAAGGCCTAATATGTTTTACTCTTACTCTTCTCATGGCTAAAACTACTGCTGGAAGTATGTAAACTGTACTGGTTCTTCTGTGTTAATAGTCCTTCATTGAGAATACAACACTGAGAAAGAGAAGACTTGTTAATATCTTTTGAATTTCTCTCTCTCTTTTTTTGGTTTGACTGCACACAGAGAAGCGTATCCTGTTCTCCTCATCTCGTTTTTATGTTTGATTTTTTTGTGGGTTTTTTTTTGGTAGCAGCAAAGCACCAAGTTTGCGTCAGGCTCTATGTGTTGAAGTCTCTCTGTGTGAGTCTGCTGTGTGTGTGTGTGTGTGTGTGTGTGTGTGTGTGTGTGTGTGTGTGTGACATCACTCCGTAGTCTCTGTGTGTGCGCGTGAGTACGTGTGATTTGTGTTTATGCTGCCGTCTATGAAGAGCACGGCTGCACGTTGACGCCGTGGGCTGCGTGGGCTTGCAGGTCGATGGCCTGGGCGGGCTGCTGGCCCGGCCGGGCGTTCATCAGTGTCAGGTTCCTCACACATCCTGTCATTCCTGACAAGAACTTCCCTCCCGTCATAGAAGCCATGTTTGGGGCTCCGCCTGTCACAAAAGACACATGTCCGTTTGGACACTTGAACCCACAAGTGCTGCAAAACCTCAAAGAAAATACTCTACATGTACAAATCTACGGAGTCCTGACACTGCCAAAACGTAATGAAGGCTTATCATGACACAGGGTGTACAGAAAAAAAACTTATACCTGATACCATAATAATACCATAATACTTTCTTTCTGTGTAGTATTAAATTACTTTAAATTATTATTATTTAGCTAACAATACTTCTTATCAATTTGTTTATGATTACTGGTGACTTTTCTAAAACCCGTTCGATAAACTTTTTTTTTAAACGTTTCATGACTCCATATTTTCAGTCTACTCACCAAGGTATATGCTGCCTTTGGTGTTGACCATGAGGCTTTTGCCTTTAGACTGTCCGTGCAGCACGGTTCCTCCATCAACCTGAATGTAGCCATCTTTTCCGGTTCTGGAAGAAAAGAGGAACACGGGAACTAAACATGCAACATGCACAACACATAACAATACATTGTTATGTATACAATATATATTGATAACAGAACTTTGTTGTGGAAGAAATTTTGACATGACAGGTAAAATACTAGTATTTATATAACAGTGACGTCTATGTTAAGCCACCATTTATTTTCCTGCTATGACAAGTCAAAATGTCTTCTGTGAAACAGGTGTATAACTGATACAATGTCCTAGTCACAGGTTCTGTCATCGTACCTGACTGCTGTAATCTTATGCCATTTCCCGTCATTAATGGACTTCCGTGACAAGATGTGTGCCTCTCCACTGCCCAACTGGTAACTGAATATCAAACAGATCATGAGCATTATTAGATTAGTTTGAGTTGAAAAAAAGAACACACACTGCAGCTGTTGACAGAATTACAGAGCTGAGTCACCTGAAGACAAGGTGTCCATTCTGCAAACCCAGGCTAATGAAGTCTTTGCCTTTGCCATGTTCACCAAGTTCCTGGAAATAAATGTTTCTGGTCAGCAGAGGAAAAAGACGTTGCGTGACAGCATACTGTGATCTACTGCCCAGTGGAACTTTTTCCATTACAAGTACTATAATAGCAAACATGAGGAAACTGAGGGAGTCAAATATTCCCAACAGTATTTTTATTAGTGTGACTTCAAATAGAGCAGAAAAACAGCCTTTAAGCACATTGTGCAACACAAATTTTGTGGTTCTCCAGGTGCATCATGGAAGTACTGTAACATACAATATGTATTTTGTCTGGAAAATGCAGGTTATGAAAAATGCCAAATAAAAAACCAAACAAACAAAAAACAAGTGTCACGTGTTTGAGTGGATACCTTTTTACTAGCATGCACCATTCGCAAATTGCGAGAGCCAGTGGTCTCCTGAGGAAGATGGAGGGTGAGTTAGAGAAGCGACATGCACTTATTTAGTGGTGTCAGGTGGAGCCGCGCTCACAGACATGCTCGACAAAGACACAGCTTAAGTGGCACAAGTATGAATTAGACAGTGTGGATGCTGCTCAACAGCAAGTGAAACATTGACAGGAAAAAAAAGCAGAATTATATATAATTATAGTGATGCATCACTGTTGACATGTCCAAAACTGAGGTGAGAGTTTTGAAATGCAGTAGCAAAGTTAAGGTGAGGATGAAGTGATGGAAGGGAGGTTTTTTAAAATGAGGTTTAAGATTTGGATTAAACAATATCTCAGTGCATGGATTTACCACTCCCTGCCACAGGATCAGACCCCCAGTGGAGCTAGTGTTAATCTCCAGTTCAATGGTCTCTGGTGAGTCATGGGCACTAGATAAGCAAGAGAAGAATAATTATTTTACCACTGATGCATCAATAAAGACATTGTGAGACCAAAACCATTGTAGAAAAAGAAACTACACTTACCTTCTTGGGAAAATCGATTTAGGAAGAGCAATGTATCCGTCGTTTTGGAAATGAGCTGCATACTGGTAGGGGGAATCTACAAAAACATACAGGAAAATCGGTTAAAGTGGTGACAACTTTTATTCTCACTGTTACGGTGCCCTCCAGTGGTGAAAGCATGGAAGGAACTCTAGTTAGACAGGATCAGTAACCCATTTATTTGCTGGTGGTGGTTAAAATTAGGCTATGTAACGTTTAAAGATGATGATCAGAAATAATAAAAACATAATACTAACTACAAATTAAATGAAATTAAATACAATAATTCATTATTTCATTATGTGCACATGTGCAACAAAAATCTCCCGTATGAGCAGACTCCACGATGCAGACGCGTTTGACCGTCATCGCCAACTAGCAACAAGTCATTGTCACACGCTTCAACATCTCTGACGTCACTCGCAGAGATCGGATGGAAACTCACCAAAACCACGGCCCCATGCACAAGTTGTTAGTAACAGCGCAAATGTGTAGTCTTGGAGCAGATTTAATGTTTCGACAGTATCAGAGAGAAAAGTGTTTGGGGTTTCTTGTTGTAAGATTTTATATTAAGAGTAAGCATCTTGATGGGACAGACATAACGATGGGGAAAAAGAAAAACAAGGGGAATTCCACATTTGTAGTATTTCCAGTATGAAAATGATTTGTGCAAAACAAGGAAACAAAAAAAAGTTGATCCCCAACTGCAGCCTAACATCCTGTTACATTTTAGTATAGATGCAGAATTCCCCTCTTCCAACTTCCCAATGGGGAAAAAAGTTACCAGAGCCTCAGTTACCAAATGAGTACAGACTTGATTTTGCGTTTATGCACAGACGTGTGTTAGGTGATAGATAGTTTGGATCTGAGCTTGGAAGGGACGGGGGCCCCTCAAGTTCAGACGGGCCCCTGTTAGTCACGGTCGTGTCAGGCAGATTGAATATTCAGATACTGTACCATTTGCCTCGCTAGCTTCCAAACTCTTCTGGGCCTCGGGGAAACTGGAAACCTGGCCTGTGTGTGCAGGATATAGCCATGAGAGCACATGTAATCATTTAAAGTTAACCCTGCAAGCAGCACAGGGTTACCTGAAGAGCGCAGTGAACTGTCTGTGAACTCTCCACACTAGAGAAAATGTGAGTCTTATGGGATTGTTTCTGGTTGTGTGTCCAGTCTTTCTGCTTTAATGAGGAATATTTTCTGTGTTTTATAATGTATGTGCTATACTTGCAAAGTGTTGCCTGTTAATACTCACTTTCTTCGCAGGTCTGGCCCGCGTGTCCGGGGGTACACACACATTGGCCGTTGACACAGCTGCCGCCATTCTGGCACTGAAGGTTGCTGTGGCACACATCTTTCACCACCTCACAACGCTCACCTGCAGGGTCACACGCGGTAATGATGAGTAGTGCTGTTGCAGGTCTTTGTCAGGAATCCAGGGCAGATCTGACTTTTGCTACTTGTTCTCACTAACCTTCGAATCCATCCTTACAGAAGCACTGGTACTCATACTCAGCAGTCGACATGCAGTGACCGCCGTTAAGGCAGGGCCGGCGGTCGCACGGGCTGTTGTCCACACACTTGGTGATTGATCTGCTTTCTGTGAAACTGTAGGACAGATCCACCTTCTTGTTGTTGATGGAAACCTAAGCAGACAGTGCAGAAACGTTTAAGCTACCACATACAGAAAGAAATTATTCTCTTTTCTTTTTCTTTTTCAGTGCCTACAGATCTCACCTCTCCTATACATCCTTGAAATGTTTCGCTGACGTTGGCAGGCTTAGGCAGGATGTCCATGTCGGGGACTCCTCCCAGGTACATGGGGGTGTGGATATTGAGGCCCTGGGCTTTTCCTGGAGACATCTTTCTCTCCACTGGGCCTTGGTCGACTTTAAGGTGGCCAGCTCTCTTGTTCCGCTCGGCCACAACTCTGTGCCACTGGCCTAGAGAGACTTGCTCAGGACTGAGAAGGATTGCTTGGCCTGAAATTCAATATAAGGTAACAGAGATGTGATCTACTCTGACAATTTTCTGTAGATGATAATGATAGTAGACATGTTAGAGGCACTTGTTAGACGTTGTTTGCCATCTCATGTTCAGCTTTCATTAGCTTGGCATGTTGGTATTGGTCACTGTATGTACATTACATTGGACAAGGCTGTTTGTTTGAAATCCTTTTGTGCTAACACAAAAAGCTGATTCAACATACATGTAGAAAAGTTAAGACAAATACAATTTCATAGTTCGTAACGTCATAAATTGGTGTTTACACCGGAATTTGCGTGTCACTGCAGAGGGCATATATGGAAAGAGCAATTCAAACTTCAGTTTTCTGAAGTTATAGTTTTATAGTTTACTTCACCTGTGCCCAGTTCATATCGGAACTCCACATGTCCGTCCACCATGGAGATGGCTATGAAGTCTTCCACCTTCATTTTCTTCCCACCGCAGAAGAACATTAGCCCATCTCTCTCTTGAGGCTTGAATTCCAACTCAACACGCAGGTCATCGTGGATGTTGGTCAGCGGAGGATAGGCGATGTACGACTCCTCACCATCAAACTGTGGAGTTGTCACCAATTCACCTAATAAGAAGCAAAGGAAAATTTTACATGAGCTGAAAAATGATGTTTATGGGAGAAAAGAATGATTGTTTTTCTGTCTTACCAGCCATGCATTTGTTTCCAAACTTGCCAAGATGGCAGCGGCAGTCATAGCCCAGGCCACTTGGGCGATTAATGCAAGTAGCGTCTGGTCCACAAGCCTCTGTGAAAGTTCAGAAGGGAATTTCTATTATTTTCTAGATAATATTGTTCTGTTAATGATGTATGCTGATAGTGTTCACAGCCACAGTCTGTTGACTGTGTGGTCACATGTACCTGAGTGACAGTGAAGAGACGAATGATGCTGGCAGTTGCTACCAGTGAATCCTCTGGGGCAGCTGCACTTGTACAAGCTGGCCTCCGACACTTCACACCTGCCACCGTTCTGAAAAACATAAGAGATAAACCATCTTGATACTCTGGCCTTAAACAAAAGCTAAAAAAACATATATGTGTAATGGATGAGTGGAACTGACCTGGCATGGGTGATCTTTGCAGGTGGGACAGTTTGTGACCCCAGTAGAGCTGCGGTCAAGGTCTTTGAAGATGACCTCTTCACCCTGGATGATCAGTTGACGGATACAGCCTGCGCAACATCAATGTTCAGTAAAGACACATCATCACACAGAGAAAACATTTTTTGAAACTTTATTTCTCTTCTGAGTGAAGTCTCACCCACAAACCCGCTCTTAATGCCGGCAGTTTTGGTGAGGACCGTGTAGTTAGGGTAACCACCCACATGCAGCTCCTCATTTAGATCCAGGCCTTGGAACTTGCCCTGAAGAGAAGGAAAGAGGATTTACAGAACTGATCGTATCATTTCATCAAATGTCAAATCATCATCAATGGCAAATGTCAAATGGCAAAATGTCTAAAAGTAGGAGTTACTCTCAGATTGACCTAGGTACCTGTGAGCTGCCGTTGATGGGCTCCCCTCCGTCTACAATGATGTAGCCCAGAGTGTTGTTGCGATGCAGCTCAACGGTGTGAAACTCTCCCAGTTTGATGGGGTTGGGATCACGGATTGTGGCCATGCCAGAGCCCACATCAAACCTGGAACAACATAGGAGATTTTTTAAATTCTGATAACCAATAAGCTTTGTGAGGCTGTATTTACTTTAAGTATTTTAAGACAATTTTTGACAATTAGTACAAACTGACCTGAACTCCAAGCGACCGCCCACTAGTCCAAGAGAGATAAAATCGGCCCCTGTGGTCTTCCTCTGGCCATTATAGAGGATCATACCTACACCACAAAAACAGTGTTAGCACTAAAGTACTAGTTCAAACCTGGTCCTAAACAAGTACACCACAATGATATCCTTCTAATTTTGTTTTTTGTTTAAACAAACAGAATAGTTTGTTTCTTTCTTCAACTTTACACTAAATATATTGTCTTGTTAGGATGGACATTATTTGTACTGGAGTCATTCACACAGAAAATAAACTCTGTATGGTGAAACAGCATGCTATGGTGAAACAAGTATAAAGCCAACCAAGGCCAGGTTAAATATGAATATACAGTATATCCTGTTGGCACAGGACAGTTTAACCAGCCACATCCAAACAACTAGTTGTTTTTTTCTTTCTTCACATGCTTAAAACATACATGCTAAACCTGCATGAGCCACGCAAGCTCATGGGGAAATGAGAACATGCCGTCTTACATATGTCTACATCATCTGTGATAGTTCTGAAATCAGTGGGAGTAGATTACATAAGTGTTCAACACAGCTGTTTTTTTAGTGTCAATAAGATTACATGTGCTGTAAACAAAAAGAGTCATGTTTGGCCTTTGCAATGAGTTTGTAGCTTTTTAGTTGCAGTGTGATGGACTGATGAGTGTGATGGACTGAGCCAGCGGTCACACATAAGCTGCCAGTTAAAGGGGAACTACATCATAGGACTGCACCTTTAATTCCTAACTGCCAAAAACTGATAAACATGACAAAAAAAGAGTTTTTACGCACAATATTAATTTTGTAGTTGTAAGTTCACATACCAACAAAAACTCACATGTAATTATTCGTACACTACAAAAAAATATATAGTGTCCCTTTAAAGAAATATAGAAGCTGCCACAAAAATGAATGATTTTCATATATTTTTAGAAAATGATACTATAATGTCTGATTTTGCTGTCAGGTCCCCACAAATCTGTCACCAACTGCGGAAATGTTAAAAAAGCTACTAACTACATGCAAATCAGAACTTATTTAAAAAGAGTTGCATTTATATAATACTGCACTAACACTCATGTTCTGCAGTGCCACTGACTGGGAAGTAAATTTGTGACCAAGCTATGATGAAGCTGATGACTGTAGTATTCCTAAAAATGGTTTTATGATCACGATCAAACAGCCGATACAGTATGAAAAACAAAAGGCCATGCATCCTGTTGCATCTCTTTCACAGCCCTTAAATCATCTCTGAGGTGGATGCAAAATATTGAAAGTCTGATGCAGCCACAAAGCAGCACTGTCAACATCAGTCTTGAGCACCTGTGGTTCTTAAGCACTGAGACTCACCGGCGTACAATATGAGACCTTCCCACCAGTGGTGAGAGGAGGAGGTGACGGGAGGAGGGAGGGAGGGGACAGAAGACGCAGTGACATTATACATGAGGAAAATACACAACATACTGTACAACTAAAAGAAAGAAACTGTTGCAACAAGTTAATAGAATAATGCTGCACACTGCAGATTGTACTTCCTTACCATCAACGTTATCAGGTCTAAAGTTGATCTTAATGTTGAAAGCCTTGTAAGCATTTTTGATGGTGGGCAGGGTGAGGTAGGACAAGGGTTCCTGGGCAAAGTATGGCATCACTCTCTCTGAAAACACACAACCTCATAGTTAAATACACACAAACAGTGTAGTTCATGCTCCAACCTTTTCGTGTATTTACTAGCATGTGCTCCTGCTGTCCCCGCCACTCGTCGCAGACTCACCGTGAACCTGAAGTGTAGTAAAGGCTTCCACTTTGCCCTGTTTGTTAGAGGCGGTGCAGACGTATGTCCCAGAATCCTCGTGGGTGACGCGAGGAACCGTCAGCACGTTGACTTCCTGCAAACACTTGGGAGGAAGCTCTCCTTCCAGCTAAATACAAAAAGAGACCAAGAAGAGAGAAAAATCAGGATCAACATCTACAAATATCCACAAAATGTTTACTCAGCACATTTTTCTAAACACTCCATCCTGAAAAATGTCTTTGTTACCTTGGACCATTTGATCTCAGGTGTAGGGTATCCTGATGCCACACAGGGCAAAACTGCATCAGACCCAACTGTCACCTCTTTTGTTTCGGGCAGTGCGGCAATTTGAGGAAGAGCTGTGCAAACAGACAAATGATTTAAATGAGCATGATGATAGCCCCACCCAACTGCTGTAGCCAGAAGCATTATTTTTTTAAAAGTTAAAGAGTTAAAAAGAAAGGGATTACTTACACTGGACGTGGAGGACCACTTGGGACTGCACTGAGCCTACGTCATTGGTGGCAGTACAGCGGTACTGCCCTGCATCAGCCTCCGTCACCTGATCGATCCTCAGCATGCCGCCTTTCACCATGATGTGAGCCGGCAGAGCCCCACCAACTTTGCTCCATTTGACCGTGGGCTCCGGGTCACCAATGGCCTGGCACTCGAACTCCACAGAGTTCCCAATCATCACAGTCTGCACTGAGGTACGCACGTTGATCATCACCTTTGGCAGGGCTGTGAAAATGAAAAAGAAATGAGGAGAGGGAAAAGCTCACCAGTTACATTTGGTTTAAATGAAGCAGCGCATATTTGTGGATATTTGCAGTGAGTGAGATAGACCTTGGATGGTCAGCCTGGCAGTGTCCTGGGCCTGACCATACACACCGCTTGCTCTGCAGATATAAACACCTTCATTGCTCTGCTCAAGGTTCTCAATCCTGTAGAAAAACATTACAATGCACACATTAAAAGAAACCCTGCTTCGTTTTTTACTTCATATGTTACACACTGTTAACAGGATTTATATCAGTGGATCTTTCTGTCATTCAGAGCTGTTTTTTACAGTAAGTATAGTAACCAACACATGACTATGTTCGACTCACCTGAGCACACCATCCTTGATATGGTGGTTTGGTGGCAGGGCACCTCCTTCCTTCAGCCACTCAATTTTGGTTTCTACACCACCTGCAGCCGAACAGGTGAACTCCACAGCGCTGCCCAGAGCCTTTACCTCAACTTGCGGTGCTACACGCACGGCCAAAGGAGCTACAAAGAGAAATGATGGAGATGCAATTATTAATTCTTTAGATGCCACTAAATTCACTACAGCTCTAGGACAGAAGAAATATAAGAAAGACGGTATTAATTTTTTGTGCTTAGGTCAGTTTATAAAATATCTAACTTACATCTGACTGTGACTTTAACAACAACTTCGCTGTTGCCCACGTTGTTGCTGGCCACACACTTGTAGCTGCCAGCATCCTCTGCAGTAGCCAGGTTGATCTGGAGATCGCCTCCGCTAACCTGACCCCTCAGGGGCAGGTTTCCATCTATCTTGTTCCAAGTATAGGTCAAAGGAGGAGTGCCGTGAGCCAGGCACTGCAACCTGATCACCTCCCCGACACGCACAGCTACATCATCAGCCAAAGAAGTGGCGTAAGGAGGAGCTAGAGTTTAGAGGAAAAAGAAAGTTCATTAGGTTTACAGCACTTTAAACAGGAAAATATAAACGGCTCCATAAAGCTGACGCAATTCAAACCCAACACTTCAGTGACCCAAGGGCATTGAGAAGCCAAGAGCTTTGACCAACAGGGCTTTAACCAAAACAGCAAAACCGCAACACTCACTCTCTACATCTAGCATGATGGTGACTTCAGTGGTGCCCATGCTGTTGGTGGCACTGCAGATGTATTCTCCAGAGTCTTGGCGACCCACGCTTGGCAGGACCAGACTGTTGTTTACCACTTTGTGTCTCCAAGGCAGAGGAGACCGCAGCTTGGACCAGGTGATCTTTGGGGATGGAAAACCTACAAAGAAACAGAGTAAAAAAAATACATTAAAGATCAGAGAAGTTTAAAATGCTATGGTTTTGGCAGGGTTATACACTGGCTTGCTAAACAAATAATATATAGTTCAAGTGAATTCAAACTGAAGACTTTAGTAAATCCACATGTTTAGCACTGGTCATTACCATGGGCTTCACAGTGCAGAGTTGCAGTCTTTCCCTCTACCACAATCATCAGTGGCTCAGGAACAGAGACCCTAGGAACTGACAGAGCTTGAGAGTCTCCCTCAACAGTGACCTCCACCTTGGTCTCAGTAGAGCCCTCATTGTTGCGAGCTGTGCACACATATGTGCCACTGTCTTCTGGACGTGCCACTAGTATCTGCACAAAAAATGGATAGGTTTCACCATCAAAACACTCTTCTTTAAACAGCAATACAGAACCAATAAAGTGTGATGGATTAATTCAACTACTGTGAATATGTGGATATTATTAGATGTATCAGTACCTGCATGATGGCATTGGACTCCATGGTTACAGGGCTGCTCAGCATGGTCTTGCGATTTCTGTCCAGCCTGTGCCATGAGACTGAAGGGCGGGGATCTCCTGATGCCTGGCATTCCAAGTTAATGGGGTCACCCACGCTGACCCGCACAGGCCCAACAGGGGTGACAATGGCCACAGGAGACACTGAAGACACAGATAAAAAATACTATTATTGCTGTGCATGTAATCACCCACCAGAGAGCACTGTTACATAAAGGTTTGAATAGGTAGGTGTGGGGGAGGGATGCACGAAGGCCAGACTAGAAAAAGAGTGCAGAAACTCAACTGTGTTGAGCGGGGGTTGGGTCTGTAAAGGAATATTCAGCATAATCCACACTCGAACATATGTATGTATGACATGAATGTAGCTTACCTTTAACGATCAAAGACACAATGGTATGGGTGATGCCGAACGGGTTGCTCGCCACACAGCGATAGGCACCGTGGTTGACAGGGCGGGCATTGGTAATGGTCATAAGAGAACCATCAGGACTGACTCTAACATTATCTGTAGAACAGAGATGCAAATAAAACTTTAGATCTGAGACTTAAAGAGTTATTCCACCTACTTTCCCTGATGGTGTCATTTTTTAACAAAATGTCCTACTTTTAGTCTATAAATCATGTTCATTGGCTAAGCTTAGGTCTATGACAACTTTAAAAGAGATTTAGCAATAGGGATGTAGAGTCTAAACAGATCATAATCATATGACATTGCATTCATCAAATTGGTTTAAGCTCATCTTGAAACTTTAGAAAAAGATTAGAACAACAAAAAGTAAGAGTGCAAATGTGAGGTTATGGGGTACAGCATACATACAAATATAAGTCCACATTACTTCATTCATATAAATCGAACACATGCAGCCAAGCAAAAACGTGTTTTACTAATGAAAAAATGTCAATGAAAGTCTAGGAGGGAGAGATTTGAGCACTTTCATTTAGTCATTACCTGAAATAACAACGCAGTACATAATAGGTGGATGGTAGTAGTAACTGCTTATAAATAATAACATCATGAAATCAGTACTCATGAAGCAGGATTATCTCTCAGAGGTGGTTGTGGTTATTACCTGATAGTGGCTGGTTGTTGGCCAGTTTCCATTCCAGTCTGACAGGCTGGGCTCCGCTGTACACTCTGCACCTGAAGCTGGCCGAGTCCCCCACTCGCACTGTAGCACTGTGGGGCTCTATGGCGATTACTGGACTCTGAGGACCTGCACCAGAAATCAGCAGTTTGGACTCCGGACAGATTCTGTTTGAATATTACTGTGCACAATCTTATTTTATTAAGCTGACCTCTTTTTCTCAAAAACTTGAAGTAACATAAATTACTATTCAGTGTGACTCTGGGGTTCACTGGCAGCAGGATAAGAACTCAAACACTGCTGTAAGTCCAGGAAGGAGCGAATGAGGATGAGATCATGGGACAGTAGTGAGGAAATGATTTTCCTGTGTGAATGTGAGATCACACTGGAAAGCACAACTGGAAAGTTCATTAATCAAGCGAAGCAGTGTTAGTCTGAGAACAACACCCTGTCATGTAATGTCCAGCCTTTAATGTGTTTATCCCAGCCTCTGACTGTCCAGTCTCAAAGTAGAATACAGTGGGATTAAACACTTGGAAGAAGAAGAAATGAGCTGTAATCCATGTTCCTGTCTACATACCTAACTTAACTTTAAGTGTTGACCAACTTACGCGAAGAGGATGAAATGACAGACACAGAGACAGAGGCCTGCTGCACTTGAGGTCCTGTGCTTCCAGGGCTGCCCTGCACCAGACAGATGTACTCTCCTGAATCCTCTGAAGTGGCAGACAGGATGTGCAGCTGACTGCCCCGAACCTACTCACAGCAAACAAGGAATGGATTCACTTCAGTTGGGATTATAGGCCTCTTACTACCAACTCTAATACTTCTATTCCTTTCAAATAATAATATGAATACTAATATTGCTGATTAAAAAATCTACAGCTATATGTAATAGCATGTAAGACACAATCAAATCAAATTATGCGATATATAATGATAATGATGATGATAATTACTACCTGATGGTTGGAAGAGAGGCGTCCACTAGCTCTCGTCCAGGTGACTTGCAGTGGAGGATTTCCAGGGGGAAAGCAGTTAAGCTCAAGACTCTGGCCCTCCTGGACGTTGGCTATAGATGGCTGAATGGTGACCACAGAAGGGCCTGGATCTGCTGCACAAACAAGAAAACACATGCACCTCGTGGTGTTTGTCTAATACCTGAGTGAGTCTGACATAGAACATATGTAGAATCATACTGTTATCGTACTCACCTTTGAGCACAGTGACTCTAATGGGAGCGCTATTTGAGCCAATGCTGTTGCTGCCAACACACATGTAAGTGCCTGAGTCAGACATCTTGACGTTGGGGATGAGCAGAGTACCAATGTCGGTGCGGTCCATTTGGGACTGGAGGAGATACATTGAGTGAGGAGATTAAATATAATATAACCATGAGATATAGTGCAGCACTGCACATTACATCTTTGAGATATGATTTCATTAATATTTACAACATACGAACACACATAAGTCATACAGTATACTGAAGATGAAGCACATCACTTACCTGTCTCACGTTGTTTGAAACACAAATATGACATTACTAGCTAATAGTGACACAAAAGCGCTACAGTGTAGAACTTAAAGACAAGACAAGAGCTGTTATTGCTACAGTCTTTCTGTGAATGGATTTTGGCTTATGATTTTTATAGCACAACACTGGGCATGTTGTGTTAATATTTTGCGATCATTCATAATTAGGTGTACTACACTGTTATCTTTAATGTAAGAGAATGATTGATGATTGGACAAATAATGGAAACATTAGGATTAGAATTGACAGTTTGTGACACGTTGATTTGAACCAGAGGTTACTCAGTAAGTGTTACAAAGCAGGTCTTAGGTGTAAAATTTTGACAAATTTAGGAATAATCAGTGGCCAGTGCCCTCGAAGTCAAAACATCCAACATCAAATACCACCAAATACTGAGTGAAAACCAAACACTTCTATCTAAGAACTCTCATGACTTTCTGGCTCATGAGTAATCAACAATTGACTTGTTTGTACACTGCTCCGCGTGGCAGTCAGGCTGAAAATGAGCCTTTGAAAACTTTGGAAACACCTCAGAGGGGAGGGGAATCAGTAGGGGAGGGATTACTGTATCCGGGGGGTGTTGGGGCATCCACGGACAAAGCTGCTTAGCTCTGAACCATTCAACCATGAGGGAGGCTAAACCGAGCAGCGGCTGAGGCAGGCCCTGGCTCAATGCGTGTCTGGACCCATTGACAAGTTTTCAAAGCAAGCCGTTTGCTAGAGCATACAGAATTTCTGCGTGGCCGCACGGCAGAGCCCGGCTCGTCCTGGGAAAGGCTGACACAACGCAGTAGCTTTCTGAGGCAGAACTAAAAAGGCCCCGGAGCCCTCGCCGACCCAATGTGGGCTGTGCAGAAACCATACTAACACAAACCCCCCTGAAGCAAGGGGGTGGGAGGTAGGGGGGTCTGCACCTAGCGTGGAGCAAAATATGTTTGAAATACCTACAGTACCTAATGTATACTTAGTCCTGTTAATACACTCAGTGGAATGATGAGGGTCAACTGGGTGCTAAGAGCCCAAACACGTCAGGAATGGTGTGATGTAGACAGTACAAAACGAAGGACTATGGAACTCCATTACTAATAAAATGCAACATAAAAACAAGTTCAGCATGCAAGAAGTCAACCAGACCCAGCTAGCTGCTCTTAAAGTATGTGGCACCAGCTCTAAAGGAACTTAGTGAGCACCTGTGGTAAATTCATTTTGAGATGTGTATCAATGACACATTTGATCATGCGTTTAGTCAACAATGTGTGAGGATGAGGTCAGTAGAGGACAACGGATGTGAACTGTGAGACAGGACAGACAGACAGTGGACAGATGGACAGACCTGCAGCTCCTCAATACGTCTCTGTAACACATCGAGACTGTTGCTTTTAAACTGATGGAAACCGTGAGAGGGAATGGCCTGAGCAAACGTCAGAACAGGATGGGATAAAAAAAAAAAAACAGAAGGGAGGGAAAAATAAAGGTAAATTGTCAAAACTGTCATAAAAACTGGCACAGTATGCTGAAATACCATGGGCACCGGAGGTACAACATACGAATATAACACAGCAGATTGTAAATACAGTTATAGTTTTAATTAAAACATATTAAAATCATCACTCAGGCTGTAAGGCGGCAGCAGGTGTCTCACCTGTGGTGGGATTTGTCCTCCGTTTTTCAGCCAGGTGAGCTTCGGGGAGGGTGATCCTGATGCACGGCAGTACAACCTCAAGGTGTCGCCTTCGTTAGTTTCAACATTTTGGGGACTGACTTGGACTTGGGGCAGGGTACCTAGGCCACTTGGGTTAGACTCTAATCAAAAAATGAGTGATAACACTTCAATCTGTTACAAAGCGTAGTGTTACATTAACACAAACAGAACATGATCACAAAGTTAAAGAACTGGCTCAGGAACACCAGTGATACAGCAATCTCTGACTGTATTGACTTGAATAAGGGTGTGTTAACCTTAACCTAACCATTAAACCTTAAACCTTAAAGGCCCTAAAAATGTATACCATAGGTTGTGGGGACTGTCATACACACATTAACACAGAGCATACTTTGTACAAACAGGGAAACCCGCGCTGTGTGTTCGCCATGAGTGTTCAGGGCCTTGCAGGTGTATTCTCCCTCGTCAGTTGGCTCCACAACTGTGAAGGTCAGTACGCCACCTCGTATCACAGCTCTGGGACTCATTCTGTTCCCTGGACCTCCTGAAACAGTCACAGATATATGCTCATTGAGGGATGCAGGGTGGAGTTTTGCACATGCTAGTGTGCTTTTAATTCAATCAGTCAAGAGCCAGACACGACAGAAGTGGTCGTACCGATCCATTCGATGGCAGGGGTTGGGTTCCCAGTGACTGTGCAGCGAAACTCTGCCCGCTGTCCCTGCCGGACATTCAGCACCGAGGGTGTAACAGTGGCCACAGGCTGGGCACCCTCTGCAGCTACAGGAGAAAACATAGCAGTCAAACATTTAAAATGGACTGGATGGAGTAGTTCCATTCACTTCAAGTAAGATATCTATTTAATATATTGAGTCTGATTTATTTAGAAATTGTAAAATAAGAAGCTTAATCTTATTTCTGTCCGATTTATAGAACAATGTTCTACAATAACCCATTTATGAGTTTTTTATTAATTGTGTGGTTCATCATTTACAATTCCAGTTTTATCGAGTACATCTGAAAAATACATTTTGTGGGTTTTTTTAACCTCTAGTAAACAACTATGCATCTTAAGATCTAAATCTAAATATAAGATCTAAATTTAACTGAAGATAATTGCGTATGAGCCTGAGCCCAACATGTGTAAGAGTAAGTGCGGAGAACTTGGGTGATTGTACATGGCCACCACCAGGCTTCCAGTACATCCATGCTGCAGAAGATATGTACACACATTAACACAGAGCATACTTTGTACAAACAGGGAAACCCGCGCTGTGTGTTCGCCATGAGTGTTCAGGGCCTTGCAGGTGTATTCTCCCTCGTCAGTTGGCTCCACAACTGTGAAGGTCAGTACGCCACCTCGTATCACAGCTCTGGGACTCATTCTGTTCCCTAGACCTCCTGAAACAGTCACAGATATATGCTCATTGAGGGATGCAGGGTGGAGTTTGCACATGCTAGTGTGTCTTTAGCGCAATCAGTCAAGAGCCAGACACGACAGAAGTGGTCGTACCGATCCATTCAATGGCAGGGGTTGGGTTCCCAGTGACTGTGCAGCGAAACTCTGCCCGTTGTCCCTGCCGGACATTCAGCACTGAGGGTGTAACAGTGGCCACAGGCTGGGCACCCTCTGCAGCTACAGGAGAAAACACAGCAGTCATTCAAACAGACATTCAAAATGGAGACTTCCAAGGGGTACGTAGAGAAACAAATCGTGATAATATAGACCGGTCTGTTGGTGTGGTGACGGGGTGGAACAAAACGTTGTCAGGAGTCTACAGTAGAACCACGGTTTGGGCATACGCATGTATACTGCAAAAGCTGTGGGAATGTTTATGAATTTAGTGAACTGACCAGACTGAAAGAGTGAGTGATGGCCTCAGACTGTGCCCCCACCCTCACCCTTGGCAGCCTAGATCCTTAGAGCAGATGGAACGGATGAGATGTGGTAGGCAGGCCTGGGCATGGCCTCTAGGCATATTGCTGTATGCGCCAGTTTGGCTGGCTGCTAGACTTTGTACTCAATCCTGTATGATCCCTGGGTGAACGAGCAAAAGAAAGGCCTCTTTCAGCAGGGAGGGAGGGGTATGAGGCTATCTAAGCAGGAGGAAATCTACTGGGTCTGTTGTAGCATGGCCCAAGCTGTGACTCTCTGACCTTAGAGACACTCCAGGCTTAAGAGAAATGTCATTGTTCTATGTGGGACATGGGAAAGAAGTTTACACTGAACACAGAATAATTTCATTGTCAGTGTCAGTGTCTGGAATAGATTTTGTAAGGATCTAAGGTAGCATCAGTGTATCAGGATTTGTAACTTAAATGGTCAGTTACCAACAGACTAAGAGAAAAACATCACTCACTCACTACCTTTGGTTGAATCAATCCAAGTAGACAGCTTTTGTTTAATCTGTCTGAGTACTGGAATGTCTGACTACCTTTAGACTATTACTATGGAGGTCAAATTCATTTGTGCTGCTGAAAACCTAGAAAATGAGACAGAAAGACTATCAACCGTCTATACCAACGCAGCTGTACTGCATGGCAACAATACAACATGTTACTGTTTAGCAGGTGTAATGTCTTCATTCTGTCTTAATCCCAGTGTTGGCATTAAAAGAAAATTATTGGATCCACCAGAGTAAATAGAATTCATTCTGACAGGGACAAGAATTTGAGTACCACATTTTATGGTGACATTTTAAGTGGCGAACAAACCAACAAATTGACCAACTATCTTTGCCACCCACAGAGCCACGCTGCTATCATGGCTAAGAAATTCAGCTGTAATGTGTTTCTGCAGAAGCAAGGTTGAGTTACGTTAAAACTGTGTTGTCAACAGTTTCCCAGGGAAGATTTAACGACCTCCATTTAGTTGGTGTGCCAGTAAAGACAGGTCCATTTAAACGTAGGCATGTAATTCTGAAACTACTATCATAGTTTAACAACTAGTAGATTAAGGAGTCAAAATATATTTTCTAATATTTTGGCATTAACTTCATAGAACATTTCCATGTCTTTGATGCACATAAACGAGACCTCTCACATCACCAGTCTGCTGCCCACACTGAATTTGTGATGTAATGAGGGTGTGATGAGATGTAGTTTAAGCACAGTATGATGTTTGAAGCCCAGATGACAGCTGTTTTTCCTAGTACAGCACATTTCCTGAGGAGAAGAATAAGAGAGCAGAGTGCAGAGAAACAGAAGATGAAAGGACACCTCCTGTCGTTGAATGTGGAGGCTTTGCCCGTGTAGTTAAACTTCTAGTACTTGAAAACATATTAAGTAACAGGCTCTTGGCAAGATGTAATACAAGTGTCTTGTGTTAAAGAGCAGCTTGCTGGATGGAGTAGTTCCATTCACTTCAAGTAAGATTTTTGTTTAATATATTGAGTCTGATTTATTAGGAAATTTCAAAATAAGAAGCTTAATTTTATTTCTGTCCGATTTATAGAACAATGTTCTACAATAACCCAAATAAATTTTTGCTCTTTAATAATTGTGTGGTTCATCATTTAAAATTCCAGTTTTATCAAGTGCATCTGAAAAAGAAATTTTGTGGGTTTTTTAACCTCTAGTTAAGAGTATTGAGTGCGTTTGTGCCTATGGGAAGTAGACTCAACATTCACGAGGAGCTAATAATGAACATGCACGTTCTCCTGCAGTGATGGACCCCAAAGAACCCAAAGAGCCACATGGGAGCCAGTAATGCTCATGTACAATCTTATAAGCTTTGACTTTACATGATAACTTCTCATATACTGTAAACAACTAAATATATAATTTAACTAAATATAATTGCGTATGAGCCTGAGCCCGCCCATCATGTGTAAGAGTAAGTGCAGAGAGCTTGGGTGATTGTACATGGGCACCACCAGGATTCCAGTACATCCATGCTGCAGAAGATAAGTACATGCATGAGGCAGAGAGGAGGAGGCCAGGGCTCATCCAGGGAGCCCAGCAGAGAGAAAACCATGCCCATGCGGACTTACGCTTTCTGTGTCCTTCAAACATTTCATAGGCTGTGTAAAACATCTGGGTCTGTGAGGCCTCTGGAGATGTGGTAGGAAGGGAGGTAGGGAGGAAGGAGGGAAGGGAGTGGACAGGTATACTGACAGGTCAGTTCCGCAGGGCAACAGCAGTTTACCTCCAATTCCCTTGGAGACACTTACATCCATTTCCAAAGGTGAGCTGTCATGACTTTGTCCAACTGACTCCAATAAGCGTCACATAAACACAAACACACACACACACACACTATAAACATGCTATTAAAATCTAACTTAATTTCAACTGGCACCAACTTATGTAAAGAATTAAGGCTTTTTATTTTCCATTTCTGACTGATCATAAAAGTTTGTGGCACTTAATTCACAGATCGATGCAAAACACCAGATCTCCAAAATTCTTCTTATGCTGTAAATTCAAGATCAAGATACACACTCAAAATGCATGACTATGAGAACTGTACAGCAGCAAAAGAAGAGATGAGGTAATGCACAAGAGCAACATATGACACATGCAGGTTAGTAGCAAAAAGCAGTTGTAAAGTTTGAAAAACTACTTTCATTTCAGCTGTTAGAAAGCTGACATACAGCTTGTGGTGATCCTGAATTCATCAATATGACATACGTGAATAGACTGCATCTATAAATTGGGATATCAGTTATTAGCTATTATTTTAATCAATTTTAATCAATTATTTTAATCAAATTTCTCTTTTTTTACAAAATGTTTTCACAGTTGAGATAAATACAATACAGTGTGATGTGTACATTGCTGTACATCAATTAGGATGTCTTTTAAACAGAAACCTAAAAAAGTAAACTCTTTACAGAAGCACCTTTGGGTATATTTGTAATTATGTAGTCACTGAGTCAGTGACCACAAATAATAATAAAAAGCCATCGTGTTAAAGCAATGAAGACAAAAAGAGAAAAAAATAAAATAAAAAAAAAAGGTTTAAAATGTGACCTGTGATTGTTGAGGTGAACGATGTACGAGATATATAAAATATTTTATTATAAAAATACTTGAAATTGCCTGAACATAAACACACATCATACAGCAATGTAGTAGCATTCATATATCTGATTTCATGGAAAACATTTCATTATCTCATAGTTCACTCAATCAAACCAGAAAATGCCAACAGCATTGAAAATATGCAAATAAAAAGGAAAACATAATATATATATAAAATTGTAGCTGATTATTGACATAATTATGATAAAAAAATGATCTTAAACTGTTTCCTTTAAGAGAGTCATCTCCTAAATATTTAACCAACTGAGTCTGACAAGTAACAACTATCAATAAGGACGCGATATCACAGTAGTACAACAGCACTTTAAAAAAAAAAAAAAAAATTCAAACAGGTTTAACCAGCTGCATGCGTGATAGCACCATTCATCATCAGGATGATCCTTAGGGTGACACAGCAAACAATAATTAAAGGAAGGAATACTGTTTCACGTTGAATAACGCGCGCACACATAAATCGGAAGTGGTGGGCTTCTTCCACATACATTGAAGTCCTCTTTGAAAATCAGTCGCGACGTCGCTTAACGCCCATCGTGGCATCCACACTCCTCCTCTGCATTACACACTGCAGCTCAGGCAGGGAGGAAACCCCAGGAGCCCAGAGTTAAAGACAGACACCAGAATCCAGCACCCCTGCTAGTAAAACCTTTAACAGCAGCAACGGGCGACTCCACCAGTGATCGAGAAGCAACCAAACCACCACCGATTAATTTAATCCCACGTGAAAACAAAAAACAAAGCAAGAAAAAAGTAATTTCACTAATGTTGGCGGAAACCATGAACCACAAATCAATAATCCAAAATAGAGCTCTTTTAGCCTAAGTCTGGAGGGATGTGTCATAACTTTGGCCGCCCAATAGTTACTGTAAAATCTAGAACCCAACACTTGACCTCATAAGGGTATCTGGAAGTTCTGTTTTTGTTTTAGTTTGTTTTAACCAGACCCACAAGCTGTATTTCTTCATCTAAAGCATAGAAAGTCCACTGCTCAGAGACATATTAGACAGGCAGTAAGAAAAGCTGGACTGGCAGTGTGATAGTAAGACATGGTTCATGTGATGTTATCTAAGAGCAGAAGGAAAAAGCATTCAGTGTTAGACCAGCAAACTTATAATGCTGAGTGTTTCCAGTGCATTGAGAAAAACGCAGAGAAATGAGAAGCATGCACCATTCCAAGCTGAAGGGGGTGAATGAAGTTTCAGATGTGAGCTTTACTATGGGAGGCAGAGCTGCTAACATGGCAGAGGGGTGACGGGTAATGGAGTACGGTGCCAGGGATCACGAACCTGGAACGTAGAGGTTGGCTTCCTTCTCGTCCATGTCAAACATGTTAGAGCCCGTGCAAACATAGATGCCTGCATCCTCGGGCTGGACGTTCCGAACTGTCAGGATGCCATTGAAGTCCATGGCCCGGTTGGGAAGCTTCCCGTTGCCCCTGCGGGTCCACACCAGGGTGTAGGCTGGTGACTGTGGTGGGGGGAGAGCAGAAAACATACAGGTAATCATTACAACGTCATGGCACCAAAAGGGCCGCCATATACTTTGTTTTATTAACTTCAGTCCAATGCACAAGTTTTAACATAAAAAAAATAATTTAATAAAATTACTGTTGGTTAAAAAATGTAAGAAAGCAACCAAACCACTTAAATTTAAGGCTATAGCTAGCGCCTTGGCATGAAACTCCTGGAATTCCCTAGTTTGCAGTTCCCATAATGTTAAATTAGGGAAATAACAAATAACATAACAAATTTTCATTTTGTTGCTTACATTTAGATAAGAAGACTGATTCCACTCTCATGGCTAACTTAGCTTAGCATAAAGGGGGAAGGAAGGGGGATCTATGCACAGCTAGTCGAGATCTGTACATGTAAATAAGATCCTTTAAAAATACATAATAATAATAAAAATAAAAATGGTGCCCAGTGTTACCTTGCTCTTTGCAGTACAGATGAAGCTGACAGTAGACCCCACTCTGACAGTCTGTGCTTTGGGCTCCTCAACTGTCACTTCAATGGCTTTAGATGGGACTGAAACGCATGCATATAATTTAGTATTGCAAAACAAAATGTGTCACTTCACAGTAAAATCTAAACTAACCTTAAACCTGAATTTAATAATCTCTCTGACTACTGAGTTGTGACAATCTTCAAACCCATAAATTCCCAAAGTACCCTGCAGTCAACTAAACTGAAGATGTGATCCATATATTCCATGTGTATGCAAACCCTGGTGCTGAACTATGAACGTACGCATTATGTCTGTTTAATGAGCTGTAATAAGAAAAAGCATTTGCCATTAGAAATGAGAGCCATACACACTTGTGACAACTATTTCAGCTCGACTCCTGTTAGTGCTACGCTGGTCTTGGCAAGTACAGATGTAAATGCCGGCGTCACTAGGCTGGACACTGCGGAAGTACAGCTCTGCTCCTGCACACACACACAGATAAGCAATATGTGACATATCCACAGATAACATATCAATGTACAAGCATGCATATCAATGTTATTTCTGTATTCAGTATAGTTTAATCTGAAATGAATACAGAAACAAAGAAAGATCTGGACATACACAGGTTATGATCATATCTGTACCTTGTCTGCGTCTCTCAGCACTGCTGGTGATGGGCCGCCCATCTTCTCTAGACCAGAAGAAGTAGTGTGGAGGATAGCTGGACACTTCACAGTTCAGAGTAACAGGGCCGCCTTGGGATACCTTGATCCTTGATGGATGAACCTTCACCACAAGGGAGGCTGCAGCTGAAAATTGCAAAAGGTCACAACATCATCAGTGACACATTTCACAATAAATTGTGCAGCACAAGCATTGCTAGTTACTTCATGTGACCATATTTTTACACTTTTAGATCATGAGAACTGTTTCTACTAAAGCTCACCATCATATGGACGACACTTCTCTCTCCCTTGTGGGTTACCAACATATCCAGGTGCACAACTAATGACAGAAAGGAAATGAGACTTTATTAAAATGAACTGACTGAAACAATTATAGTAACAGTTCTAGTACCCGTGTGGCAAAAGGGTTGAGTTAATGTACCGTTCACAGTACTGGCCAGTGTAACCAGGCTGACAGGCGGTGCACTGGTAGCCCCCATTTCCAAGACTCTCACAGGTGGGAGAGAACCTGTTAAATAAGTGAAAACAAACACAGACAGAAATGAAAATCTCCAAAACAAACAAGGTTAATTCTGATCTAATTTCCTGCAAAAGCTGACATTTTAGCTGACAGAAAAATGGCTATTAGTGGAATAAATTCTAAATTAAACTGCAGAATTTGCAACACAGTAAAGTTCTGATCAAGTGAGCTGAAGACAGACTTGTCTTGAGCTATAAATGGAGGTGAAATGTAACGTCTAGGTAACTGTCCCAGTACTCACTGGTTGTCAGGGTCAGTGTGAGGGCAGGCACAAGGCTGGCAGTCCTCTGGAGTGCCAGCTGTGGGGTCACCAAAGAAGCCAGGTGCGCACTGCTCACAGAGCTCACCCTGTGTGTTATGCAGGCAGCTCTGGCAAGAGAAGCAATATCACTGTTTAGAGATTTGTGCATCAAGTCTGAATGGCTACAATCTAGGCACACCAAAGTCAGTCATTTATTAATCTAGTCCCTCATACCGTGCAGATGCCAGTCTCAGGGTGGCAAGAGTCAGAGTGGCCGTTACATTCACAGAGCTCACAGTGACCCAGGTATAAACCTCCTCCAGTGCGAGTATATCCAGGTGCACAGTCCTAAAAGAGACATTATGTAATATATACACACATCTAGGAGCATTTAAATGAATCATCGATTTAGAAAAAATATATCATTCACCTGGCAGGAGAGGCCCTGGTATCCAGGTGGGCAGCGACACTGCTCCACCTCGAGGGCTTGGGCGTAGCCGCTGTAGTTTGGCACGGCAACTTCCATACTGATGTCAGAAATACTGGATGACCGCATCTCAGTGGAGTAAGATGCTCGAATAAGGATATCATCCAGGTCAGCCAAGACCATCATCAGGTGCTCACGAGTGGCCGGCATTCCATCAGGACGATGCCAGTTTTCCTATCAAATGAGAAGACATGCTGTAAGAACAAACATTTGCACTTCTTTAAAAGCGCGAGAAGAAAGGGGTTAGGATCGGTCACAGATTTCTTCAATGAGCCAGATGCTTCCTCACACACTTTGCATTCACCGTGTTATGCTGTGATGCTCTGAGTCACTCACCTCCCTGAAGACAATCTCAAACTGATTAGTTTCTCTGCTGCCCTGCTGCCTCCTCTGCCACGACAGACGAGTCACCAAAGTGATGTCGTTACCCTACAAGAACAACACTGCCCAGTGAGAAAATGCGACAAAAGTCATGTAATCACTAGAGAAAACAGTCAGTCAGAATGAGAGCATACTCACAATAATCTGGACATCAGCATCATCAAGCAGTGTTCCCCTTGGACCAGCCACATAGGAGATGGTGTATTTGAGTTTACCACCATAGGAACCCACCTAAAACAATGTCAGCAAAGAAAAAGCTTTAGATCTTTTGCCAGATTGAACTGTGCTGCAATTCCCAAGATGAATTTGAAACAAATGACTAATAGTGAGTAGAGTAACATCAAATCATGAGTGCTAAGAGGATGCGAATGAGCAACTGTTCAGTGTGGTGAAAAGGGCACTCCACCCATTTTACTGCTCACATGCAAACCGTTTTATAATGTCATAAGATGTTGTGGACAACTTCTGGAGAATCAGGTCTGGACATTCTCCGAATCTGTGCTTGTTATTTCACTTCTGTGCTAGTCTGGGATCGGATTTTGTTTGAGAATAGGTAGGGTGATTCAGAAACACATTTGGTACCATACGTTCTCAGCAAAAAACTTTGTGGTTTTAAAGTCACACCTGCAGACCTACGTGTCTTAGCAGGAAAGATAGTTATACAGAGCTGGTAAATGCAAATGTGTAGGGAGAATGAACTGGAAACACCCAGATGAGGCCCGTCTCTGCAAGGCCTTTTAACACCATTAGCTGGCTGCTGCGGTTTGCGATCAGAAGTTCAAGCTTGCTTGTGACAAACCGATAACCTTTTGGTGGAGGTGAAGAAGGCCATCCATTCAGAACTTAGATGGATGGTTTAGGAGTTTTGAAAGAAGTGAGCATGAATGACCCAGGAGTTAGACATATGAAAAGTATGGAGAGTTGTAGGATTTAAAGTTTTCTGAGCTTGATATGACATCTTGCATTTATATTGTGTGTCCTGGGAAGGCTGGGTGAAGTTATGGGGCATAAGGAGTGTAGATAACTGGGAAGCTAGTGAAAACAAAAAAAAGAGTATGAGGATGAGGACTGTGATTTAATTGGTTAAATAGGCCACGTTTTCACAGTTACCTTATTCCCTTTGAACTGCGCTGGGAGCTGCCAGTAGAGCAGATCATCTTGGTGTAAGCTGAAACTTTTGTAGACCAGAGCGTACTGAGAGGCAAAGGAGGTAGGAGAAGTAATAGTAGAAGAAGAAAAGCCACAGAGAAGCAGATAGACTAATATGTAAGCAGGACAGGAAAGAAATACAAGCAAGTCAAAGAGCAAGCCCAACAAGACTCTCAGGACAAATGTGTGACACAGCAAAACTCTCTCAGTTGTTCTCTAGAACAAATGCTATTAAAGACTCTAGTGACAGTTTGACAACACCATAGAAATCACACTGTGTTCTGCCTGACAACTAAAACCACAGCTTTCATTGTCAGTAATGTGAAAATGACAGCTTAAGATGTGCCTAAAACAGGCTGTTATAAAGCAGTCAAAATTATAATAAAAAAACATTGTCAAACCAAGGTTACTGGGAAACAACAGTGACAGCCATGAGTGGGAGATATAAGCTTAACAATGAGATACACAAGCATTGCCCATTGTTTGGTAACTATAAATTATATGACTTTGGTAGATCATCATTTTAACCTGTTAGGTGCTCTTATACAAGTTTCCAAACTTAATATAAACTGCTTTGGACAGTTTTTTATTTGTATTATATGTAAGCTTATGTATCAAATACATATTCATATGTGTATGTGCCAAAAGGGAAGGACACAAAGTCAGTCACTCTGTTATGCCACTGTCTACCTTGCTGCTGTCTCCAGACGCACTAGAAGGTGCTTTGCTCAATGTGTTCTGGCTCTGTTGGTCCACCGTAGAGCCAGACCCCCAAACAGAAACACAAAAGGTCACCAATATGAGCAAGAAACAGAACAGACTCATGAGCTATACATACACCTTTCACAATATCTGACAGTGTACCTGCAGACGCGAAGCGTGACCTGGGGAGTATGGTTGGGGTCTGGTCGGTCTAACTGAGGAAGGGATGCCAGACGGAGGTGAGGGGGGGCTCAAGTTACGTACAGACCATCGAGAGGTTGAAGAGGAAGAAGAGGAAGTTGGGACCCGAGAAGAAGAGGAAGAGAAAGAGGAGGATGATTTAGAGAAAGAGGAGGGAAAGAGTGGAGGGGAACCCGCTCGTCCATTGGAGACGTTAGAAAGGAGAGCCCAGACCTCATCATCCAACTGTCTGACATCGCGCTGCAGAGGCAGAAATTGGGGTACCATGGAAACAGTCAAAATGACAGAGACAAGGTTTAAGATTTTAGTTCTTCCATGAGGTTCACTGATGTACATCACTCTAAGAATGTGGACATGCTAATTCATGCTTTTCACTCTGAGTCTACTCGTGATGTGCAATAAAAACAATCAGTATGTTTAGATAAGCTGAAGTAACCAAGTTACTCAGAGAAACTAGGTTATGCAGGTCAACATAAAACATGTTTACATGCACTGTAGTAACCCATTTACTGTGAGTAAAGTAGATATTTAAACACTGGTGAATGGCTCTAAATCCAACGATGCAATCTTGCCAATACTTCCTGAAATGTGACCTTGCATGCAATCTCATCTCTTTAACTCAAACGCATGCAGACGGGCACGCAGTCATATCCGACAACATGCTTGAACCCATTTTCCATGCTACTTCATCTATAACACGATGGGATTACTATCCATAGATGTCCACAAACCCTCAGTGTGTTAGAATATAATGACAAAAACACTGTGCACTGTGCATAACGTATTCTCATTAGACGTGTGAGAGCTGATTTTACTATAACAATCAACAGGGCAGATCGCGCGGTTCCAAATACCTGGCTAGTTCTTTTGGGTCTGTGGGTGTGTTTATGTTCGGAGGCCATTAGGTTCCAAATGGAAGCATCCTTCCTTAGCTGATCCTTTGGCAAGTATGAGTCACTCTATTGATGTGGATAAAACAAGCTCTTTGAGCACTTTCCTAACCACTGAGCTGATGGTATTTGGGAGTTTAATGGCAGTGTTATTCAAGCAAAGTTAAACTGTATGAAACTCTTTAATGGGCCATTAATGATCAATCCATTTAAATGGACCGTGTGATGTGGAGCAGAAAGCAATTTCTGTGTGCAGTATGGAGTATGACCAGCTTCAACTGCAAACTGCAAACACTGCTGTAAAACATCATGCTTCTCATAATTCAGTCAACATAAAAAAAATATTAACACTATAAAACATGGTGGGCATCCATAATGTTTGACTACATAAAAAAATAAAAAAGCATGGGATTTGGTATATTATGAATGTCACATTAACAGTTACTTGAAACATGCCAGACAACACACTACGCAAAAGTCACATCAGATTCCAAATTAGCAAACTGCAGTCACAACATAATGATGACTGACATTACTGTACTGTACCTGTTGTGCTCGTTTCATGCGACTAAAGAAAGAATCTTTCTATAGGGGGGTAAACACAAAAAGTGCTACATTATGTAAGAGATCACTATGCACAATATTTTATCCTATCAAGAGGCAGATTTAAAAGAAAGTGAAACATAAGGAAGCAATGGATGCAAAGAGGTTGAACAAAGACAAAGAGAAAGGGTTTCTTGAAAGGAAAGACTGGCTTAAGAGAAAGCAGCAAAACAGAGAAAGCAGTAGAGTAAGGGTAGTCCACAAGTTTCTGATACTGCTCAGTCCATTATATACAGCAGTCAGGGATTCATGGTCTTGCTTTGACTACTTCCATTGGTTGGGCCACTGTATGCACTCTTTCATACTGACCTTGTCTCCCTGGTAGACATCTGGAAGCTGCCAGTAGTGAGGCTCTTGTCCCAGGTAATCGAAGTTGCTGTAGGACAGCTGGGTGCCTTCAGTGGAAATCTCCACAGTAAATCCAGTGGAGATGCGGTTGGTGCGCTGACGGTTCACCAGTGCAAGCCCCTGGAAGTTCCCTGGAGAAAAGGCTGAGAACACCTGCAAAAGCACATTTGAAAATGTGTGCAATTGAGTTTAAATAATAAATGAGAAAATGACTGCTCGTTCTATTCAGAAATTTTAACTGTGACTGCAGACTAGATGA
This sequence comes from Ctenopoma multispine, assembly GCA_034779795.1. NCBI lineage: Eukaryota > Metazoa > Chordata > Actinopteri > Anabantiformes > Anabantidae > Ctenopoma > Ctenopoma multispine. The sequence goes on from JAUYWH010000025.1 coordinate 20,333,680, forward strand.
ACATTATACAGAGCAACTGACTGAAGAGACCGTAAGTCACTGAGCTTGTCTCAATTCTGATATGGATACAAAAACACACATTATAAGATTCCAGAGTCAAAACTGGGGACAGGCTGTGGCACTAAAAATATGCAGTATTAATGCCAACACGCACAGTACTTGCATTTCTTGAACTGACCTTAAACATTGTACATTGAGTTTCATTATGATTAAGCAAGCATTCAAACAATAGAGCTTTTACGCAACACTGGACTTGATAAAAGACAAAAAACAAACAAACAAGAAAACAGATTTAAAAAATGCAAGTGAAGTTGTCTTCACACCTGCCTTGAAATTATGAAGAGAAACCAGCCTGGAAGATAACTTTGTGGTCACTAACCAACTTCCCTCAGACTGAAGAAGCTATAGCAAAACGTTTCAACCTTACAAGAGTCCAGTCGCCATGACTCAACTTTCAGATAGATAGGATGTATGTGACAGACTGCTCACAGACTTTCTAACTCTTTTGTCTTATGGTAGCTATGATAAACAGAACTTGCGCAGACGTTAATGCTTATGTGATGAAAAACCATCAATGAATCTCCCTGGCTTGGAAGGTAAGGCTGGTATAATGAGGGCAAATTCAAACGTCTTTTCTCTTGGAAGCATGCAAATGTGTAAATCATTCTCTGATGTAATCATGGCTACTGTGGAACTGCTTTGCCCAGTGTGAAAATTTGGTTGTTCAAAGATTTAAAAGAACCAGTTCTTGAAGTATGAACTGCTGCATTGTTCCACTTAAAGGCCTTACCTGGTCCCTATAGTAATTAGAGCTGAAGCACTGCTGAGTGACGCCCATACAGAAACAAGACAGACAGCCATCTTTATTTTGCTGGCTGAGGTGGAAGGTTCCAGGTTTACAGCTAGAGCAAGATGGGCCTTCAACATTCATCTGTAAGACAGTATCAGAGGAATAAGATACAAGTCACATGGTCTTATACCAGGACACTCTAAAGGCGAGAACAACCAGAGAGCTGGCATAAATAAAAAGTCTCTTAGTTTGATCACCTTGCAGCGACACACACCACCACTGCAGATTTCACATCCCTTTTGGTCACAGTTATAGTTGTTACCTGTATCAGGGCAATAGAGGAGATGGTTACACAGCACGGCTCTCTTTGAATCCAGATGAATAAAACAAAAGGAACCTTAACAACTTTGGTTAACCTAAAAAAACGTGACAATATCGGTTATTTTTCTGGATCAAAATCCACAATGTACCATTGACTTCATTGCTGACAGTACATTTCTGTCCGAGCAGTGGGTTTCCAGTGTATCCTGTAGCACACCTGAAACAAAAAAAAACAATGTGTTTGAGTACATTTTTCCAGTCTAGGAGGATAAAAGTTTTAATCCAAAGAACAATAAGGCAGGATGTTGGGGAGTCTAAAATGTGATGAACTGTGTCCTTCAGGAAGCCTTCATCCCAGGCAAATATCAGTGACAAAAGGACAGAGTCATTCAGACAAGGACAAAGTATTCTTTGTTCCAGTACGTACACCTATCTACACTAAAGACTAGTCTTATATTCACTAGATCAAAAATGGCAGACACCCAGCTTCTTTCAAAGTATACTGTTTTCCCAGAAAAAGAAGATAATGAAACACTGCTTGAACTGGAGATGGATGAAGCACAGCTGCTATAAAAACATTCAACATGCCTCAGATGTTGAGTCCATCTCTCATATAAGCATTGTACTGCTGAAACTGAGAAAACACTTTTAGACTGGAAAAAATATTAACATTAACATGCAATCTGTTGCAAAGCTTTACAAATACAGGAGCAATATCAGTAAAAAAAGAAGAAGAGAGGATGGCTAATATGATGAACCACAGAAGAAGATGCTAAGCTGGCGAAGAGGGAAGTGACTTCTGATATTATGACATACTCTAGCAAAGCAATGCTCCTTCAACCCAAGCCACCATGCCACTACCACTAGTGCAAAGGCGAATCCAAGCACAGATATGTGCAGGCTTTCCCAAGGACAGCTGCTGTCGGTCTTACCTCACCTGTCCAGGTCTGCAGGTCAATGGCCAACAAAGAGGACTTCCATGCTATGAGCTTGCTTTGGGAAAAGTCTTTAGGTCTGATTGAATTAGGTCTTAAACATAATAAAGTAGTAGATCATTTGTTGATGGTCCTAGATAAAAAGTCACATATGGACATGGGGATATAGATGAGAGGTACTAATGTTAAGCTATGTCTTCATGGTAGGATTGTGTGCAATAGTTCCATCAGAAAAATAGACATTATTATCGTCAGCATAACATTAACATCTGGACACTAAAATAAGTCAGTCCCTTCATACAGTTTCAATGGCATGGTTACAGTAACAGTAAACATCAGGATGAGGAGTCTCGAGATATAAAAATGGATAAAAATAAAGATAAAATTATAGAAAACACATTGATCTCTAGTCATCAGGAATAATTTTGATAGGAATGGCCAGCCTTCCCAGGACAATATGAAGAGAACTATCTTGATTCTTTTTCTTGGTTGGAGACAGATCTCCTTTTAGGATACGCAGAAGGTCCAAAACATCAGAATGAGGGTTTGTTTTCTTTTTCTTCTGTGTTTTTTTAGATATTTTCTTTGCAGTAGTAGCAGCCTTGGTTTTAGCAGGAGTTTTTATAGTTGTTTTAGACTTCTTTGGAGTGCTAGCCTTGGTAGTTGTGGATGAGATTTTGTCCTTAACAGGGACCTTTTTCTCATTAATCTTTTTATTATTTTTCTTTTTTCCTTGTAAAGACGTTACACCCTCCCCACCCTTCTCCGTGACTGGTACATTAAAACTAAATGTCTTGCTATGTCCATTGTTTTTAATAGGTAGTGCAGAATCCTTTTTTTTGGCCTTGTCAGATTGTTTATGCAGCTGAGGGGTTCTAGCAGCCTTTGATTTGTGAGATGATGGCTTCAGAAATGTTGTGATTGCTGTCTCTTTTTTAACTTGCTTTGGCCTTGTTTGGCTTGGCTGAGTAACGTGGTTATCTGTCTCAGTTGGTTTCCAACCCCCTGGCCTTTTTGTCTTAGGCTTCACTGTAGTTTTCGGTTTGGTTTTAGACACAGTGCTTGGTTTACTCAAAGTTGTCTTTACCTTTCTTGCTGCACTTGTTGAGACTTGACTTTCTGACCTAGGAACAGATGAGAATTGTGTTGTGTGGTCCTCTTGCTTACTGGTGGCTGCTGGTTTGACTTTTCGAATTCTTTGAGAAGAAGTAATAGGCCTGTTCGCAGGGAGGCGTGGGGTAGGTATGCTTTTGGGCACTGTGGCATTACTAAGAAGTGCTGGTTGTGTAGGTAGGATTCTGACTGGAGGCTGAGATGTTGAGTGTGAGGGGACTGCAATGACTGTGGCAAGGGAAGGCAGAACCTTCTTTTTTTCAGGCGAACAGAATGTTTGTCTAGTGTGTTTCATCTTGTTTAACTCCTGAGCCAGCAAAGTGAAGCCATCAATCAATATTTCCAGTCTGTCTTCTAGTCTGGTCAGACGAGCGTCCACGTCAGTGTAGCTCTTCTCCAGCTCACTAACCGTCTTGCTCTTCACCCTATTAGACTGTGTAGTGACAAGCTCTTTTAGCGTGGAACCGAGACTCCTCTGTAGTGCCTCCATACTACGAATGCTCTCCTTCATATCAAGCGTGTTGCCTTCCAGCATGCTCAGGCGCTGGTTAAAGGTGTTCAGGTGAATACGGAGCAGATTCTGGAAGCTAGACTCTCTGCCATCTGTGCGGTGCCTGAGGCTTGGTGGGAGCCTAGAAGGTGATTTGTTGGGAGTGATGGAGATAATGCCCATCCCTATTGATTTAGTGGATTGGGTAATAAGACGGTGAAATGTAGTAGTCAGTAGTGTCCTACTAGGCATTACTGTTGTTTCTACAGTGGTAACAGGCCAAGTGTAGTCCATATCATCATATTCATCTCCACTGCCGTATGGTATTTTCTCTTTATCCCAGCTGCTTCCACATCTCACAGCTAGCAAACCTTCTATCTGCATCTCCAGGAATGGGCCCCCACAACTGTCTGCTGAAGGCGTCTCTTCTCTTAATGTCAAAACAGCAGAATCAGGTATGATGCAAGCAAAGATGTTCACAGATTAAATTGCTTATAAGTTGACTCTTACACCCAAGCCAGCTTGTCATCTTTGCCCTCGGAGAGGCAAAGATTCATTAACCAGACAGGAGTCCTCATAAATGCCCCTTCTACATTTATGTTGTAGAAACCCAGGAAAATCAATTTCATCTGTGCACAATACACAGACAGAAATCTCATGAGCCAACACCTTCACAACCAGCAAAGCACAAAGCTTAAGCAGAAAGCAATCACTGCAAATTCTACCAAGGGCACAAGAAAACAAAAAGAAAAGATAAAGCCAGCCAGACTTAAGGTTTCTGCAGGGTACACAGCACTGTTATTTCTACATTTCTTTTCCACGATCAATAAAATCTGAGTGATGACATTCTGAATATCAGCAAATCTCTTTTAACAATCCTATAACAAAGATATCTCATTCTACTGTAAGAGAAAATTAAATCCAAGAGCAGAACTGGACAACAGCACAAAACTTCACAAGTACATCAAAATAGGTGGCACCCATACCTCCACTAAAACTGCTCAATCATGACTGCCTTGGACAAACAAAGAGAACCACAAACATGCTTACAGTATGTTACAAAAGTAATAACACCCCTCACATTTTTGTAAATGTTTTATTATATCTTTTCATGGGAAAAGCACTGAAGCACTGAAGATATGACACTTTGATACAAAGTAAAGTAGTCAGTCTACAGCTCGTATAACTTGTATAAATCTGCTGTCCCCTCAAAATAACTAAAAACACAGCCATTAATGTCTAAACCACTGGCAACGAAAGTGAGTACACCCCTGTTGAAAATGTCCACATTGTGCCCAATTAGCCATTTTCCATCACCAGTGTCATGTGACTCTTTAGTGTTACAAGGTCTGAGGTGTGAATGGGGAACAGGTGTGTTAAATTTGGCATTATTGCTCGGTTATAAAAGGATCTAAGCCTGTCAGGGCTCAGACCATACTCCGCACACTGCATTAAGTTGGTCTGCATAGCTGTTGTCCTAGAAGGAAGCCTCTTCTAAAGATGATGCACAAGAAAGCTTGCAAACAGTTTGCTACAGACAAGCAGACTAAGGAACCATGTCCTGTGGTCTGATGAGACCAAGATGAGCTTATTTGGTTCAGATGGTGTAAAGTGTGTGGCGGCAACCAGGTGGAGTACAAAGACAAGTGTGTCTTGACTACAGTCAATCATGGTGGTGGGATGGTCATGGTTTGGGGCTGCATGAGTGCTGCCGGCACTGGGGAGTTCATTTAGGGAACTATGAATGCCAACATGTACTGTGATATACTGAAGCAGAGCATGATCCCTTCTCTTCGGAAATTGGGCTGCAGGGCAGTATTCCAACATGATAACGACCCCAAACACACCTCCGAGACGACCACTGCCTTGCTAAAGAAACTGAGGGTAAAGGTGCTGGTACCTAAGCCCTATTGAGCATCTGTGGGGCATCCTCAAACGGAAGGTGAAGGAGCACAAAGTCTCTAACATCCACCAGCTCAGTCATGGAGGAGTGGCAGTGGCAACCTAGTGAACTCCATGCCCAAGAGACTTAAAGCAGTGCAGAAAAATAATGGTGGCCACAAAAAATACTGACACTTTGGGCACAATGTGGACAATTTTTAGGGGTGTACTCACTTTCGTTGCCAGCAGTTTAGACATGGCTGTGTTTTGATGTGTTTTTTATGTGTTTTTCATGCTCTGTTACCTTGAGGGGACAGCACATTTACACTGTTATACGATCTGTAGACTGACTAATTTACTTTGTATCAAAGTGTCATATCATCAGTGTTGTCCCATGAAAAGATATAATAAAATATTTTCAAAAATGTGAGGGGTGCACTCACTTTTGTGACATACTGTATATCCCAATCTTATACGAGTGGGTGACAGCGCCAGCTCCTGATAACCTTGCTGCCGGCCTGCCCCGTAACCCCAAACACTGAGCAGCATCCAGATGACACTGAAGAGAAGGCAGAGAGGAAAAGGAAAAACAGAAAAAAGAAAGAAGGGGGCGTACCTCTCACAGCGTCTGCCAGTATACCCAGGGGGGCAGTTGTCACAAGTTGGCTGACCGTCAGACTCCAGATAACAGGTTGAAGAGAATCTGTGCAAAAAAACGGGTCACACACACCACAAGCACTAATCAAGTTCACATACTCTGCCTAATGTAGCATTAAACAGAAGAGTTGGCAGTTATTTAAGTGACTCAAATTGACAAAAATTTCTAACATGAACTCACTGGTTGCTGAAAGAGGTTCCAGGACAGGGACATGGCTGACAAGCCTGAGCTACACCCCTTACAGGGTTCCCATAAAAACCAGCCTCACAGAGTTCACACCTTGACCCAACGGTGTTATGGAGACATTGCTAATGGACAGAGCACACACAAATGAAGCAGAGGTGAGAACTTCTTAGTGTTTCCTCGAGTTAAGATTTGACAAAAAAAAACATCAGTGCATTCCAACAAAGACATCAAAGCAGGCTTGAATTGCAAATGAGAGAGGGCATAGAAGAGTAGCATAAAACCTACCAGACACCTGCCAGTCTCTGGGTCACAGCTGCTGGCATGACCATTGCAGTCGCACCTCTCACAAGTGCCCAGGTACAGGCCAGAGCTGGTCCGAGTGTAACCATCCTCACACTCCTACAACAGCATGGAAAAACACCTCAGGTGAAAAACAAGTGGCGACAAATGCCTTTGTTCCACTGTAGGACAGAGACTGCAATTACTACAATTAATGGAAAAAACACTTCATTGTATTACTCCATATACATAACAAGCTTAGGCATAACTGTGAGTGCATTAACTTTCTTGCACAAACTTCATCTGTTTGTAAAGACTGTAGGATACTGAAAAAAGGCTCAACTTCTGATATTTTTGTAAAACTTAAGTGCTTTTCTAAAATCTAAATGTGCACCTGACAAGAGGGTCCTCTGTATCCCTGCGGGCAGGCGCACTCTTCCACCTCCAGAGCACGTTCATTACCAGTGGAGCGAGGAACAGCAATGTCCATCTTGATGTTTGAAATACTGTTTAACACAAAAAAAAACAATTAGCAAAACAACTTCTATGTGCCATTAAAGGAAATACTCATTTCATTTATTTTGAGGTACATGAACAGGCTGAGACTAGCAAAATAATATTCTATCACACCTGCTCTCTTCCATGCTGTCTGCATAGGTGGCCCTGATCATGAAGTTGGTAACGTCTGCCAGTGCCATAAGGAGGTGCTCACGAGTGCATGGCTGCCCATCAGCGCGACGCCATGCAGCCTATAATTTGGAGAAAGGAAGAAAAGTTCACCAACATTGCGCAAGGATTCAGATTTAGCTAGGTTGCACTGCCTTATTAAAAACAATGAAATGTACCTCTCTAAAGGTCACAGTAAAGGTTTGTGGGACACGAGGGGTGGGCTTGGTCTGGGAGTAGTGCTCGAGGAAAATGCCATTGCCCTGAAGAACCACATCTGGCTGACCGTCAATCACCAGCGAACGTTGAAACGGTTCATAGCGCACTGTGTAGCGGAGCTCCCCACCATAGGCCGTTACCTGGTAGCAACAGGGTGGAAAGCTTAACTCATCAAAATTGAATAGTGGAAAGATATTTCATCCGTATGACTCTGTGGGGGAAGTAAGTTACCAGACACCCATGTTGGGCCTGACTGTGAATTCAAACCAAAGGTTCAAAGGATGGAAGAAAGGGTTGTGTGCAGGCATGTTGAGGCATGACTGAATAGGAATAAGTGCAGGGAAATCTACCTACACTGTTTTTCCACTTTCCTCTCCTCCAGAGCCTGTTCATTACTTTGTTGTTTTTTTCTCACCTTATCTCCTCTGAAGCTCTCAGGCAGGACCCAGTAGTAGATGTCGCCTGGGATACTGGAGAAAGAGTGGTAGACAACCTCAGAGGGGCCCCTCTGGGAGATGCCTTCAGAGATCGTTCTAGTGTTGGCACTGTCGGAGAGGGTGAAGAGCTGCCCGTTCACCCCTCCGTGCACCTATGACACAAAAAAACACTCATCAGAATGGGATGTTAACTGAAATATACTTCAGCAAAAATATCTGTTTGCACACTGAATATCACCCATTTAGGATGTGAAATGATTTGCTGATGCAGCAGGACTGCACAAACACTGTGTCAAATCTTAAAAGCAAAAATATTCAGGTCTTCCTTAATCTTTTGCAACCTACCTGATCTCTATGCCAACTGGAGCTGGCACACTGTTTGGTGACGCCCATACAGAAGCAGCGTAGACAGCCTTCAGGGTTGGCCTCTGATAAATGGAAGAAACCAGGCTTACACTCATCACACAGTGCGCCTGCCACGTTGTTCTGCAACATACAGACACAAACACTCATACACATATGTCTTCCATCTGCCTCATAAGCTCATTTTGTTCAGAAAAGACTACGGCATCAAGAATAAAACAGTAAGATATGTCAGCCTCACAAACCACAAAAAAATGCAGATTTAACAATATATGTTTATAATTTAATCCTTATATTTCACGTCGCAGTTCTGCATCTAACCTTGCAGCTGCATGGATTGCTGCTGGAGCTGATGGTTCCTCTGCTGTCACACGTGGAAGGTCCTGCAGGGAGAGAGCAGAGGAGAGAAGATGACATATGGAGAGCAAAGTGCACCTGGGAGTGTTCCAACAGCTCTGCATTCCTGTGCTGTGACCACATACTACAAGTACTACTATAACACCAGGGAAAGTCCTGTTGCCAATCATTACACAGGGTAAGACCTTGTGGTGATCCTATTAATGGGTGATTGAAGTGTACAACAGCTAAAACAATCCAGGTGCAGCTTCTGTCGATTTCATGCCTGAAACTATGAATTTCAAAAATGTCAGTGCAGTTGTTGAACTCATACTCACGGCTAAGAACACATTTTCCATTAGGCAACATGGGGTTACCCTGGTAACCAGGAGCACATCTGAAGTGAAACAAAAACATAAAATGTATGATTGGCCTTTCACCACAGTCATCAGTTACAGCTGGTTAAGCTTGTTACAATCTATCCTCATCCATCAAAGCCAGATTCTGGACTAGGTTGTGTTGTTAATAATCATCTTTATGAGATCATGACATCTGTGATTACCACTAAAAAAAATTCAGATTGACACCACTTCTTAAGTCATCACTATCTGCAATTTATAGGCACAGTTAGTGATATCAGTGTCCTCACTTGTCACAGCGTCTGCCTGTGTAGCCAGGTCTGCAGGCATCACACGTTGGCTGTTGATCAACGTCCAAGAAGCAAGTGTCAGAGAATCTACAAAGAAAGAGCCGTAGATCAATACAATTTACAACTGTTTAAGGAGTAGCACGTTGAATGAATGGACCAGTGCTCAAACATCTAAATGAGCTCAGTTTTTGGTAATGAAAAAAAAAATGCAGGGTGAAAGTCTACATTCTGCATGTGGGTGTTTGTGTCTTTGCCCCAAATTATTCACATTACATGTGTTTCTGTGTGTGTGGTCTGTGCAGCTCTTTGACCTTACCGCCGTGAGGTTTCAGAGTACGGGCAGGGGCATGGTTTGCAGTCATCGTGGCGACCTCGGGTCGGGTCGCCAAAGTAGCCTGGGCGACACTTGTCACACTGAGGCCCTTCTGTGTTGTGCTGGCAGCTCTGTGGCAGGGAGAACACCCTGGTCATTCTCTCAAATGGATGCCACTCAAAATAGTTAAAAAAAATAAATATTTAGTTTCTTTCTTGCCCAGCATCAGACAAGTAGATTGATACCACTCTTGATAACATGTTGGAAATGTCTTGGCTAGCCACAGAAGTTTTCATGTTCCAGCATGCAACTTTTCAATGCTTTACACTGAACTAAGCTAAACGCTAGATGGATTAAAGCTGCAATATGCAACTTAGGGTAGCTCTGCTCTGCCCAGCTTTCCCTCTCCCTGCTCTACAGCTTGACTTCCCTCTTTTTGCTCCATTATGTTCTGCACACCCTGCAGGTATTCACTGTTTTAAATTTATAAAACATAGGAATCTATAAAACATACTAATCAAGCAGAAATAGTTGAGGTTCTTTGACCAAGGGAGAGTCTCTCTCCAAAACCTGAAGGCAAATACAGTAACTCTTTGGTGCTGTTGAGGGAGCCTCAAATAAACTATGCTGGTGTGAAGAGTGAACTTGCACGAGACTGAGTTAGATATTACCAGACAGTGTCCGCTGATTGGATCACAAGCACTGGCGTGTCCGTTACAGTTACAACCAGCGCAGGTGCCAAGATAGGTGCCACCAGGAACACGCTCGAAACCAGAGGAACACAACTGGCAGGACAGGCCTGTATACCCAGGAGGACATCTGGAAATGATAAGTCAACCAGTTTGTTTTCATATGAACTGTGACAAGACCAATAACAACCCATAAAAATTGCGAACTTTCTTAATGATGTAAATGAAAAAGAGCTGATTAAAGCCCAACCAAAAACTATTTTTATTTGTTTTGGTCATTTGGCTTTTTACTCTGGTGTTTACAGTAAAATCACAAAAAACACTGAAAGGTGAGTTAATATTTGGGCATAGGGACCACAATGCTGCTCAAAACACATTTTTGTAATTATTTTAAGAACAAAATATCCAAAACCTTTCATCACCTAAATTAATATGTGCAGAAGTCTTCACTGCAGATATGTTTTGTAGACTGATGTGTCGTGAGGAGCCTGCATCTAACTTAATCATCTCAGCATCAGGAGTTCTGTTTCCTACCTGCACTCTTCAACGTCCTTTGCTTGACCACGAGTGCTGAACTCCACGGTGGTGGTATCCATGACGATGTCACCGAGTCCCACGCTGACCATGTGGTTGTCGTAGACGGTGCGGATGCTGATGCTGTCCAGGTTGGCCAAGGTCATCATCAGCTCCTCTCGGTTCACAGAGCGGCCATTCGAGTGCTGCCATTTATCCTAAAACGATATCAAGCAAGTTTACTGACACTTGGACATGTATACCTAGTTATTACGTTTTATTTGTGATGTGTGTATAGATCTTGTGTGACTTTAAATACTTCATCATGATTCATGAGTGAAATTTGTAACTTTTTTGACAGAACCTTATGTCATCGTTGACATAAGGTTGTACTGCAGGATTGTGCGGAATCTGTGTTTGTTACTTACTTCGGTGAATATGATCTCTTTCTGGTTAACCGTTACGGCAGGCGTGGTGCTGCCTCTGCGGTACACAAGCCTGCGTCCATTTCCAACCAGAAGCACATCCGGCTTCACCACAGGCTCAGACAGACCACGGGCCAATGTGTACCGCACCTTGTACTTCAGTGACCCTCCGTAGGAGTCAATCTAAAAACAGATGGAATGATTCTCATGTAGGAATGTGATGAGAAATTAAGAAACACACAGTAAAGCCTGCCAAAGACCCTTTACCTTGTTGCCCAGGAACTGGCGAGGCAAGGTCCAGAAGGACTCCATGTTGAGGAAACGGCGAGAAAGATCCACAAGCTGGAACTCCTCCACCTCAGGGTTAATGAGGAGCTGAGTGGAAGACAGAGGAGGAGTGACTGGCCTGGATGGGTAGGTGACATTCACTCCTGGAAGTAAGAAAAAGAGATTCAGTCAGCGTTGTTTAGCTTGTATAAATGGTTTCTTATTTAGGGCTAAAGAACATAATTGAGTTGACAGGGTGTGAGGTCTATTAGCTTCATATGAACCAGTGGTTTCAGCACCTTTGAAGTCTTCCTCTTCAGTAAATTGCAGGCTGATCTGGTTGCGATAGCGACCAGTGCTCTTGCAGCTCCTGGTGATCCCAGCACAGAAGCAGGACACACAGCGGCCCTCCACACTGAAGTGTCCATCAGGACAGTTGCCTGGAAAGAACAAGACAAGAGGTGAGGACAAAAGTAGATTTTTAACTGCTAGTCAGCTTAGTGTATTGATAAAGTATCAATACCAGGGTTTGGATTCGATGTGAGAGTTAGAACTCCGTCTGGGATACCAAACACCAGGCCTTTAGCATTGATGGCCTCACATGTGTACGCTCCCTGATCCGCCTCTTTTACATCACTAATGGTTAGGGTGCCACGGCCATTTTCGCTTGTCATGGAGATCCTGGAAAAATATAGCACAAATACCGTTTATAGATAAATGTGGAACCAGGGTCATAACAGGAACCCTGCTGTTTCTGACTCTCACTGTATCAGTCTGAGGAAATACTGTTACACAAAAAAAACCATAAAATTCAACTCCAACTGCCAAACCACACACACACGCACACACAGAGAGCAGGCTACACCCAGAATGAATATTCTGAAACAGCAACTACTGAAATTGAAGCTCACCACAAATACCTCGGTAATGAAAATCACAGGTCTAAATTTAGTGTTGAAACACTGATCTAGGAAGGCTGTCTGTGGTTAAAAACACAAAACACATTGAATGTCACGTGAGAAGAGGAAATGACTTCACAGCCAGTTTAAGTCTTCATGGTCTGATAGAGTCAAGATTGACTTCCACAAGATGCTGAAAGTTCTGAAACAGCACGCAACATGTTTTTCTTGATAAAATCAATTCCATTCATTCTATGTGAACTATGTATACTCTGCTGTGCTGAGTTTGTTTACTTACCTGTATTTTACATTACATTTTTAATTACCGGAAGGGTGGAGACTTTATGATGAAACCCACCTGCCGCTAGCAGGAATGTGTCCCCAGTTGAGTCTCCAGGTAATGATGGGTGTTGGCACTCCAACAGCCTGACACGTGAACATCACAGTGGCCCCACGTGCTGCCTGAATAGACTCTTCTGGCGGGCTTGTCACGGACGGAGGGGCTAGAAAGTGTCAATAAAATGATGCATAATAAATGCACATGTATGAAATGTGACTGGGATTTGGTGATACAGTGAAGCTCGTTATTGTCAGAAGAAAAGTGAGATGACATGAATGGACTATTCCCTTCAAGTTCTGTGCCACAGATGGTTCACAAAAAGCTGTGTGTCAAATGTGAATGAGACAAAAAAGAAAGCGTGAGACTTACTGCAGCCATATTCATCCGAGCGATCGGGGCAGTCTGGCTCTTCATCACACTGGTAACTAGCTGGGATGCAGGTGCGATCGCTCAGGCATTCAAACTGCTCAGGAGCACACCTGTCAGCAGGACCCTTGGTGGCTGAAGTTAGGACAAAATGGAGATTTTCAGCAACTTTTATCCACTCATAAACAGCAGAATATTTTTAGATAGTCATAGTTAAAAATATGCTGAAACAGCTTTCTCAGTGAGAGTTAGAGGATAACATCGACACTACTATCAGCACATGTTAAGCAGCTGTTTCCCCGTGCTTCCAGCTAACTGTCTCGTGGTTGTAGATTCAAATTTTATGGACAGACATGAGAGACATATTGATCTTCTCATCTAGCTTTCAGCAAGACAGTGGTAGAGAAACCCGATAGAAATGGAGACTTACGACAGTCGGTTTCATCGGAGTTATCCTCACAGTCGTTGTCTCCATCGCAACGCCAAAGCTTTAGAGCACAGCGGCCATTTTTACACTTGAACTCATTGGGTTCACAGGGAGACGGAGTACCTGTGGGAAGGAAAAGTATATTTGATCACCCCTTGTTTAACAGAGTGCACACTCAGAAGGCTGCAGCACTTACCACATCTTAATTCGTCACTTCCATCTGAGCAGTCCTTCTCTCCGTCGCAGATGTAGTCTCGAGGGATACACTCGCCACTCTGGCATGTGGCTTGATCAGCTCTGCAGGGTCCAAGTGGGCTGGGAGGGCGTGGCAGCTTCTTGGTGGTTGTGGTGGTGGTGGTAGTAGTGGTGATGGTGGTGGTTGTTGTGGTTGGTGGAGTGATAAAAACTGGAGGGTGTGGCATTAAACCTACAACAAATATCTGATTAAACTCAGCAAATAATCATAAGTGAATGTATCACACATCACCCAAGCAGTATACCATGCTGTAGTCAATCATGTTACAAGCTTGCTGGCCAGTCTGATCGAAGCCACTCACCACAATTGGTCTCATCACTCAAGTCTCTGCAGTCTGGTCTGTTGTCACACACGTACTCCATCGGGATACATGTCCCATCACCACACCTGTGCTCATCGTGCATGCAGGGTCTCATGCTGGGGCTCACTAAGAGAGAGGGAGAGGGGAAGGGAGGAGGGGAGGGTGTTAAAGGATCAAACACATGCAAGCCAAGGACACAGTATGGCCAATACACTACACTACTGTCATATCACACCATTAGAAAAAACAACAGCATCCTGTAACAGCAAGTATTTGTTTTGCATGAACTTTTCTGTTGAATGTAAAACACAGTAGGCTAGACAGAAAAGATTAGACACACAGACAATACAAGACAGTCTAGATACAACACACAGACCGGGCAAGGCAGACTAGACTAGACGCTCAAGACTAGAAAGATGAGACCGGAAAGATGAGAAAAGACAAACTAGATAAAGCACACACTGGACAGGACACATTAGGGTAGATGCACATGACTAAACTGACTGTCCTAAAGCCAAACACTGGATGAACTGGACCAGATAGGACTTAACAAACAGACTGACTAGACTTGGCAGACCAGACAAAATACCAAAACTAAATAAGACACAGCAAAGACTAAACAAGACAACCTAGACACTCTAGACTAAGTTACACAGACTAGACAAGACTATAAAAACTACTCTAAACATACAAGCTACCAGACTAGACACACTAGATGTATTACCAATGCCTCAGTATAGATTTGGCAGAAACTACATAATTCAAGGTCTATTGTATATTACCACAACAGCAGCGTCCATGATCAAACACATGCCATGCACAGGTCTTCTTACCCACTGACTAACTTTAAGGGACACACTCAGAGGTTTACTTCACATTTGTGCTTCCATGCAAAGCATTTGTCAAACCACATAACCAGTGCCTATGTAGATGATCATCATAAGAATTCAGCATCATAAGTAAGGAAGTGTGTAACTGTTCTTTCTAAAGGCACTACAATCCTCCGACTGTTTCTGCAGTACAGTCGGCTCAGTTGCCATGCAGCAGGCATGGCACAGTACAAACCTGGCACTGCTAAAGGCCCCATTGGAGGCAGAGGTTCGGCTAGAAACCAGAAGGAAACGTTAAGGACACAGACTACCACACTATCTACCTATAGAGTTAACACTTCACAGCAGAGTTATTCACTTTACAGCTGTGGTATATGGTGTTCTGCTCGAGGCCTTACCTTCCCCAAGACGTCTGAACTTAAATCCCTGTACTGACGTGACATAGGAAGCAATGGCTCCCTCCTCTACTACATTGTACAGCACGCTGCGGATCTGTTGGTCATTGCTGTTGTTTTCAGAACCCACATCCAACTCCACAAATATGTCCACACCATCCTCTCTTATGATCTTCCTGGAAATTAAGAAAAGAAAGACACAAAGTGAGACTATGGACTGTCTGGCATGAACTGCAGATGGAGAAATGGAGAGTTCTCTAGGGGTAAGTTTTCTTTTTGGATGTCCCTTACAAGAATTATTCACTGCTGATGAATTACCAATTACACAAGCTGACACTGTTGGCCTTGTGCTGCTTGGAAAAAGAGAGAGAAATCACCTGGCCAGAGTAAGACACTCAGACGGCGGGAGCAGCAGCAGCACACAGCTGCAGGGCATCTACTTTTGGTGTCACAAAGTGTGATTTAAAGGACTTGTGTTCTTACTTAATAAGGACCACGTTGACTGTCTGGACACCTGGAATCCTGTTGTACTCCGACTCCAACTGTGAGGACAAAACCAGATTCTGTTAAGTTGGAATAAACAAGTCTTATTTTTAGACATAAGGTCCACCACAAAAAATCTGCCAAATCATAAATTGCATGCCTGATCCTTATAAGGTAGCTTTAGCTTACTATATAAGACCAAGTTTATTCTATAGGAAAAGCACATACTGTGTCCACCACTGCTTCGGAGATCTCATTAAAGGCTGGAGAGTAGATGTCCTCAAGCTCAGGGCCATAGACCAGGGAGTCAGTGAAGTTGACAAGAGCTCTGTAGTAAACTAGAAACATAGAGAGGGAGGAGGAGTCAGCTAAATCACAAAATATCAGTCAGTGACTACAGGCTCAGCATTAATGTTCATCTGGTGCAGAGTTTAGGAATTACAAGCACAAGCCAGATTCAAGTTGCTAAGCCCACTGAAGACAATTTGATATGGGACACTGTTTGGGAACTATTTCACCCAAGGAAAGCCTTTGGTTAAATATTTTAAAAACTAAAAACTGATGCATGACTGTGGCTTAAATGAGAGCCACATACAAATTACAACATTTATTTCAATATCTCAGTTGTGGTTGGGTCTGTGCTAAAACCAACAACTGCAACGCTACCACACATAGGCCCTAGCAAGAGGCGCATGCTGAGACAGGCTCTTGAACACAAGAATGACATGACATTGTCAAGGCACGTCACCTCTGTGTATCTTTCTGTGGGCCGTGGACATGGAGACACATACTCAAACAGTTGCAGACAGACAATGATAAAGCCCCTTTGTTGAAAAGATAAAACTAAACACACTGTCTGAAATTTAATCAATGCAAACATTTAAATACACAGTACATGGATATCATCCAAAATAGCAGGGACATGAGTTTTCCCCAGAATTTCAGAATTCTCCAGAACCCAGATGACATCAGAGAGTTGGAAGGTAAGTGAGTGAGTCAGCACAACGACGATGCAAACAGCTGCAGATGAAGAAGACGAAAATCCTCTGTGAATGACTCTGGAAGGGGGCCTCGACATTCCCACCACATGCACCAAGTCAAACTTGTCAGGCAGGCAGAAGCAGTGGTGGCAGCGGCCATTATATCAATAGCCCACAGAAAGGCCAGCTTAGCTGGTCATTAAACATATAGGTCAACTGTTTTGAACATAAAGAACTCTGTATTCACATATACATTTTACAGACGTATCAATCAGTTCCCATAGTTGGCTGGTTTTTAGATGTACATTAGCCAGTAAAGTGACCCACTGAACCCAGGCAAATAGCCCTGTCCTCTAACCACTTACAGAAAAGTAGTTCATTACCATTTTACACAGTCATTTCTCTTCTACCACTCTCATTGTCCCATTAAAAAAACCCACCCATCTGCTGTAGTGTGCTGAAGTGGGACAGACCATAGAAAAGTCTTATGTAATGTATCGTGATGTCATGTTGATTTATTTAAATGCATTGGTAAGCAACCAGTCACTAACTCCACTGGGCTTTATACAATAACTCAATTCAAAATAAAAGAATGGATGGTTCACACATTCATTGTGTTTCTAACGCTAACGTTTTTTTAAAGGATCGGGTGTTTCTGAAGTTGTGTTGACTTTTAAACATTGTGATTCTTTTATACCATTTTACATTGAACTGTGCCACAAAAAAAGACTAATTTAAGTAATTATTTTTTTTAAATCCAGTTTCAGAATCAGTGTCAGTTGTGAACTTCTCTATATAACAATCTTTATAAAACATTTTAGTTATTTTTATAGGCAGCTTATTTCCAACAATATGTCACCTGTATAATTCTAATAATTCTAATGTCACAGGTTAAAGCCATGAAACGTATAACAGCCAGGCCTACAGGATGCCCTGCTCTCACACTCCTGCCGACACTTTGTTAGGTTGGGCCTGCCAGCCAGTGATTTCAGACTGGCACTGTGGGTTTAGGGAGGAAGTCAATATTTGTGCTGTTCCTTGAAGTGAGTTGCTACTTGCCATGCCAAAAGCAAAGAGTCACGTTCTAAGAAGGCATCTGCTATACCTCTTGTTAGTTGCAAACCAACATGCCCAAATAAGTGTAAAATAATAAATCTGAACACACACACCATGTGCCAAAACCATTTTCTTACCCAGAGCATTGGGGCTACAAGACATACCATGCTTCTGAGGAAAAGTCAAATTTATGACAAAGTAAACCTAACGCTGCCTATGAAAACACCCAGAGATGTGAACGTGCATCAACAGAACTTCAGGCATTAGCAGTGCCTGGCAGAAAGCCTGAGTCCTTGCTTTATAGGCTGTTACTGTCAGATTTAAAGGAGTAATTGTTAGGCCTGAATCTTGAACCAAAAGACAGGCAACATCAAAGTTACCCATCAAAGCGCCTCATTTGACCCGCATATAATCTAATCACTCGAGTTGGTACTCGCTGCCAGGTCAACAGCAGCTCGTGGCCCCTACTCTCTCTCTGAGCTTGCCGCTTTAACGTTACGAACTGGCAAGTGTGGGACTGCTGCCGCCTGAGATCCTTTGATTGGAGACCCAGGATGTGCCCTGCAGCTAACGAGCGGCTTTTTTACTCCCAATCCCCTCTGCTGTACAGTACATCGCTTACTGTGTACAGCAGGGGGTAAACCCCCTCGTCAAGCTCTGCTACCATCACGGGTGATGTAGCTGTCAGAGTGCAGACATGACGGGTAGGAGTGTGGAAAAAAAGCATTCCACACTCTTTATTCACAAACTTATTTAGCCATTAAAGCTGTTCAGTAGAACTGTGGCTGCTTTGTGCACTGGGCCCCCTCTGAACACATTGAGGCCTACGCAGAAGACAAAGACTTGATTGAGCAATGAGCTCAGCCTGGCCTTTAAAGCCCAGCCACATTGGGTTTGACCTTCAACCCCCAAAGTAGCCCCCACGGCTTCATTCCAACTCCAACCGAACCACTAAGAGAAGGCACCAGGGTAAGCCATATTCTAAGTCCCAAACCACACTGCACTAATGATCCCATCAAAAAT
This sequence comes from Ctenopoma multispine, assembly GCA_034779795.1. Lineage (NCBI taxonomy): Eukaryota > Metazoa > Chordata > Actinopteri > Anabantiformes > Anabantidae > Ctenopoma > Ctenopoma multispine. Next base: position 20,352,566 of record JAUYWH010000025.1, read on the forward strand.
CTTTAATAATGCATTTTTGTCTTATCTATGGGCTTTTCCTTTTCCTCTTTCTCTCACATAATATATTCGCATGCCAGCTATTTTTTCCCCCTCATCTTAACTTCTGTAGACAGGATTTTGCTACTTAACCTATGTCCTGGTAGCCAGCCAAACTACTCTGTCTCCAAGTTCACTCAATGCCCTGTGGGGAACTCTTGAGAATTTATTATGAAGCTATCCCCTTTGTGCTCTCCCACAGCATGCAGTGTATGTATCAAAAACCACCACTGTGCGTAATAAAGCATGGTTTATACTCATGTTGTAGTGATTTTGTGAAACTGCTGTTTTTTATTGGGATGAGCCATCTGCATGAGGTAACAATTACTAAATAGTGGAACACGTTTTGCAAGTGTTGGAGATCAACAAAGATTAATAGTTACATAATTCCATAATATTTACAATATTTTAGCTGGAAACACGAGTGCTGTCACTCGAGTTAGATGAACTCTGTTACTGTATGGAACAAACCCATCATTTTCCACTGGCACCAGAAAACACTAGGAGATGCCTGCAAGACTTGCTGGACTCAAACACTACATGCCCAAGCTGACTCTTCCTTGGAATGGTATCTGAGAGTGTGTTTGAAAGTGAGAGCGCATAACTGAGGGCAACAGGTGACACAGCAGAGCGTGCCAAAAACAAAAGAGGGGAAAAAACCACAGCATTAAAAAAAAAAAAGTTCTTGACTTACTGTAGAGTGGTTCGACTTGGCTCTTTATGTTCCCCATATATGAAGAGTCCAACCAATGTGCTGTTGCAAGCAATGCAGGGCAAGGTGCAAGGAGCAAGGAACAGGGGGTAGAGTAGAGATGTAACGCATAGGTTGATGGGGCACAAACATGAGCCAGAGGTCAAGGACCAAACAAGAAAAGCGACATAAGGACCAGGGAGAAGGATCAAGTTAGCCAGGCAGGTGCAAAGAGGTTTAAATTTCAGGAGAGTTAGAAAGGAAATGATTGGAAGCGAGGAGAGAAAATAGAAAGTGATAATCAGAAATTGCCAGAAAGGTTTCTTAAAAAATAACAGGAAATCATGAAGAGTCACACAAAATTATGTGAAATAAAAATTAGAAAAACAGCCAAGACAAAAGCAGGAAAAGAAAATAAAGTTGTCATCACAATCTTATGAGAAGCTACAAATGTCAGCACCAATTTAATGTTATCAACCGTACCACTAATCATTACAATCCACATGTTGTGGATAGCCACGCTTAATGGGACAGTGAGTGTGTGGAGACTGTGGTTTTAGACTAAAGCCTTATTCATTGAAACGCAGCAGTGTTATAAATCAATGGGCTGCACTGGTGGAGAGTGTAAGGGAGTTTCAACCAGTGTCTGTCTGGAAGGAAGTCTGTTTGCAAGACAGCATCTAGGACAATAGGTTAAAGGGTATCTCCTCTGAAATTACTCCTCTTAGGTCCACCACAACAAGGAGGATATCCTACAAACCAAACACACTTCCACACACGGCTCTTCACATCACTGCAGCCCGAGACACACATCCACCCTGGGGCTTTGCAGCGATGCAGGGAAGAGCTGCTTCCTGTTTTCCCTCCTAAATGGAAAGAACTATGCACCATGAAATTTTTTTTACCCAAAGTTTAGGCTTCTCTGCACCAGCACTGCCAACAATCACCATGTTCTGCTTTGTGGTGACTCATTCATTCCTCCACTGTCACTGTGGGCCTTCTCTGAAATGTCAGCTGAGGAGGCCTCCCTCTGTTGCTCTGAAAAATGAGTGGGTTTTGCAAGACGAAGGCTTGTGCAAAAGTTTTCTGGGTGTCTGTTCATTGTCCTTGATAAAGTTATTAATACATTTGAAAAACTGTTTAATGTTTACTTTTTACACTTGAACTGTATTGACAAGACATATCTTCCGACTTTGATCCAGATTCTATATGAGTCCACTCCATAAACTTCAACAAACAGTTGTAAACAACAGCCCCTTCATAATCAAGTGAGTATGCTGGATCCAGCTGTTGTACATCTGCACATACAAAAAAACCCCAAAACATATGGGTTCTGTTAAACCATTACTGTAGTTGTGGCATGTAGAATTCATTTGTGATGGTTGTACACAAGATATTTGGTTTTTGAAAGACGCTCAGACTTTCAACTTTATTTCCTGCTATTTCCAGTCATATACACACATATATATATACATATATTAAACAACATTAAAGATAGCACATTTTGTATGAGATCACATTTTAGGAGAACAAAATACACGGTTCGATATTCTTGTGGACAATAACTGCGTCAAGCCTGTAAGTCACTGAGATCGTGCTTTTCCAGCCTTTTGGTGCAACCTCCCTTAGATGATTGTTTTAGGGGGTCTCTCGCTTCAATCTTTTCTTAAGCAGGATGCAGTGGATGTTCAGTTGGGCTAAGGCAGGAGTGTCCAAATGTTTTTGAACAATAGCCAGATTGGATAATGTGAAGTGTCCCAGGGGCCAATGGTCCCATTAGACATTTTTTAAAGTAAAATTTTCATATGCACTATTTTATAACAATTTTTTTTTCATTGCTACAATTACAATTTTAATTGACATTGTAACCAAATGTAAGCCTTACAGGAGTGAACATATGAAAAAGACAATTTGTCCGCCCTTGGCTCCGTGTTGTGCACGTGATGAATTCATGTCTGTCACAGCTGGGGTGGGAACCCGTAACTCTGGTGTCAGAGCACGACTCCCTACCAGCTGAGCTAGCGGAGAGAGGATGCAATATGGCCGTATAAAATTTGGCCCCAGGATGGATTTTGGACATGCCCGGGCTAAGGTCTGGTGATTGATTTGACCAGTCTAAAACCTTCCACTTTTTGGCTCTGATAAAGGCATTTGTTAATAAGTTGCCAGCGTGTTTTAGTGTTTTAGATCACTGCCTTGCTGCAAGATAAAACTTTTTTTCAAAAAAAACTGGCTTTCCAAGTGGAAAAAAATGGTGGACTAACATTCTTACCGCTGCTATGTGAAGGTTGTTGTGCTTCTCCTTAACTGACTTGTTCCATGGATGTTGCTTAGTACACCAGTGGTTTATTTCTTTTTCAGGACTTTTGTTGCATTGGCTATTTGAATCTGATTCCCTATCAGATTCACAATGCCTTGCTTTTCTCCCATAGCCCAAAGGCAGCTGTCTGGTATTGCTGATTTATCTTATTTTAACAACAAATGTAGTCCTCACAGATAAAATCTTATAAGTGCTATGTTCTATGGTCGATGTAAATGTAAATACCAGGGAATAAAATGGGCTGCACTGGTCTCATATTTTGATCTTAAACCCAAATATCTCCAGTAAACAGCAAATACAAATGATTTGGCCTTGCCTTTCCAGTACTTTTGGAGAGGGACTGTATTAGATAAAAGGTCAACCATAGCAGTAAAAGGTTGGCGTGAAGTATCTGCTTTGAAATTGACTGCAACTGATGCTGTCCGGTGCTACAGTCAGGTAGATGATGTTTCAGAACCAAATACTGCGAACTAACAAAAAACAATTTGAGTCTATGAAGTTGTTCCAGGAAATGGTCCACAAAACACTAGCCCCACTGAAACCTTTTGAGGTCCTCCTCAAGAATAGTGATCCAGTCTAATCAAAGCTAATGAAGCATCCATTACTTCAAAGTTCTCTGACATGCTGTGATCCTTATCAGAGTTAGAATGGTGAGAGCCACTACTCACCACTCTTTTATGTTCAGATCATGCAGTGATTACTGACTGAAAACAGACACTGGATCACAGCAGGAACAGGAAAAAAAGATAAGATAAAATAAGTCAAACTCAGTGATACAGATATATATGAAAAACGCTTAAGAGCTTAACAAATCCCAAGAGAGAGATTATTTGACATGGATAATCTCTAGTGTTGATCTAGAAACCACTGAGTAATCATGAAGCTTTATTCAAATCAACTATGAAGTTATGGGGGCACTGAATACAAGGCCAGTAAGCACAAGTTCTAATTCAATGTTTGTTTAGTGACACAATAAACCATTTTCAGTTCCAATTTAGGATATTCTCTTCTTGTTGCAGCATGGAATATTGTAAAGTTCATTAAAATAAACAGACGTATCAGTTACAAGCCTGTCCTTGACACTGTGGTGAGTGAAAAGAGGTCACTCAAACAGGCGCACACGTTCCCATTCTATGAAACGTCCTATATCTCTTTCCTAAAGAGGAGCGGCGCAAGCCAAGTCTCCAAGGCAACCCATTTGTTATTGGGATAACAGAGTATAGCATCGTGGAGCTAGGTGCAGTTAAAAGGCAGGAGTGAGTGACTAAGATCGTTCATCGGAAGTCTTTCAAACACACAGTCACACTGTTCATTGTTTGTGGATGGTGTGTACAAGCTTTAATCAATAACTGACCCAAACGATTAGGACAAAGGTAAACCAGAGATTCAAAGCTACAGTGCTCGTGTTTTTGAGGAAAACCATCTGATTATCATGTGAGGTGAGTTTTTGAGACCACCTTGAGGGCCCCCAGCAGTGCAACCACAAAGACCTCACCAAAATAACTGCAGCTGCCAACATTCATCCCTCTGTGCAACTACCCGAGAAGCTCCCCCTATCTGACACACAGGGACAAACGCACACTGTGCCACTGAGACACACTTAACGCCAACTTGAGCAAGACAGAAATACTGAGTGGGTGGCCTGGTCATAGCCTGGGCCAAACTGACAGACGGGGTACATTACCCTGATGTATTGTCCAGTTATGCTGCAACATCTGTTCTCCTTTAGAGACAACAGAGGAATCTGAACATGGATTTGTCAGCCAGAATGCAATGGCGATTGATATGATTAGAAGTAAAACCAGCTGAGGCTACTAACCTGCCTGTGAGTCAGCCTCTTCTCATGTCCAGATTGATCAAGACTAGCTTGACCCTTGTGTAAGTTAAACATCCCTGAAGACTAAACAAAACACATCTCTGTCCTCCTTCTTCGCTTGAATGAACAGGCTACGTGTTTAATATCAAATCAACATATTACAACACAGAATATGATGGTGTGTGCCATTTTTAGTGAAAAGACACTTTTACTGACTTCAAGAAATACGTTTATTGGTATTTTCCCTATTCAGACTTTTTACTGTGCACCCCATTTGCTTTGTTATCTGTCTAGAACCTAGAATCAACCTGTAGCAAATTTAACTAATTGTAGGTAAAGTAGTTCAGAAAGGCACAAAATCTTGGCAAGGCATAGATCAGGACTATACTATAATTCCATTTCCAAAGCTTTGATTGTTCCCATGCCCACAGTTGCCTCAATAATTGTGAAATGGAAGATATTTGGAAACACTCTTTCTCAAGTTGGCCATCTGGTCAAAATAGGCAACTGGGCAAGGAGGCTTTTGGACAGGGAGGTGACCAAACAGTCACTCTGACAGCTTCATTAGTGCTTTGAAGACCCTAACCCTGATAAAAGTTTAACCATCTTAATATCTCTAATCAATTAGGCCTTGGTAGACTAGCTTGTTTGAAGCCATTGTTGCTGTGGGTTATTGGGTGAAGAGTAATATGTTATCCTTTTGCTGCAGTTAACTGATCCAGACTGATAATTTGAGAGAGTTGAATGTTAAACTCCACCGGTTTTTCCGCACTGATTGACAGAATTGGAAGTCAAAAACAGAGCCATATTTCATAACCAATTTTTACATTTTTTTAAAATTTTATTTTGAAAAAAAAAATTAAGAAGGATACACAGACTATTCTGTACCTTTGCTGTGTCTGTACTTCAGTTTCTTTTCATTTATTATCCAACATATACAGTATGTACATGCATCTGAACGGACCAGATATCAGCTGTTACATTAGTCTCTTTTATTTATCTGTCAGGTTCTAGTCCAGATTATTAATTCTCAAGCTTCTCATCCAAAATAGGCCTGGGAGGAACTTGACCCCCGGAGCCTCTCACTAAACACCATTACCATTACTAAGTGGACATGTTAGCCGTTTGTATCTAAACATCCAATATCCTTTTTGCACTGGGAATGTCTGTAATGGAGGCTGTGGTACAAGAAAAAGCTCTCACAGATGAGATAAGCTAGATTTTGTCTCCCAGAAATCTCTTTGGGGCTCTTAGTGGAGAGGTCAAGACAAGAGGTTAGGAGGACATGGGACACATCTCTAGAGAAGATTGCAGACTATGATTAGAACAGATAAAGAGCACAAGAACAACGAATGTTCCAAATAGTCTCATCAACAACAGCAGTTTAGACTCCAGATGTTTTTATTTTTCCACATCATCATGTATGAGGTTGACACAAAGGGAAATGGGAATTCCTTAACCTTCAGCAAGCAACAGGATACAGGGCATAATGGAGGAAACCGTAACACCTACGTCTTCTATTTGACAGTAGTGGAGGGGGAAGGAAGGCAGAGGCTTGGGCGAATTGTCTGGACAGATCCAACAGGACAGAGATACTCAGCAAAGTATTCAGCAATCAGCACAGGAAACCAAATTTCCTTCCCACTGCTGTCATGCTAAATATGGAAATAGCCTGCCTCCTCCAAACACAGCACCGTGATCATTTGAGTTGAATGCAAATGTCTAGCCACCTTTAAAATAAGACAATAGATTTAAGTACTGCATCATCTCAGCTTCCTCTTTAATTGCCACATTAAAGCAACACTGACCTTTGTGTGGTTACAAAAGCCAGGAAGTTTATGGGAAATGAAGCAATAAACCAAAGTAATGGGGAATATTTGTAGGCTAAAGTCACAGTCAAAATGTGAGAACGTTATAAGAAAATGTGTTCCCATGCCACGCTCTCAGGACACACAACAAAATGGCTTTGTGTTCGATGACTTTCATCTCTTTTGGTGCATTTGTATCTGCCAAACTGCCGCTGACCAGGACAGAGGACGAGCTTCACTGAAATAATCTTTCAACTATAATCTGCTAAAGTGTCCTTAAAGAAAAAAAAAACACTTTCCAAAAGTGTGTTAATCAGTCAATCTTTCCCAAAATCCACTAAATATTATCCTTATTAGTGCACAGCTAGAAGCTGACTAAATGAAACTAAGCTAATTCCTCATGATTGTATGCTGTCAACCCCAGGCACATTAACATCCACTGTGTTAAAAGCTCCACTGGCACTTTGAACTACCCAAATTCAGTGAGGCCTCGTAGCAGTGCTATTTCTGTGAGAGAGGCACATGATGCTGTGTGCTGCAGCTCTGATGTCAGCTCACGATGCTGCTACCAAAACAATTACTGTGACATGATGTAATCGACTCCACTAACCTGTTGAGAACTGGCGTCTAGCACTAAGGACAAAGTAAAAGTGTGTTTTATTAAACTGGGAATGATCTGATCTGTTATGTCAGGATGTTAACATTTACTGATTTAACTCAGTTCAATTCAGTTTCATCTCAAGGCACTTTACAGTATAAGGTTTAGGACCTTAGAGAATATAATTATAGAATAATACAGAAAACCCAACAATCCCACTTGAGCAAGCACTAGGTGACAGTGAAGAGAAAAACTTTGTTTAATGGAAGAAACCTCCAGCAGAACCAGGCTCAGGGTGGACGGCCGTCTGCCTTGACCAGTTGGTGGCCGGTGAGTGGAGGGAAACAACAGGGCAAAAGAACAACACTAGACGTCAATGTAACCCTGTTACACTTTGCCATATTGTATTGTCTGAGATGTATATTGACAAAAACATGGTAGAAATGTCCCAGGTTGGCCTGAGAGACACCAGTGGTTGACTTCTTGTGGCAAATTCAGTGCTATCTGCATCAATCTGGTGTTGCAGGGGCACAATCAATGAATAAAATATAACGATGGTTAGGTTCTGATTTCTTCAAGTCACGCGGTCAAACGCACATTGAAGGACAAAGAAATACAGCGGGCTTAATCATTCCTATTAAGGGAGAAAACCTCTTCTTGGACAACAATTACATTAATTCTGCTGTAATTATCATAAGAAAGGATCTCTTTGCAACTAGTACGGAAAGGCAGACTGACTACACCAACCAAAAAACTCTTTCAATGTATATATGGTTATGTGAGTATCATTTCAATTCCAAGCCAGTTATTGTGAGTCTCTACTCTGGTCTGTCCAGATGAAGCATTCCCAGTTGATACTCTTAGGGCGTAGTAAGCAGGAGTAGAATTCAGACATATTTTGATGAAAAAGCCAATTAGCTGTTTTAGAGAAATCTAAAAATTGCAAAAATAATAAAATTCCACCAAGATGAGAAGCATAGGAAGAAGAAGCAAACCACAGGCAGGATTAGAAAGTTAGAGCCTTTGTATAAAAGCTATTTAAATATTTTTCCCCTGCTACTATGCGATGTGATTTATTCGACTCCCTGAATATAAATACTTCTCAAGTCCACATAAAAATAAGGACAGTTGGAGAAAGGCGCAGTAGTCAGTGGAATGCAAAACAGAGGTGCTCTGCTGCAGCTTTTACTGTTCACTGTGGTTTCGCGTAACTTATTGCGCTGTCACCTCTGCCGCTGCTTAAAATGATAAAAGAGGAGAGGAGATGTTTGTCTCAAAGACAAAGCTCACAGAGCCCTGCGTTATGACCAGACCCTGAGAGGGTGTAACGGCATGTGAAGGCATCATCATTCAGGCGCAGACAGACAAGAGTTGCACAAACACAAACACACACACACACACACTGTATGCAGCCACGGATGGGGGGAGCTTCAGAGGGCGGAGTAATCTTCCACACATTAATAAAATCTGTCTCAGGGAGCTGTTAGATTCATTAGATGTCCTGGTGCCTTACTTGTGGCATCGAAGACTGTGGGCCACGGTGTGCTTCCATCATCTTCTCCATGGGACAGATCTTTGGAGACAAGAACACAGGTAAAGGCTTATGGTCAGTGTGTGGTAGTATGTACAGAGAAAAACATCAAAACTGTGTGTTGTGAACTGTGCGTATAAGTGTTCATATGTATGAAATCACTAAAATACGTATTTTGGTGTGAATCTCTGAGCAACATTCCCTCATTTTTGGGTTGGTTTAACAATGTAAGGAATGCATAATAAAACAGCACTCCCATTAAATTAAGGGCAGCTGTTGCTGTGGTTTGTTCTTGTACAGGCCTCTATCAAGCCCACCTCCTGATGCTTCATCAGCAGCAAAGTCCTCGTCATCGTCCAGTAAGCTCTGAGACGCCTGGACATGCTTCTCTGCCTCCAAGTCTTCTGGAAGAGGGACCTCTCCCCACACCTTGGATGCCTGAGTCACCTGCAGCAAACAAAGAGATTTATAGAGGTCGAAGTGTCAGCAAATGAAGGCTACACCCAGAGCTATATATGGGCCCTGGAAGGGTGGAGGGAAAACAAGAGCTATGACAGGAAAACGAGGCATTGTGATGTGTTTACTTTTACCATTTATTATCTCTGAGGCCTTCTCAAGAGTATGCATGCAAATAAGCAAATAAAAGTTCATGACACCAGTAGGAACAGAGTTCGCTCACAGGGCTGAAAGTTGTAGTGATACAACTGACAGTAATCAGTTTTAATGTGATTTAAGTGTCTGCCAGTCCTTTACAACCAGTTCCTTACTGTGGAATTAGGAAGGAGGCTATCACAAAAATATTATTTCTCCTTCAGTAGCAGTAAAAACATTACAGCCATCATCAGTGGGAGTGAAACAAAAAAATGCACTGCCTGGCCCTGAGCCGGAGTAAGGAAACATTTCATTCAGCTTAAAACTCTGAAGTGCCATGACTGGAAATCAAACCTTAATACCTTTTAGAAACTGGTTGGCATCAGATGCTAGCTCAGATTTGGTCTTATTTATTCTTGGATCAGATCAGTTTCTGGCTTGAACTAAAATTTTATGTTTAATTCTGGCAAATTTCTTGCACTTACCAATTGTGCAAAATCATGCAACATTTGAGAAATTTGACTTTGAGGTAAAAGCTCATCTCAGCATGTGAAAACAGGCACTTTCTGCCATTATCTGAATTTTTAAAAACTCAATCAAGATAATTACCAAACATAAATTAATTATGGAAAAATAATCATTAGATTTTTTGATTTTAACACACAGTCAGCACTAAACATACTAAATAAAGTATTTGGTCCCAAAAAGTATTGTACCAACATAAACAAAAACTGTAAATGACACCCATTACTTCAGCACCTCAAAAGGATCATATCAGTTGAGACGCCTTTCTAAAGGCAATTCCTGACAAAACCACTCCAAGTCACATAAATCTCTTCTTGTAGTACACCTGACAGCCATAAACCCTCTCAATGAAGAGACACAAAGCTTAGCTAGCTGCTCTCATATCTGATGATCTTGATAAAGTTCACTGTGGCAGCCGAAGTGGAGCACAGTGTGGTTTTATTATCTCTTCCCTCACCACTTCAGCATCCAGACTGCTCAGACTCCGGCTATAAGTTCAGATGCAACTCTGGCAGGACGCCAGCCCTGGCATTTCCAGTTGGCATGGCCTGCCAGTTCCTATTTCCACCCAACTCATCCTAGGTTTCCCATTTAAATGGCTCCAGCTAATAAATAACTCAATCTATCCCCCCAAATCCTCTCTCCCCTGACTGAACAACCTTACAACAACAATTCTGGGCTGTTTTCAAAAGGAAACTGCTGACTAACCAAATTTTGCGGTGCCAGCCAGCCAACCATCGGTGTAATCATCATCTCCTGCTTCCCACTCCCTTGGGATGAGGAACCATCTGCGCACACTGGATACCTTCTGGGCAAAACCCTTCACAAATACACAGTTGGCTGCAGTTCATACAGGATTTGCACCTGGTCTCAAAGCCAACATGTTAAGCTACACTTGTTTGAGAAACGTCACAGACTCATCTTACAGTGAGTTGTACATATGAACTTGCCTTCTCACCATGCTACTGTATTTAAGTTCAAAAAGCTAGAGTGACCTTTACTCCCAGTGTAGGAGCGGAGACAAGTTATCTCCAGATAAAGGTCTTGTCCAACTGTGTCATGATTTAAACTCCACCCTAACCTTAGATGCTTTCCTCACTGAAGTAACTTGATTTAATTTCCAGTGGGTCATATGGCAAACACGTTTACACATACATAGATATCAAAAACACAGGTGTGCACAATCATTTGAGCCAAAGGAATTCCACTGCTTACTAATGAATTACTCTGCTCACAATGCACATGTACCGTAGTGGCAGCTGGGAACCACAGAATCCATGGACAATCAGTGACAGGTGATACTATGCAGAAGCCTAAAGACAGGCCCTTAAGTTTGCCCAGCTGTTGTTTGGTCCATTAACAATTAATCAAACAATGGGACTGAAGCAAAACCTACTGGGAAAAGACTGGACAGACTAAAATAACCAAGCCAAGATCCTTTCATGAGGATCCAAACATCAGTTGTGACATCTCGCAGACAGAGACCTCCTGTCATGTCCAACAAATGCTGGCTTTTCAACAGGTATATTTACACTGCAAGCAGGCTTATTTAGTTTCACTGGGCATTAACAGCTAATCAGATTTTCATGCTTCCTAGTTTCCCAAACAGATAAGAAAGTGATTTTAGGAATTTAAAGCTTCTGGTTCGCCACAACTTTTATTTGTAAGACCACAATAACACATGTCTCGCACATCTGCTGTCTGACTCAGTGGGAACAATGGAACAATGATCCTGAGATAATGTTGTAGTAACTCATGTAGCATTCACTTTTCCATTTTTGCAGGATTTTTTTAAAAGCATAAATAATTTTCTAAAACAGCTGGGGACTTGTTCTACTAGCAAATATTACTCAATCTGGAGGAAACAATTTGCTGGGAACTGGCTATTTTAGAACAGATCTGATGCTCAAGGGAGCAGTGTAAATGAAACAGACTTAAAAATTTACTAAAGTTATAATAATAATAATAATAATAATAATAATGTTGTTATACTATATACAGTAAATAGTAATGTGTTATATTCATTGTCAGTTTTGGTCTTTTCATGTCATTTGTTGGCAACAAGGATACAAGGTACCACCAGTCGTATCCTTTAAGCTCCGACGTCAGAGATTTCAGACTGAGCTCCTGGACAGCATTCACAAGCAACTTCATCAGGAAAGCAAATCCACAAGACAATCAATAAGCATGCATGGGCTTTGTGAGGCATATGAGGGATACTGCTAGTTGCTCGCTCTGCCAACTTTTCTGAGATATTAAAAAAAAGATTCCTGTATTGCAATAATAAAACAGGCTATTTAAAAAAGGCACTTTTAAATTACTGGAAGAAGTGTGTTTTGAAAAATGGTCTGCAGGACAATAAGGCACATGTGATTTGCAGAAGATGGATTAAAACACCCCAAACCAGTGGAATTGTCCTTCAAGCACACAAATACAAAAATAAAACTGCTTGAAAAAGCACATGCACTGGTTTGTGGCAGCACATGCAAACACACACCCACAGTCTTATGCATACTTGCACAAACAGACATGCATTATAACACACCCACACTCTGGCATCCCGTCCTGGTCACATCTCTGTCAGAGACAGCGTGAGAAGAATTCTTCAGGGGGATTCGGTGCTCCCACTCTGCTAATAAACACACTGATGCAGCTGCAGGACGATCTGCGAGGAATGTCTTACATGCCTACGTGTTACAGAAAACAACGACTGGACCAGGCTCACGCTAGACACGAGGAGCTATGCTGTCTCGTGAAAACATGTAACACGGTTTAAAATTTCGAGCATCACCTGAGCTCACACAGCCTCACCCGAGCGGCTCTTATCCCCACCAGAGCGTGTGATAGGCAAACATAGAAAGATGAAAGACGAAATAAGGCACCATCTTATTGCTCATTCCAGTCAACTGATTCAAACGCAGCAAGCACCCACAGAAAACTTTCACAAGATGAATTCCCAACCTCCTTGACCTTCCATCCCTCACTGACCGATCTGATCTCGTTTTACTCTGCCTCTTTAAATCTAGCTCACACTTGAAGTAGCAGCCCATACTCAACAGGAATGGAATGCAAACTGCAGAGAGCATGAAGTGGATGAAAGCTTGACACATATTCTTCTTTTTAGGTAGAATAGGCTGAAAAGAAGGTGCCCACCAAGCGCTACCAGGCACCACTGAGGCCTGAGCTGCAGAACTCAAGCACTCCCTTTACTGGACCTGCACTTATATGTGAAGTAGGTGCAAGAGCCATTGCAGGGTTGCATTAAATCAGGTCCATTACAGCACCATGATAACATAAAAATAACTATGTGTGCAAATGTGCTCAGAGAGATTTTAATATCAAAAGCCTGACACCAGGATTAAGGCAATAGAATATGTTGCCTTAGATTCAAACTGCAATGTAGCGTGCCTAATGTTTGAGAGAACGAAATCAAAATTGTACCACAGCATGTACACAATACAACATATGCAGTCATTGTGACGGATTTTCTGTTGGCCTTTGTGTTGTGAAAGAGAATTGAAAGAGAAGGAGATGAGTAGATAAGTCCAGGAGAAATGTACCTTTCCACACACTTGAAGCCTGCCTGGGCCCCAGATGCATAAAGGGCCCGATGAGTGAGGCTCTCCGCAGCTCTTTGACATTTCTGCAGGATTTAATCCAAAGTGATTGAATGAGGAGGAAGCAGAGGGAGTCTCTTCATTCAACAGACAAACGCTCTTTGACAATGTGCACAGATTGTCTTCTCAAAGTGTTCCATGACTAATATCCCGGGTGCAACAAACATGCAGGATTTTCTTGGAATTAAGCACTTGTGGGGAGGAGAGAAGGGGGGCCCAGGGAGTAGAGAGTAAAGGATAAGTCTGCATTTTTGTACACATGCTTGGAATGACTGCATCGCCATCTTCCCCCAGGCCACTCGTTCTCTTTCCCACACAGCGGTCACACCATGCATTTTACAATAAGCTTGGTCTCAAACTAGAAATAGGCACTGGAAGCTGCCTTTTAAGCTCGCTTTTTTCTAACTCTGCACCCCCCAGATTATTTTTAATTCTTCAGATTTTCACATTCAGCTGTTGATAACTCAAGTGACATCATTCGAAGCCATTTATCTTTTTGTCCACATGCATAAATGCTCCCCAAGACGGATATGGTTTTGGCATTTCACCATTAAAAGCTGAAACCACGTGTATCCCTTCTGTCATCATATACAGTAAGCATCTTCTTCAGAGAATATCCTCTTCACTCCACCTCAGCGTGAGCAAGAAAATTCAACAGATTCAAGATTTGTTCCATGTCTGCTCTTCTCTCCATGTGAGATACAACCACACTTGACAACAGCAAACACTGGCTGAAGCGACTCAGCATCTGCCACACAATCTCACAGCCACTTCTCCCTTTACAGCAACATGCACTGTTTAGGGGAGGCATGTCAAAATAAGCAGCCAGCCAGTGCACACTTGTGTATGTGGTGCAGCTACACAGAGTGAGAAAGGATGTCTACAGAGCAATTTGTAAAGGGTTTTTTTCTTGCCTGCTGGGATCAAAGAAACAGGAGGGTGAACTAATGAAACCCCACCATGTATGTACTTGTACATGATTCCACAACCTTAATAGCACACCTAATTAAAAGAGCATTTGCAGGCAAACCTTATTTTTTACCTTCATCTGTTATATCAAATGCTGAACATTTTCCGACCGATACAAAACTGGAACGATTGTGCTGATGTATCGAATAAACCTCACACAGGTTAAAATGAAAAACATGGGCTCATTTAATACAACAATTTACAAACATATGTTGAGTCATAATAATGTATTTCAGACCAAAAGGTCACAAGCTGGCGACAACATGGCCAGACAGAGGGCAGAGATCGTAAGCGGGCTGTGAAATGAGACACCCCAGCCTAACACTAAGTGAAATGCTATCTTTGCTGAGCTTTTTTCAGCCTCAGACATCACACAACATGAAATAACAAGGCTTGGATTTAGTTGAAAATACTCATTAGTATCTTCATTTATGTTTCCTTTTTTGATTTTAGAAGTTTCAAATATAGAGCAGTTCATCTTACATTCCACTTGATCTAGCAGACTGTGAAGATTAACAACATTTGAGTACTTGTGAGGTAGCCAAAAGTGTGTGTATTACAGTTTCACTGTGGGTGGGACAATAGAGTGTGAAAACATTCCACCATAATGTCCCATTCCCAGTGAAGGCGTGAAGACCCAGTTGACACCCTCAGATACCCTGTCTTTTCAATTACCGCCCCAGCAGGTCAGAGAGACCACCTAGAATCACAGCCACTGCTCATCCAAGGGTGGAACCTGAACAAAAGCCCTCAATACCACCCTCTTTATTTGCACACGCAGGTATAAAGAAATGCACACACACATGTGCACAAACACTAGAAACCTGCCTTGTTAACAGACACACAGTAAGTTATCAGAGGACTGATTCAGCCAGGAATGGACCTATTCTGTTTTGACAGGGCTCTGTGGTTTGTGGGAAAGGCTAAGTTATTGGCTATGGAGAACTTGCACTTTAAATTACTGGTACTATTATAGTGAGAAAAATATTTTTAATGAGTAAAAACACGGCACAGTTAAAATGTTGCAAATACAAAAACACATAGCAGAACGAGCTGCATGAAGCATCAAACAAACACTGTGGGACTATTTCGTAGGATGTAAAAATATCTTGAACATTTCCGGCAACATTTCTGTAAGAGTGACCTGCAGGGGACATTGGGCCGGGTGGAGTGGGGGCTGAGGATCCAGCTCTAGTTCCCCCAGACGACAGCTGACAGGCGAGGTGCTGAGACTGGTGGCAGATTGGTGAAGAAAAGCAGCTCTGGTGTGGTCAGCCCAGGCCCGTTTATTTATAACAGAAAGAAACTGTTTGAAAGTGCTGCTGTGTCATTCAAGATGTCCACTTTCCTTCCTGCTGGACGTGGGGAAGGAAAAAGGATTTGCCCTTACATTAAGCTGACACTGCAAATACAGCAACACCTCAGGACAGAGACAGACTTCTTCTCCGAACTGATGCATAAGAACTGCAAAATATTCATATCTTTTTATACACACAGATGGCACAGCACACAGGTCTCAACGTTAAAGCAAAGTTTAGCAGGTAATCTTGAACACATTCACCACTTTCAAAGTTCAGCTAGAGCTGTTGAGATGTCAATAGTGCAGATATTTTGGTAAGAAACCAAGGAACAACTCAGTTAACATGTTGCCTAAACAGGTAAAGTTATTACAGTTCATCCTGAGTGGGGCATTAATGTCTGAACCACATTCCAATTCAATAGTTAAAAAGATATTTCACTTAAAACCATACTCTCCGTAAGGCACTAAAAGAAAGGTCAGGGGAATCCCAGAGTCTTTACAAGTTATCCTCTGGAGACCATGAATATCTATCCAAAATTAATTTCAAACCATCAATAATTAATTCTGGGCATACGGACACTGCAATTGCTAGACCTACAGGGATAGTATGCTCAATCCCATTTAGTAACAATTTTGATATTTCACTGCATAAGCGAATATTTTGGCTAGATGTAAAGTCAGTTAGGATTTCTCCACTGGGGACCATGAATATTGGGACCTAGTGCTACAGTAATCCATTCAACAGGTGTTGACAAATGCAGTCCTTCAACTACGTCTGGTGTGGGCCAAGTCTGGAACAAAGTGGTGGACCAGCAGACTGATATTACCATCTCTAGAGCCATGCTGCTAGTCTGACTTCTATTTTGTGCATGTGGAAAGCTTTTTTTTTTTTTTTTTTTTTTACCCATCTTGTATTTTAAACATAATGACAGATTGTGCAGTGTTGATTTAAAGGCTTGCTGAGAAGTTCAGCTTTAAAAAGGAAGTAGCAGCAGCTGTTTGATGGCTCTGGTTTCTCTACACCGATAGCAGCAGCAGTGTTAGATTTACTCCCTCTTATTTGCTCTTGCTCATTCTCGCCTCAGGACCAACTAATCTGACGCCACCTGTTGCTTTGGCCATGCTTACATTGTCCCACATAATCACAAGCCAGAACCAGCTCAGTCTGTCAACTCGCTCCCCCTCCTGTGTATCACACTCGATTAGTTCATCATTACACTGTGTGGGAAAAGCAGACTAAATAGACAAAATCTTTTGATTTGTGCGAATCATGCAAGCGCTTTTGGAACAAAGTGGACATTCAGAATAACAAAACAGTAGATGTAAATCTTTCTATTGAGGTCCAGAAATAAAAATGTTGCATCTTTATAATAAGGGACTGCTCACAAGTTGACTTTGTGAGAACAGAAGCGTATCAAGGCCCTCTGGCCAGGGACAGAGTGCCAGCATTCCTGGCCAGAGGGAATAATTTGGCAGAAAGTGGTAAAGCCACTTTCCACCAGTTCCCAAGGTCATGCTATTTGGGATGGCAATCTCATAATTAACTGGGATTTGGCGGGGTACCATAGTGAAGCTTTTGGAACGCAAAGCAGTTCCAACATGTTGAGCATCTCAAACCATGGGTTATGAACAGCCTTTGTTTGGTAACCCAAGATGCACTTTGAGCTTATAACATCACAACAAAACCTGCTGTTAACTGGACAAACTTCTATGTGAGGCGCCATCTGTGCATCAAAGTGTTTTTCCTTTTTCCCCCCACAACTTTTTCAATAATACTCTCTGTTACCTCTGTCACAGATGTCATGGGCTGTGAGAATAAAAATATTCTTTCTCAGCTGTTTATGCCATTAATACAAACATAACAGTGCTGTTGCAGAAAAGATGGCTGTGCTCCTCTCCAGATGTTCTGCAGTCAAGACCAAACAAGACACTGTGGTTTGATGTTGACAAAAGCATCAAAGTGAAGAAGAAGAGATTGTATTCTGAGGTTATCCTTTCCTTTCAACCTTCCGTCCTCCCTACTGGAAATTACCTGACAGTTGTTTTTACTAGCCGGTGCACCATGGGAAAGCCGTCAGTGGGAGCAGAGAAGAGAGCAGATTGGGAGAAATCAGATGCGCCCTCAGAACAGCACGAAATATCCAAAAAAAAAAAAAAAAAAGTTCATCACAACCCACACAGACAAAGCAAGGGGTTCTCTAATCTTT
Source organism: Ctenopoma multispine (assembly GCA_034779795.1). NCBI lineage: Eukaryota > Metazoa > Chordata > Actinopteri > Anabantiformes > Anabantidae > Ctenopoma > Ctenopoma multispine. The sequence goes on from JAUYWH010000025.1 coordinate 20,370,575, forward strand.
CTCAAACATCTCAAATAGCCAGATTAAAAAAAGCAATGTGAGTATCACAGGCTAGGTGCCTTAAGACATTGACTAAAAGGAAATCTGAAACATATTTATACACAATGGCATTATCAGTACTTTGCACTGGTGCGTCAATAATAATGGACCCTTTTCTGTCTAGGTATTATGAATACTGTTTAATCAAACTCAAATTTACCCATAAAGATGTTGGCCTAATTGGAAGATCTTGTTGCTAAAGGTAATCAAAGGACCTGAATAACTAAACACATCTGTTTATCTTGCATTGCCACAGAAGTCCTTAAAATGTTGTTCCACCAAGTGGAAATATGTCTCAATTGATGGATTGCTCACTTGCAAAGGAAACATTGCCCTAGGTTTGAAAACCATTTTTGTGCTCAGGGGCCGACTGTGATGAAGGGATGTGTTCATGGGACACAGGTGTTTTCACAGAATCTTTTATATAGAAGGCCTTCAAGGTTATGACTCACTTACTGTAACTGCATACTGGAGTTGTTAACTACAGGATCTGGCTGTTTCTGTTGGGGGTTACTTTCTATTTCTTGCACGTTATCTGGAATTTAAGTCATCTTGTTGGTTCCATTGTTGCACTTACAGCTCACATTTGCTTGGTTCTAGCTCTGTTGTTATTTTGCATGCTGAGAAAGGCCAATTGCATGAATAAACACTTTAAGTGAAGTGCAGTCCTTCTAATGTTCACTGATTTTTGCTTTTGAACATTCAGCATCCAGCTACACAAACTGGGTTTCAACACTTTTGATTAGAGACACAAAAGCGATACAATAAACTGATTCCACCCTAAGAAACACATTGCCACTTATGAATTTGCCACTTCTGTTCCAAATGCCAGCATATTTTCCAAGTCATCTGCTTGTTTTTTGGATCTGGATGAAAACAAGACTGGGAAGAGCACACTGCTGCTGCCTGTTGGGAGAACTTGGTGAAGGCTAAAGATTCAGTTCCAAAGGCGTTTGCTGCAGCAATTCACCAGCTGCTGGTTGCTTACGTCATTGTCATACAAAACTGCTTTCATTTTGATTATGGAAAGTTTTATATCTGCTTGTTCACACAACTAACAATTCCCAAAGGCTCAACTGTGAGCTTGATCCACTGTGTCAATGATTTAACATGTCAAACGAAGCAAATGTAGTGAGGCAGGTGATTTTTTAGAAATCTATGTCACAGCCCACTGCTCACTGAGTTCCCACGCATTAAGACACAAGATCTCCGAAGAGAACAGAGGTAGAATTCCGGGGGGGGGGGGGGATAAAAATACCACAGGTCTGGGTAGCCTGCAGGTGTTATTACACCCTACTCTAGAGGCCCTGCAGCCAGAGAAGGTGCAGGACAGAACAGGGGGAAAGGTTCAATGAGGAGACTTCCCCATACCTCTGCGCCATTTCAGACAAACAGTGTTTTAGAAGGCTCTGGCATTTAAATTCTTTAGCAAACTGAGGTAAACTAATTTTAAAGACAAGGTAAGAAATGCAAAATCACTGCACATTCCTCTGGGCTTGAGGCTGCTAATGTTCAGAAAGGTTGTGTTTAAAACCTTGTGCAAGAACTGGAATTATGTTTGACCAGGATTTTTCAAAGATGCTTTTGTACAAAGGTCTCCTTCGAGGTAAAACTGTACACAAGCATTCGTCAGAAAGGTTCAGTAGAGTAGGCAGGCTGTGGTTGGCAATTCCCTAACACCACCACCCCTCCTCCCTCCCCATTAGAGGTTAGGACTGGACAAGAACCAATAAACACTGAAGAAAGCCATGTCTCAGAAAACGCTCTGGGCAGTAGCAGGCATGGGCCAACTGCTGTGCAGCATACTGTCACGCCCACGTGTGTACAGCACAAGAAAAGTGACTCGAGATCAAACTGGTGAGCTTCGTAAATCATGCACCTACAGCATAAGAACTGGAATCTGCTGGGAGATGTCACACGTGGCACATGGTTTTCTGTTTACCATTCATTTCACTTTGCTCCCCCCCCCCCTCCCTCCTTCTAAAGTAGAGTAACTTAGCAACTTTGTTTTCACAGCATCCAAATTTTAATGACCAAAAATAGACATGAATGTTCTGAAGCAGATCCACCCACTATCTGGCTAGCGGAGATGTGACCTTAAGCTTCAGTCTAATGAGGGACTTTCCTGCAGGTTGTCTTGTCTATGTTTGGTCAAGGAACTCAATTGAGTTTTGCATGTGGAAAGGGGTCAGGTATACATTTGTCAACATAAAATGCCTACTTTCTAAATGGCTATCACCTTCTCTACTCAGTTTTAAATCCTTGATTAAGGCTTCCTCTATGAATGGGCAAGAGCTTGCAAAGAACAGGATTATCTTCTGGCGGCTGGTTCAAGAAGGATCTGGGTAATCCCAGCAATTTGAAGGTTGGACCTCTCCAGGTGTTTGTTTTGGCCAGCGAGAAAACTTAACTATTTAAATTGGATAGGTTGACCTGTATTACCAGCCATTCCACTGCACTCTATTTTACAACTGCTAAATCTCTGTAAGCATATAAATGTGTCATTTTTGTTATTGTCATTCCCTTGGCTTTATATGGCTTAAACTTGCTTTAAGTTTTGACCGCTGTTGTTCGAAGTTTCTTTTATTGTTGCAATGTCTCCCGACTTAAGTATAGAAAATCCAAGCAGCCAAAAACCTAATTTAGTCTCAGAGCAGACTTTGAATAAGCAAACTGAGAGAGTGCCGGATGAAGATATGGTTATGAATACGGGTCAGGGGAAAAGCTGTTGGATGAGAGTTAAACAGTGGTCCTGTCTTTTGCCCAAGGTCAACAAGAGCGTCTTGAGATGTCTCTTGACTTTTCCTGCAAATTGTACAGTTTTACAAAACTGGCGTCTGGCCCAGAATTTACCACCAGAGCCACTGGGATTTAGATTTTTTTTTTTTGACGTTATAATTCTATCAAATGCAATGGCTTAAGGACTGAATATCACACCCTGTTATCGCTTTTAATAGCTTTCCTATCTCATCACTACGTATCCTGTTTAACTTCAGATAACACATTTCAATATGTGCAATGCTTAAAAGCAAAGCCATTCTGTATTTCATCACTGTATAAGCAGAATATTAATTCACCTCGACTGGGTATCTTCCTGTCTAGACCATTTCTCCCGTGGCCATCATTCACCAGTCAATCACACAGACTACACTGGAGGTTAGGGTGTGGTTTCAGCTGATTCATAGAGTGATTAGAATAAGAACATAATCATCCCTTAGGAATACACAATACATGAGTGGATAAATATGAGAAAATGTAGACGCAGGAGTTTTATTTTCTCCTCAAAACAGAAAAACATTTTTGGCTATACTGAGGAATCCACAAGCATTAGTGTGAAAAGACAGAGTTTCAGTAAGGTTCATAGCTAGCCCATTTCCCTGATGAACTTGGGGGAAGGAATTCCCCCAGACAGGGCCAGCTTTGAGAGCCAGATAAAATCTCTGAACTAAATTAAACACTTCCTTGACTTCACTTACTGCACCTCCACAAGACAGACCCAAAAATAACCCGCCTACACGTTCAGAGCCAAACAATGACTAAATGCAAGCACAACATTCGCTACAGTGTGAGCAGACAAAACAGAGTGGATCCCAATTATAAAGGGTAGGTAAAGCAATGCACATTTACATTACATTACATACAGTATATTATTACTATACACATTGATAATTTGTGCAGAACTATTTCAACTTGTTCACTTGTTACTACTTTTATTCAAAAATCTCTTCAGTCAGGAGTATAAACTTTTAGTCAGTTTCTCATGGACAACTTAATAACAGGAGGTAATGATACATGTTTTAAACTATCAATTTGTTTGTATTGTTCTGTTAATGACCCACTATCCCTTTTTTCTACCAACAACTCTTTATTGACCCTTGGGGCCCTTGGGGTCTCTTATGACTGATTAGTGCTTGCTCATTCTTGGCTTGTTCACCATAACTCACCATCACCAAGATCCTGGTATTGCCTATTTCACGATGCACAGGTTAATTTTGCTGTTTGCTTGCCATTAAGACACAGTTTCCACATATTTCTACAATTAAGCAGTTGATCAAAACTAATTGAAAAGTGGTTCAAAATAATAAAAACAAGACCCAGGTTGCAATTAAATTGAGTTTTCTCGTGGTATGGAAACACCTTAAAATATTATTGCATTTTTGTGTCTGAACTAATAGGTATTAATCACACCTCTGGGCGGCTAATTTGAACCACAAACCATTATTAAGGTCATCGATTGCAGGAATTTACTTTGAAAGCAGAGGCTAGTTAACGATCCTGGTCCTGTGTTTTGTTAAAAACTCTCATTATTAGCCAAGAGCAGGCCATAGGAGACAGCAGTAAACATTAAAAGGGAGTCAATTAAAGCTTTATTCCATAGATTTAGCAGTTAGCACATTAATATGTGTCAATATTTCTGTAAGAGGCTATATTTTGCTCTTGAATAGTTATATATTATAATATACCTAACACTATCCTCTACATGGTTTTCATTCCTACGGCAACCTATGTTGCTGATGCTATTAAAATAGCTACAGGTACAATCACATGGAAACTATTTGACCTTACACTAGAGCAAACGGTTGACACACAGAGCAGACTGCAGTTCAGCCACTTTAATATAACTCCACATTTAAACGATACAGGAACTTAGAATGGCAGGAGGGCTTCGTAACAACAACAAAACAAACCCAGGGGCCGACGTCTGACAACACATAAACACAGTCTGGGAGTATTTTCCTCTCAACAGTTGACAGATGAATTTCACCTGTCTTCATAATTCTACTACAGGCCTTAATTTGAAGGTGGGCTCACACCTACAAAGACATCTGTTTGCCATGGGGTTTATGCAATAATACAAGAAAGCAGCAGGGCTAACCTGCCCATTCATTGGAAGCAGATGTGAGGGATCTATTTCCTACTATTATCAGAGGTAATTATAGGTAAGGGGCCCCGTGTGTCTGTGTGAAAATACACCGAACTCAGGTGGTTAATCAACGAAGTGAACCGGTCGGGTGTGCGAGAGAAGAGAAACTGCAGTATGCTCTATGTGTGACTCCTCACCGTGGTAATGGATAAGCCAGCACAAGCCAGTTCATGACATTTCATGGGAAAAAAAGAGAGCGTTTGAGGCTCAGCTTTTACCAGTGAGGTAGCAACACTCTGTTTCATCTTCCTGATTGTACTTTACAAATACTTGTGCTGAGATAATATAACAGCATTTTACATGTATAAGAATTACGTAAGAAAATATCTTATTTCTTATGATGTTTTTCAAGTGACTCTTAAGGCATTCATTCCCAAGATTTAGTCCAAGTATTCCTGTCTACTGACAATGCATGTTAAACAGCGCTATTGTTACGTTTATATTTTCCAGTAGTTTATATAAATATAGTGATATATATACAGTTAATTTATGAATATAACAGTTAAGGACTGTGAATGTAGTCCATTCATTACTCAATGGACAATCAGCTCCAGCTTATTCATGCAACATACTAAAAAGTGCCAACATAAACAACAGATTTAAGTTTTTCTAAATGTATTTACAGGAGCCAACCAGCTACTGGAAACAGGGAGGACAGAACAGGTGTGCAGCAGAGGAGTGATATTTTCAATAGTTACATTTTAAGTTTTATGTAGACATTATGTCAGATGGACAAGTCCTGGGCAGCAATAACAATGCTGACTAGCCCTCAGAAACACAGCTCCCAGTGCTAAACTGTACCTCATCTCTGCATGTCTGATTAGCCTGTTCTAAAAAGCAAATGGTTGGTTCTTCTGTTATCTTCAACAAATTTTGTTTTCCATTATTCCTACACTGGGAATCCCCTAGTGAAACAACAGAATAAAGATAACAGCATGCCCAAAGGCAAGATTGATGTCGGTGCCAGAGAATCTGACTGCAGTCCGGTGTTTGTGCCAAATTTTACCCTAATGTGCCTCCAATCTCCACCCCTTGTGCCCATGACAAGGTCAAAATACAGTCTCAGCAGGTACGGCCTGGTAGGGAAGACAGGGCCTCTTCCTGGCACAGCTAAAAGAGTCTCCTCTATGTGCTTACAGTCCACATACTGTAAATCACACAGGCCCTCAGTTCAGGGGAAGAACTATTTAATTACCCCTTTTAAAGCAATGATTGCATGACTTGGCTGGAGGTGCTGCTTGCACTAAGATGAACAGAAAAGTGAGACCTTCACTGCCTCTGATGACTACCGAAAGACCATCAAGCATCATTAGCACTTCCAACACATGTACCTCACATGGTTATAAAAAGAGTACAAGACAAAAATTCTGAATTGTACTTGCAGTTGTCAGATTTAATCAAATATCACAACAGCTGTGCAGTAATTTAAAAGAGTGCAGTGTTTAACAGCTGCTGTGGTCTGAACATGCATTGCTGGTAGTCACAAACGAGTTACTGTAAGCTCAGGATGACTCATGATTCCCCAAAAGCTAAATGGTGCTATGTCCAAAATGTGACAGACCCGAAGTTTAGGTTGCTTTCAAACTATTACTTCTTTCCAATAGATTACTTGTACACATCTCCAGCTACACTGACCTAATGGTAAACTGCGACATTCAGGAGTATATAAATAAGCTTTAAGACGCATTAACATGTCTCCTCATTCCATGGAATCAACAGATGGTTTGGGTGGAGAGAAAATTATACGCAGCCACTTTAGTCAAGAACCACAGAAATTCCCCATGCCTTACCAACTGTGTTACAAACCAACCTTAAGCCTGAATAGGCCTGCCAGGTATTGGGTAGACTCACTTACTGTCAGGCCTCTGGGCACATGAAGGATGCTAATCTACTTTAGTCAGCATGGTAGTTAAGGAGTCTTTGTGTGTCTTTGGATTTAGTTGGCAATAGTCCACATACAAAAAGATTAAATGTGATGTGGATTCTGGCAGTGATCTGGAACAGCTTCAAGAGAAGTGTGTTTGAAAATTATCAGAAGTCTCAGTAGTGATGGTTTCCAGCAGCATCCACGGGGCTGTGATCTAATGAAACACTCAACCACCACCAGCAGGGTTCACATTCCACCGCTATCAATGGCTTTATTTTCATTCCTACAAGTTCCCACACAGAAGTCTAGTGTATCACTGTTACGCCTCCCAGCCTGTCTCACAAAAACTGTACATCTCTTTGTATCAAGTATGCAATGCCATGTCGGCTGTAACACACATCCAACTGTGCCAACTATCCAGCAGGGCTGGACCCAACTATCCAGATATTTGTTCATTAGATAGGTGATCGGATCTCAGTTGTGATATTCAGGTATTCTTTTCCATTCTGTTCTTTTGCTAAATGTTAAGATTTTGACTATAATATCACTGCAATAGAGCTGTGGAAATTCATAGGCTGTATCTCAGATATGTCAGGCCTGACAAGTAACATGGAAACCACAACAAGATATAAGCTATGTGCCAAATATGCGTTTAGAAACTGGACTACCACAGTGGCACAATTAGTGTGAATGAAAAAAGTACCAAGAAACCGTGAGACACAAGAGTCTATGATAGCACCAATACACCCAATGGGATAGCCATGGTCATGGAGGATCCACCAATAAGATCCCCTGTTGTCTGGCAGAAGAAGTCTGCATTTGAAGGAACCTTAAAAATGGAACGGCTTTGTTGCATTCTGATGCACTGTACTGTGATAATGGTTAAAGGCTTATACAGCCTGAGATCAGGTCAGATTCTCTGTGATTCACTTGTGTTATTTATTTATTTATTTTATTAAAAATACAGTATGAGAATCAGTGTGTGTCTAAATTAAAGATTTGTTTTTTCCATTACAACACAATTTGGTTCACGGCATGGAACATACACCTTCAAAAGCAGAAAACCTGGATGGAAAATATTTCCAAGCACTCAGCTTTACTCTGTTGAAACACACTTGATAAATTCAAGTATGACTAGATGGGAGAGAAAAGTAAAAATGAGGGCTTATATACTTTGGCATAATTAGGTCCAGGGGAATTCATTAATCCTTACTTTCAGCTTGTTACTTGCCAAGTTATAAAGAAAATGTGTAAATGTCTGTACAGCTTTGCAACTGACAAACACTCCAAAGTGACTGCTGAGCAAAACATAAAAACCTGTAATGAATGCCTCCAGGTTGTTAGTGCCCGATTAAGAGGATGAGGACAATATGAACATGTTTTCATAAATGTCTTGTACAGATATGAATGCAGAAAAAAGAGCAAGTATTGATTATGGGAATTTTTTTATGTAAACTAACTTCAGAGGGATACGAGATTGAAGAAAGGGTTATTTCTTTCCACCATGTATAGGGCAGGACATCTGAATTGTGCACAGGAAAGACTAAATAAACATTGCCTCAGGGGAAGTGGGGTCCTCTCGTCCTGCACATAATGCCATGTTTCATTTCCCCTACAGGATGGTGACTTACCAAGGGACAAAGGTTTTTAGACCATCACAAGCCAGCGCACCGAAACAATGGGCTGCTGGCAACGTCTTAACCACAAACCCATTAAGGCTGTAAAGATATCTTATCATGGAGCAAATCACTTGTCCAAAGCGTCTGTTACTGAAGCAACAGGTAGTGAGGCAGGTGGGAATGAGTTCTTTACAGCACAAATTATGCAGTATACAACTGGTTTGTCGACTGTTTACAGTGTGCAGGGATTCGTGGACTCGATCATCACTAAGATTGCAGAAAGAAGAAAGGAAAGAGGATGAAAACGGACAGAAATTCCTCTGACAACACAAAACGGGAAAGTATGCACATGTGCGTGTAGGGGGGGTGTATGTATAACAAAGACAAAGATGTTATGTCTCGAGGGGCGGCAGCTGACATGATAACACAGACCAGACTGGTGCTTCTCTCCTCCCGTCTCTTTTAAGGGCCTCTCGAGCCTCTCTGAGGGCCACAGATGGGAACTGCTCCATAAAGAAGAAGTGATGACATTGTGTAGCAGTGTACCTGTTACTACATTATGTGCTAAATCAGAGAACCCTGACCCAGTGACTTCATTTTCCTCTATGACTTGACTGCTTTTCAAAGTGCATTTTGACTTTTACCATTACAAGGAAATATCTTTTAGGAGGACAACTATCTTCAGATTTGCTAAAGCATAATCAGCTCTAGTTCATCAGGTCTGCCATTTAAAAGAACAAAATATTTAAATTGGAGAACTCAATTGGCTAATTAGACTCCTGAAGAGCAGCAGACTTGAGGACCTTCACACAGTTCTGAATTAAGTAACAACAAGCTGAAAGGGGAAGCAAGTATTTTCCCTGTATTTACTTTTTCACTGAGCCATTACACTCTAAAAGTCTGCACATTTCCTTGTGTGAACATTAAGGGTTTACCAGGAGCTTAGGTGAATTTGCATCTTCTTAAGGTTACAATAAAGTCTTGCAAAGATGGAAGGTTTTCAGTTTCACAGGTAGAGACTTGTACAGTGAGGAAGTGGAGGAAGGGCGCTACTAGTCTGGGCTCAGGGTGCGAAGAAATCATCAGCTCTGATAAGACACCAGGGTGGGACTTTTTTTACAAACAATTCACAGGATGACAGGGTCAAACCTGGTTTTAAAAGACAACAAAGATAGCATTCCTAAACTTAAGTGCCCAGAAAAAATATCTCTTCTGTTGTCAACACAACAAATACCGTTGGTGGAAAGGGCCGCAACCCCCATTAGAGCGGGTGTATAAGTTGGAAGGGACCGTACAAGACAATGCAGCAGGTCCCTCAAGTGAAAAGTAGAACTTCCAAGTGACCTCCCATCAATGCCACTGGCAAAGACAATTGCAGATTCAATAGGGCACAGACAACTAGAGAGCGCCTTCAAAGACAGAGTGCAATATAGTTAGCATTTCAATGACTCTCTGATAAGTGGGAGCCTTAGTGCAGCCTGGGAAAAGCTGGTTAAAAGACTGAAGAAAACTGTTTAAGACGGGCAAATAAGTCCGTCTGTACAAGTCATTTACAGTCTTTTGTTCTTCTTATAAAGTATAAAGCGACGTTAGATTTAGAGTAAAGCTCTTCAGTTCTAGTTCTGCAGCAGTACAATAAGGACCATTATATACTTTAAATATCACGACAGGCTACCGACTGATCTGCCAACCAGAGGTGAGTGCTTCAAGAGAGGGCAAACGTAAACGTGCAAAGAGGTGCGAATGGAAAGAGCGGGACTCCAGTTACAACAGGCAGTACTCAGGAGTATGTCCGCTCATGTCAGCACATGCACGCCGTGACTGCTGTACCAGCTGAGGTGCAGCTGTGTTTGGAGTCGGCTCTTCTGGCTGACACGGACACGACACTGGGCATGAATACACAACGCCACTGCAGCTACAGAGCAAAGTGCACTGAGAAAACATAGCTTGTGTGTGTGTGTGTGTGTGTGTGTGTGTGTGTGTGTGTCTCCAGCAAGGGTGAGGGTGAGGTAAAACACAAGTATATTTTAGCCATCTTTAGGGCTTTGATGCATCTCTGCAATTAAAATTCCTAGAGCTCATACAGCTGTAAAATGTACCCAAAACGAAAAGCTGCCTACAGGGTAACAAAATCTGAAACACCACAGCATCATTAGCAACTCTAACATGGTCCTTTAAGTCAGACACAGGAGCATGTGCCTTTTCTACCCATATTGACAGGGCTCACTCCTCTGTAGGGGGACAAAGATGTGCACACCAGCATCTGCATCCAATAGAACAATTGCAACAACAGAGACATAATCAACAAAAGAAAATAAAGAAAAGCTCAGACAATGCTGAACATGTTTACTTCCTTCATGACAGCTTTTTGTGGCGTACCAAAACATCCTGAAATGGCTGCCTTACACAAAGAGCCTGTAAGATGTTGGATATGTGAGGGCAAATGGCAAAAAGACTCAAAACAGAGTTGCATGAGATGCTTTACTAGATACACAAATTAGGGGAACCCTGCTCAACTGAGACACAGAGTCAGGTTCAGAGTGCTCACCTCTGTGACCTCTGTATTGGCCCAAGTCACACCTCACTGTAGAATAAGCAAACACCTACTGGCCTGGAGCCCATATAGGAGTCAAGATGGGCTATAACTCAACAACACACTGTTTACTGAAGCCAGTCTTCGAGCGGTTATGTGAATGAGTTTGGAGGGTGCAGACGTTCCCTACTGTTCAAACTGTGGAGTGGAGTTTGTGTTTGCACCGCTGCGGTTTGAAACTCCATAGAGTTCTCATCGACTCTGAATGGGAATAAAACACTTACCCATCAAGACTTTTTATTGACTTTGATTGTTTGGGTTAATGCACGTGAGCCTGGCGTTCTGGTGGGTGGAGAAAGTAAAGCCTGTGGCAACACCAGAACGTGTGCTTAATTGAATCTAGACACCACCAGCCCTCCGCCCGCCCCACTGCAGTTCAAAGTCATAATGCAAGAAACAGATGCTTGTGGTTTCAGATAATTCAATTACGTTGGTGTTGTTGATCCAGCAGTCAGTCGAGGCTGTGGTAAATGTGTAGAGTCCATCTTCCACTACCTTCCAGTGTCAGCACACAATGGATGATAATAGTCTCTACAGGGACTGGGTGGCTATTGTGGATCGAAGATATTGAGGAGGCTGTGTTGCCTTTAAAGATGCAGCTAAAGTTGGTTCTGTCTCAATTTGACTTGACTGACTGACACAAACTGATAGATGATGCTTTGAGGCAGGAAAGGTGCAGCGTTCTATAGTGTGACCATGCTGGTTGGTATATATATCCTGAAGTCATCAGAGTTCCACCTCTACAGCTTTTGGAACGTCAGACACATCACCGCTCATATACTCTGTATCCAGCAGTGAAAGATTTATGTTTGCTGGCCACCAGGACAACATCCCATCATTCAAGAAAGGCTTCGCTTCTGATCAGATCAACGCAGAGCAGTCACAGATATCTCAACCATGACAGCAGCTCTGTTTATTGGAGGGCATAAAACAGACGGGATTTCTAGAGGGTAGGGGTCGGGCGGGTGGGGTCTATTCTCAGCAGCAAAGCAATGGTCAGCCTCTATATGATTCATACCACAGATATAGAAAAGTAAAGAGAACCTATCTCAAACTTTAATATCAACTTGAATAAATACCCGACGGTGTGTTAGAGAACAACTGTGTCATTCATCCAACAAAGAAGTCAAATATTGTCTGATTCCACCTTTCTCGACCAGGAGGATTTGCTCCTTTTCTGTCATGTATATCATTATAAAATAAATATCTTTGAGTTTCGGGCTAACAACTGAACAAAATTAGTCATTTGAAGACATACCTTCTGATGGGTGTGTTCTTTAATTGAAAAAAGTAATATATTATGAAATGAAATACTCTTTGCAATCCCAGAGTATGTAAAGGTGAAAACGGGATGAATGAAACCAGAGGACGTAACTTTGCAAAAGCTGTTACAGTTGTAGTAGATCTCAGATGGCCAAGCAGACAAGCCGACACAATTTTACTATCTAAAGCCCACTTTTTATTTTCCCCCAAAGGGAGCTCGACTTGAATCGTGAAGGATTTTAAATCTTGTGGGATATCTTAATAAGAAAGACAAAGAAATGATGTAAATGTAGTGAAGATGTTTTTGATCACACTGTCACATACATATGCTGTGCCAAGTGTGGCCTGACAAAGTCGCTTTGGTAAGAGGCACTAAGGACTCCAGAGAGACTATGAATAGCTTGTTTCTGTGGACAAACTTAGCCCTCCTTCACTCAACAGGAGCCTCTAGTTTGTCATATTACTTTTAAAAGCATCATCTTTACAGTTCATGGTGATCTATCTGACTGTGAGTACTGGAATCTGTTCTACACCAGTACACCACCTGCATGCGAGCAGCCCTGCACCAGCACACAGCACTATTTACTGAACAGAAATCGTACCATCAACTCGTGCCGGCCCCCCCCCCCCTTTTTTTTTTTTGCCTTTAATAGGACATAAATGAACTGATCTGTAACTTTGACTTGACCTCTGCTGATGTGCGTCAGTTTTGTGGGTGAACGGAACAAAAAAAAAGAGAGTATAGAGAGAAAGTTGGAGCTCACTTACATCAAGCAGTTGGCATGTGAGTATCAGAGTGAGGGTAAGTCCACGGATCGAGGCGGCCGGAGTGCCCATTTTCCAGCGACCCAGCGCAGGCTGCTACACGCTGGGGAACAGGAGAAAGCCGAGGTCCTTCACTCCTCCTGACCGCTGGACTGCTGTGTGTCGCCTGCACCTTTCTTTTCCAGACTTTTTTTGTGGGCTGAAGAAACCCGACTGCTCCTCTGCCTCCCACACCCGGTGGGACTTCATCAACAGGTAAAAGACGAACTGGTCCTTTTTCACGCTTTGTGTTTTCTTTAATGTGACGAGGACGGAGAGTAAAGAGTCGGATGGGAGAAAGGAGGAGGAGGAGAGGAGTTTAAAGTTGAAGCTGCTTCTTCCCGTGCAATCCGAAACTTGGGACTCTGTGGGCTAAATGCGCTCTTGCAAAGTCACTCACACTGGGAAGTCAGCGTAGTGTGCAGCCCAAAAGTAAAAAGCGGAGTGGAATCCAGACGGGGAGCGCTGAGGGCTAATCCCAGCGCGGGCAGACGTTAGGTCTGTACATGCTGACCTGCTAGTGTCCTGCTCTCATTGTCTCCACGTGCTAGCAAATACCGAGGTTGTCCAAATGACGTCATCTGGAGGACTTTTTCGGTTCAAATTATGTCATCTGGAGGAACGCTATAACCGCCATACCATGAGCAGGTGAATCACTCCTCCAGATGACATCACAGTAGGTTTTCTTTTCAGGTGGAAAGAGACTTAGAGATATGAAGGCAGAGGGATGTTTAATAACCTTCGTATCACAGACATGTCTTCCCCAAACTAAAAGCACAAGATCAGTTTGAAAATCAAGCTGTAATTTAACGTCGTGATGATGGAGCTGGTTTTATGCACTGTTGTGTGATTTAATCCATAACCATGGGTGGATTACTGAACGAACCTACGGGACAGAGGTCAGGGGGAGGCCCTGATAAAATAATCCCACAGATGATATGCAGCATCATTTTATGCAAAGTAACCTGTATGGGTTTACCTTCTTATGGTATCAACCAGATAAATCAGCTACTGTAGCATAACGAATCAATAAAGTGGAGTAAAAGAGTAACGAGGTGAATCAAGTGTATAAACATAAACTCAGTACTCATGTTAAAGTGCAAGTACTTGCCCAGAGAAATACTCCACTACAACTAGTAAAGTACATGCTGTAAATCTTACTTAAAGTACAAAAGTTTAACTACACCACTAAGAAAACAAACAAAAAAAAACATGTAGAATCTGATGTAGGTTAAAACATAAATGTATGTAAAACACAAACGTTTAATCCAGATTTGTTTCTCAGAGGTGAAGATTATGAGTAAAATGTGTTGTTACCTACAAACTGTGGAGCAAAAACAGCAGACGGTAAACGTGGAGCTGATTTAACAGCTTATGTGACGGGAGCTTGATCCATAAATGATGCATCAGCATTTTATTAATATGTAATGATTTTTATAAGAATCTAATCCTGCAAAGAGTAACTAGTAACCAGTGATGGGGTAAAAATACTATATTTTCCACTGATTTGTAAAGAAACACTTGTAAACTAACAAAATGGAAATATCCCAGTAAAGTACCTCAAATTGTACTTAAGTACAGTACTTGAGTAAATGTACTCAGTTACTTGCCACCTCTAGTAAAAAGTACCAAAGTATGCAAACTTAAGCTGACAGTAAAGTGATTAATCAACCTGCATATACTCACAGACATGTATGTGTTTTTTATTTTCTGTGGAACAGTTTTAATAAAGTATAAAAGTAACCCTAACCCTTTAAAACAGTTTGTCAAACAATCTCATGCAGTGATTTTTTTTATGGTTGCAGTTAACCTGCTACTCTACACCTGCAGTGCACTTTTCATGCCCTCAATTCATTTATTTTGCGCCTAATGGAAACTCCCAAACTAGTTCCAGTGAGCCCCCTACTGGATTTAGAGAGAATGTACAGCAAAGATTAAAAGGACTTCACTGGATACAGTGGATACAAAAGACCAATTCAAGCATCAAGTATAAGTAGAGACTGTGAATTAAATGTCCCGTGTTGCTGCCCCATCAGAGATATATCCTAAATATAAGCCACACACATAAATACACAGAAGTCAGTAGGTGTGTATGTGAGGGTGGCTCTATGTCTGTGTCAATTCATGTAACTAGTGTAAAGAGCATGTTATCATGCAGAGACTTGAGAGAACAGCTGCTGCCAATTAAAAGCTGAACCCTGAATAGAAGTGGAGATGAGCTGCTCTTATTTATCCACCGAAATAGTCTAAAGGGTGATACACATTACCAAGATGGTTGGTATGTTATGAATGTCAGACTCGTGAGTTTTGCATTGTTTTTTTAACTAAAGTAAACCTGCATAAAGAGACATGAAGAAGAAAAGACCTCAAAGGCCCTACAATAGGGCAGCGTGTCCTTACCTGAAGGCTGAGAACCCGGCAAAGGGGTCACCAGACAAATGTCGGTGGTGAACTGGAGATATACTGCAGTGTATGTTTTTTTGACTTTCTGGTGAATTACTGTAATTTGACATCTTAAGAAGCTATTACATGAAGAGATGTTTTATTTTAAAGTCTTTCAAGGCAAAATGGTTGGAAATTCGATACCACGAGTATGAAACACTAGTCCTAAAGTGCATTATGCTGCAGGATTCTACGGAGAAATTTGCTCCTGCACTCTTCAAACTTGCCTGGATATAAGAGTGAGAGCATTTCTGTTCCTGGACTGTGAATGCATACTAGAAACATCTCACTGACCACAGGGGTGTGATTCAGGGACTCCTCCCTTGCCTCCCGTCAGCAGAAAACTACTGGAAAGATCATGTCAAACATGTTAAGTAAAAACTGTCTCAACCCATTATTACAGGTCCCAAAACCAAACTGTTTAGAATACTTTGGTATCCTCATCTCGTGCGTTGCTAACATGAACCAAGTCCTCTGTGACTCACAACCTCCATCTATTGGTGTTTCTAGTGCATTGCGTAATAGTAGTATAGGAGTCAAGTAAAGCACTGTTTAACAAGCATGCTCAGGGTGTCTGTTGTTTAAATAATCTAAATTAATGCCAGATCAACATAACCTGGGAATGTTTCTAAAATGCCAAAAAAAATTTGATTTCTGTGAAATTTACTTGAACCTTTATTTGACAATAGTAGCAGCATAACAAGGATTTACAGTAATGACTGTATTCACATGAGCTCAGGGGTACTTTGGAAAACCATCGATTCAACACAGTCCACTACTGCAACCAGAAATGCAACCTGACCTACGACCTCAGTCAGCGAAAACCCTGAAAACCAGTCTGACAACTTTGACAACTGGCTGGGATGAGTTAAGGAGCAGTCAACAAACACAAGCCAAATGTAACTGACTCCCAAATCTGTGTTGCTCTGCTTTCAATCTGTGCACTTTATTAGATACATGAAGTGTGGCGGTGACGATGTCAGATGACCCTGACAGTAACCAGCTCTGTGTATTAGATGAGAGAGAGTGTAGCACAGTGTTTTTGATGCCAAATGTAGCAGGACTATACAGCTGTAAAGAACAGCTGTGAAAAATGACCCACACATTAACGTCTGTAAATCTCATACATTTTTCCAGTGTGCGGATGATACAACTTTTACTCTTTATTGCAATCATTATAAGAAAAAAGAAAAGGATCACGGCACCGGTCTTTCCTCAGTCTCAGGGGCCACAGAGCAGTCATGTTAGGAATAATCCTCCTGAGGCAAAGCTGAGGCCTCACGTTTGGTATGATGAAATGTGGAGATAAGCGTATGAATGACAGACATGAGCTCAATATTTTACATGTGGATTAAGTGGTGGATTTAGTGAGGAGATGCTCAGGAGAAATCATTTTTAATCTTTGTTTAAGTTTTATCTCGGCTGAATGCTTTGAGCTTTTGCTTTGAATCTTCTCTACAAGTCTTTGGTTTGGTTGCGAAGGCGACTGCCCAGCAAAAAGGAAGGAAGCTAAACAGACCGTTACCAAAAATATGTCTGAGAACAGCTTTACTTTGCCAATCACTATGCAGTATAGCAGAAGGGTATTTGGAAAAAAAACTATGAATGTCTCATTTAAGGAATAAAGAGTAGTTTACTGAAGTGATTGTCAACTACTAATTAATCTCTTAGAGGTCATTTTTAAAGCAAAGACCTTCGCTGATTCTAGCTTCTGAAATGGGACGGGTCAATGCTTTTCTTTGGTCATACAGTAGAAGATTGTCTGCTGGATATCTTTGGCCTGATAAGTCCAATAAAACAAGACATTTAGGTTCATTTCCTTTGGCTGTGATAAAATCTAAAAGGCAAACTGGACACTAACTTCTACAGATAGCTTATATTGTCTGGTTTTTCATTATAGTATATAGTACTAATTTACAATTGGTAATTTGTTGATACTGTGTGATATAAATACATAAAACCATGTAATCAATAGAAAGGTTATTTTGAGTATATATAAACTGAAGGAGACAGTGAATATTTTAAATTCATTCATTACACTAAGTTTTTTAGTCTTAGTTATTATAAATGTCTGTTGCCGTCAGATGTTTCATTGGCCTCATAAATCGTGCTTTATTGTGTTGTAAGTTTCTTTATGTTAACTGATTAAAATAAGCAAATGTGTGGTTGTGGTTGCATGATTTGTCTTAAGGCTTTATCAACTGGACTATCTGTCCTGGTCAGTTCAGTAATATTTCATTTTTGGGAGGACGCACAGCATTTCAAAGAGGAGGTTGGCACCAGTCAATGCAGTGTTTCCTGTTAAAGAGAAAAGAGGCATACTCTATAATGGTTGTGATAAAAAACAGAGAGAGAGACAGAGACAATCTGTGATGCTGAGAAATGTGTCAAGTACCTGTAGTGTCATAAGGTGGAGACACCTCCACTAGGTCACATCCAACTAGATTCAGACCACGACAACCTCGGATGATCTCCACTCCCTACATCAAACCAGCATAACAAAAACACATTATTATTCATACAGTGATGTGAATTTTCAACTTACAGTCTCCAGTTTTTTTTACTATGTAACATCAATAACAAACACTCAGATTCATCTGCTGACACTTTCCACGCAGAGTCAAATACAAAGATCCAAAATGACAAAGATCTTTATAAACATCATTGGCGATTAGGCACATTCGAGTCTGTTGTTTCATGTTTACCTGAATAGGAGTAAGCCCTGCTATCTCTGGTGTGCCTGTTCCAGGGGCAAAACCTGGATCAAGAGCATCAATGTCGAAACTGAGGTATACTGGACCACTGCCCATCTGGGCTCTGACCTCAGCCATCAAAGGTGCAAGTGATTTGAACCAGCACTCCTCCACCTGGACCACATGAAAACCCTGCACAAAAGGGAATGCTTGTGAGAAGACATACCGGACAACATGGAAGATGGTACAACAAGTTTCTGTCTGGATTCAACAAGTGGGATATAATATGCAGAGAGCTTTACAAGTGCTAGCAGGAAAATGTAGCTACTTTTAAATAGAGCCTGTTAGCTGGTTTAGTTTCTCATTCTAGTATATTTCATACTGTGTAATATTGTATTTCATTCTTAATTGTTACAGAAACAGAATACAACCAGCTGTAGATGTTGTTTTACATTTAATTACATTCACTACATTAATCTAGAGGTACAATCAGGTGAGTAATCTTTTAGTTGGTCAAAAGAAAAATTATTTACTGCTTACATAGTTAATTAATAGTTCCAGTCATTTTTCAAGCAAAAAAGATTTTAAGATTTATTTTAGTACTGGTGCAGTAAAGCAAAAGTAATGCCACTGTTTGCAACCTCCTGGTATTCTGCATAACTCATGAAACATGAACTGATCTTTACTAAAGGCTTCACAATGTCTTTATTGAACACATCTATTAAAACATACATAATGATGGTGGAAAAATAATGGCAACAATGGTGTTTTAATAACTGGTTGAACCACCTAGTAACTAGTTCATAATTAGATCTGCACATTGTCCAGGACCAAGTTAACTCAGCTGTACTCTTAGGATGTTTGATGTCTGTCATTTCACAGGGTTTAGGTCTGATATCTGACTGGGTCATATTTAGGTTCATTGTCCTGCTGCATCACCCAGCTTCTACTGAGCTCATCCTGTAGGACAGTGTTTTTCAACCTTTTTTGAGCCAAGGTACATTTTTTTAACTTAAAAAAATCACAAGGCACACCACCAACCAAAAATGTACAAAAAAAAAGTTATCTGCAGCCGCCTATATTAACAATATAGTCATTCTCCATTCAAGTGTCTTGAATAGGAATCAAATAAACACAAAAAAATATTTTTTAATCATCTGTTATATTTATCTTTCAAATAAAA
>JAUYWH010000025.1:20396769-20426472 GCA_034779795.1 Ctenopoma multispine
TATGTGGGTGAGGGTATGGAGGAGGGAGAGTTCTCTGAGGCCAGAGAGGACATGGCAGCTCTGGAGAAGGATTATGAAGAGGTCGGAGTAGACTCCATTGAAGGTGAGGGTGAGGAGGAAGGAGAAGAATAATGAAAAGCATAAATGAGCGGAACAGGTCTCAGTGTCTTCCTAAATACATTCCAAACAGAAATGTCTTATTAATTACTAGTTTGACTATGTTCAGAGTAGAGATCAGACTGGCTCTGTCCTAATAAAGTTCCTGTGAAGTGAAGTTGTCTGTGTGCCGTTCATCCAGTGTTCTTTTGTCTTTCACAATACTGAAACATAAAATCTTAAGCCACTGAATGACATCAGATGATGAATCTGTAGATTTGTTTGTAAGAAATAGTTGCACAATGAACAACAAATAGCAAGTTTAGCTGTGCTTTATTTTACCTTTAAAAATGAGTAAGCACATTTGTGGTAAGACTGATTCACCTCACAGTTTAATTGTACAAAGCCATAAATGTCTCACAAAATGTAATGTCATCAGTCTTTATTTTTTAACAGAGCTCCTTTTTAGGACATTTCCATGAATAAATTAGTGTTAGTGAATAATTACATTCATGCAATTATATAAACCAAGGTGACTTTCAGGATTAAATTGTGCCTATCCACTTTACCTTTGGTAGCTTTGTTAATGTTGGAATGTGTCCCTAATGCAAAGGATGTATCCACCACTAGATTTCTAAGAATAGACTCTGTGGAATTCAGCACTCCCAGATATTATTTTTTTATTTTAGGCCTACATTTTATATTGTATGAAGGCCAGTTTGTGTTGGCTTGAATATTTCAAATTAAAGCTATGAACATAATGAGATATTAACATAAAAAAACACTCAGAGCCCTTTTCAGACACTTCTATTCTGAAACACAGCAACATATATCCAAGATACCTCCCACCGTTTTTACTTTAAAATCAATACACACATTCATCTTACTATTTACCCTAAATGACCACATGATTGTGCAACATTAAAAGATACTGAAACTGTAGACTTAACTGATTCTGCTGACATATGATAGCTAAGTGTAAAACGGTCACTATTTAAATAAATCTAATCTATTCACCAGAACATATTGTTCGGTATATGAGACATGAACATGAGCTACAAACAAACACCAGTATGCAGTAATAGTGGCTTTGACCAAGTGCAAACATGGACATAAAGTGCAAGGAAGACAGAAGGGAATCACATCCTTAAGTTCGATCAATACTGTGCGTGATCCAAGCTGTCCAGCGGCGATGTGATAAATATGGTGGGGATGTTGTTACATGCATTACACTGTGCAAATTAAATGTATGAGTGACTGTTGGGCTTGCAACCTTAGACAGCTGCATGATACCTATGAATATGTTAAGGTTAATGTCACCCTACACAAAAGAGTAACAAGTACAATATTCACTACTGTGTATTGTTTATACAATACACAACATATCTTAAATTACTTTCATATAAAAGATCCTGCATTGATATTCGCCTTTCACTCATCGGCCCAAAACGTTTGATCAGACTAAAAACACAGGTCATAACGGCTGTGTGGGAGCGAGGCAAGTATCTAAAAAGTGCATTAGAGCTTGTAAATATCCATTCTTAGAACAGAATTATCAATAGCCACATGTTCCTTGCATTTCTGGCTGGATTAAGCTTATAATTTGGGGAGAAATTAAATGTGCAGAGCGTCTGTGAACCAATGCATACACAGGACAATAATTTTACATGCAGGGCACATGGGGCACTTTGTTTAAACACACATCATGCATGACCGGCTGGAGTCCACTGACAGCCACAGATCACGTAAAACAGTGTGTGACTACAGTGCTTTAGCCATCAGATGTAAAGACTGAGATTATAAACAATACCAATACAGACGTCTGACTGAAAAATGAAAGCAAGTGGTAACTCCAGATTCTCGTAATGTGGAGCTCTCGAGTGAAAGTGGATTTATGCAGACAATATGCAGGCCTGACGCTGCTCTCGCCCGTACAAGAGAAAGCCCACAGCAGCGCGCAGATCCTCCAGGTCCAGGTTACACAGGAAGCTCCTCTGAAGCTCTGCCTCCACCCTGTTCCCACTAGGTCCCCTGCAGCCTCTCAGGAGAACCACTGCAGACTGGCACAACAACCAATCAGCAAGCTTCTTCATGCCAGCGCTGTCCTGATTGGCCAGGGCCTTTCGTCCCCAGAGGCTGAGATGTAGCATGTTAGCTGCTACACGAGCACTGGGGCGCTGCAGAGGAAGAAAACAGAACTATTTTTTTACTGTATAGTACTGCATCAGATTTCGTTCTTATTCCATAGTGGCTAAACACAGAAAAGACATACTGAATATACTACTGTAAAAATAAACATAAAAAAACAAAGCACATTATGCACATATGGGACATTTAGTCCATTTGATTTATGTATTCAAACAGCAACACAGAGGTGCATCTTCTACAGATGGATAAAGACCAACTGTTGAAGAATTTTGTGCACAGGTTCTCAGCTGTATCAGCTGTGAATAGGTGTTTCCCTTTGACACGTGTGTTAACTGTTTTAAAAAAGGATCCCTGCATATGCAGTACCTTGCTTGGGTTTCTCCTGAGGAGTAATCGGATCACTAACTGCACATCGGCCAGAACACTGGTGGGCAGAGGCGGAAGCTGCTTCTCCTGGTAACGCCTGCTCTCCAGACCCACCAGGTGGTAGAACGGGTTATGCTCTCCGAATATCTCATAGGCGATGGCACCCACAGCCCAGGCATCTGCTTTGCTGTAATCAATCACCACGCCACTCCCTGGAACAGCAGTAATCACCTTTGGGAAAAATGATAAAATTATTACTGTATATTTGGTAGATAATGTTACAGCTGACTGGAATTACGTATTATTGTTACTTCCGATTGTCAATCTGTGTTCATTTCAGCCTTTATAACCTTAATTTGATCTAATGTGACCACATGTGGTAGAAAAAAATATTTAGGGTAGAATGAAATTCAGAAGTGGTAGAAAAAATATTTTTTAGAATAGGTGGTAGAAAAAAAAAATTGCCCACAGGAGCAGGGGTACCTTTTCTGACACCTGCAAATGTGACCATAGCCCCGCAGGGTGTAAACATAAAGTGGACATTAGCAGCTACAACTGTCCAGAACGTTGCACATTATTGTGTTATAAACAGTGCGATATAAATTGTGTATCCATTACATATAATATTAGTAATATTCTAACTTTCATTTTTAACGTTTGGTCGGCAAATGTGACCATAGATCTGTGGCATTACTGTGGCTTTAGCTATGGCAACTTGCGCAGCTTCATTGTCCGTCCTCAGATATTCATATAATATCAAAAACATTCTGAACAGTGGTGACTTGTTTCCTTTACTTCCTAATTAACCCTGTTGGATTACATGCTCTAATGCTACTTTGTGAGGCTGTCAGGAGCTGCCTGACAGGCACTCAGAACTACTGTAGGCTACTAGCTCTCCTCCTGAGGTGTGGGGTGGGGGATTCATTTAAAAGTGCACCACTAACACCAATAGTATCATCCCACTGTTGCAACCAAATAAACCAATTCATTCATAAAACTGGATTTAGATCAGTTTCAGGACATACGTGTTGGTGCATTTTTTATGGTTCTGGTTTTCCAGAAAAGCTCTGATCACAGAACTGAAATACAGAAACTGATCCATCCACATGCACAGCTATGGGCAATTTAGAAGGCTCCTCTTAACCTAACGTGTATGTCTTTGGAGGGTGGGAAGAGGTCGGAGTACCCGGAGAAAACCCACACAGACATGGGGAGAACGCCCGGACGACTGGTGGATTCGAACCTGCGAAACAACGGCACCGTGTACCAAACGTTAAAATGAGAGTTAAAATTTTGCTAGAATATGTAACGGATTGGTTTATAACGCAACAATAACGTTCTGGACAGTTGTAGCTGCTAATGTCCACTTTGTGTTTACATCCTGCGGGCTACAGTCACATTTGCAGGTGATTCCTGCTCCTGTGGGCGGGGAGTCTGATTTTTTTTTTCTACCACCTATTCTAATTGTTTTCTACCACTTATTCTGATTTCTCTTTTTTCTACCATCTTTTCAGAATTTTTTTTCTACCACTTATTTCCCCTAAATATTTTTTTATACCACATGACCCTTAGGGGGCTCCGTAATAATCTGATGTGACTGCAACCCTTCCAGCCATATGATTGTTCCAGCTTGGTGCTATTTTCATTATCATTTTTCATGTTGTCTATCAAAACATGGATGAAACAACTTCCGGTGAATTTGTATTGACCATGTCTTTTGTTTTATTGATGAAAAGTTGTTTTGCAATAGATATCTTTTCTGTTTTAATGCTTTGCTTCTTAACATTTGAACAGTTACATTTCTATGAAGGCCAATAGGAGATTACTCAGCAACTGGTGTATTCTCCTTACACTTACTAACTAAAAGACAGAGCAACGAAAACCTACCTCAGGCGCCATAAGGGAGCCATTCCCCCCTCTGCAAACCCATCTGGTGTTGTAGGGCAGCTCTAGACTAGAGTCACTCTGAGCAAGGCAGCAGCCAAAGTCAGTTATCACCACACGAGGGCAACCACCTGCATAAAAGCAACATCAATTGACATTTTACACAGAACTGATGCAAATAAATACTGAATCGATGTTTATGAGTTTCATAATAACTGAACACTGAACACTGACCTGAGTCAAACTCCAACAGCACATTGTCTGATTTGAGATCCCTGTGAGCGACTCCCTGTCCGCAAAGGTGGTCGACACCCTCTAAGAGCTGCAGCACCATCAGATAGCCCTGCCTGCGGCTTGGTGTGGACTCTTTCAGGTACTGTCGCAGTGTGTAGGGATAGCTGCGACACAGAAGAAGACAGGCTGCTAGTGTCACATATGTATGTCTGTTACTGGTATAGCTGCCTTTAGTTTTTCCTTTAGTTGAGTATAAATCTAATCATGAGGTTGGCAGGTCTTACTTCTTCATGACCAGGAAAAGAGTGCGGTTGCTGCCCAGACCGTCAGGGTTAAGCCTGGCTGGCAGGACGTCTGGATACTCTTCCTGGGCACCTGGTAGCAATGGGACGTCTGCTGTGAAAGCCCGGTACACTCTGATCACATTCGGATGCGCCGGCACTGTTTTGGGCAGGACTCCAAAATGTCTGAATGCAGAGACATAAAATCAGAGTCCTTCATGAACACTTTAACCTGCAGCCCGCTCAGTGCTGCAGGACAAGTAAACAACAATTCAAGTGTGTTATTTACCCATCCAGAGTAATTTGTTCTTTTTCCTCCTTTAAGGCCAGTGGGCCTGCTGGCACCAGCTCCTGTGACATGGATTTTAATATAGCCTCACTTGATGAGCCTGCCTGCAAACAAATGGCATCGAAATGTTTAGCACTGATGTGTGCCCACTGTTTGTACCTAAAATTGTGCAGAACGTAAAACAAGCTGTAGAATACCCACCCCCATGTTCCACATCATCTTGATAGCCAAAGGGAAGTTTCTCAGCGAGCAGCATGTCAGAGATCGGGGTTTCTCCACTTCCTCCTCCTCTTCTCTCAGCTGCACCAGGGAGCACTTGCTGTCGCTCCTCTTCAGGGGGGCAAACTTAGCCGCAGCCTCATAGACAGCTGCATTGGAGCCTTTCCCAATCTGCTTCCCAATAATGTAATCCTCCAGCTTATATCCAGAGGGGAACGGCTGGAGGGGGGTCTGGAATCTTTTCTTCCTAAACACAGCCTGCAGATTGGGGGAAAAAAAAGTTTTTAGGATGCAAAAAGATAGTGTCTCACACATACATAGTTACACCAGGTGAAACCTTACAGATGCAGTCAGGAAAAAAGACCCACAGTGAATTAAAGGAGCAGAAGTCATTTGCATTTAGCATGTTGCATGGAGCACTTTAGCGTTGTTGTTGTTGTTGTAGGCTAAGTTGTTTAAAGTTTAAACTTCTGTCTTTAACCTAATGGTATGAAAATATTAGTTTTGTGTTTGTTTGCTTTGTGTGTGACAACTAAAGTAAGTTTAAGTAGCGTACAATAGAAATACTTGTAGAAAAGTAGTAGTGAAGCTAACATTACCTGAGAGTTGTAGCTACAGCAGCACAACAGTTTATCTGAGCACACTGTACCTGGATCTCCTGACATGTCGCCGCGCTCTTTCTGTCGTCCTCCAGCTGCTGTTCAATCAGTCCCACACCGAGACCGAAAGCCAGAAACACGGCCCTGTTTCGCGGGGACCCGCCGGTGAACCTCCTCCTGAAGGCGGCGGACTGAAGCTGAGCTGCCAGGCCCTTCAGAGAGGTGCGGTAATATCGGTACCGAGACGGCAGGAAAGCCTGAGGCTGAGCGGTGCGGACCGGCGGGCCTACACGAAGGCGGTCAGCTCGGAGCTTTGCTACGAGTCGGACACCCGATTTGAGGAGACCCAGCTGAAGGACCGACCGGCCCAACTCCAGCCCCCGGCTAATGGCGTGTTTTACAGACATAACGTGTTATAATCTGACAGGTAACTTGAAGAAGTAACCTGCTTCTGCAGTGACTGTCAGCCTGTCCTCGACTGTCTGAGGACTTCTGCGTAAACAAACGCTACTGAGCATGCGCAACATTGACAGTCGCCCCATATAGGGTTTTCTCTATTTTCTTTATTTTTCTTCATTTGACAAACAATTAAGCACCGAATAGATCCTATTGGACTGTGGGACAAATACCAAAGTTAAAAAATGGATTAGTGCAGCTTTAAAAACGTTGAATGTTGACTTCAAGACCCCATTTTTTATGACAAAAAGCTGACCTTTGCAGCCTTATTGTAGTGAGATACAATACCTAAAGCACTGAATCAACCAATAGCCATGGAGTTTACATTAACAGTGACCAACCTACATTAACAAAACATCAGATTTTACTTGTTTCCAAAAATTATCAACAATAATGTCAATCAATATTACACATACAGTAAAATATGTGCACTGTTATGTGGAATTCAGTGAGCAGAGATAATGATTTTATGCTCAACACTATTCCAATCAAGCGCTGCTACTATTGTGAACAATCTCTTTGTTGTCTTCCTGGTTTTTGTTTTTTTGACAGATTCAGCTGTGATAATTTTTCTAAAAACAAGCTAAGAGGTTGCTCAAAGCTTATACACACAACGTTTAACATAAGATAATTAATGTCACTGTGGATGGTTTATTCATTGATCATTCATTTGGTTCTTGTAGTAAAATCAGGGAAGTATCGCCTGTGAGCTACTAGAACCAGTGTGTTTATACTATGTTCTTAAAACCAAATCAATCAGTATTAATTATTTCTAATTAACAGTACAGTACAATTAAAGTAAATCCAAAGGTGATAACTGTGAGTTTGATACTCCAAGCAACCTCTTTCACATAAAATACAGTATTCATTAATTTTATTGAATATTTGATTCTTAAAAATATTGATAAATAGCATTAGATGATAAATCACTATCATTATGTAACCATACTTCCCAGCCATACTGATTATTATTATTTCATTTATGAATACTGTGCAATGAATGAATAAAAATGTATTAATTATGAGCATATAAGAAATGTATTTCTAGAAATTTCAGCTAACCATGGTTTTGCATTAATTATTTATAAGTGACAAACATTAAGTGTGTAAGTTGACAATTAGCGTAGCGTAGCGTAGAAATTTGGTAGTAATAATAAGAATTCTACTATAATAATATTGTTAATTAACCATATTGTTTTCAAAGTGAATAAATGTAGACGCATGTCTCTGCACTTTGCTCATGAAGGATCGTAGTGCGTGTTTATGGTGTGTCATTGTCAATAAGCCAGTTGATCCACTGAACGTAGCTCCTGATTCGGGTGTACACCCCAGGAAAGTATGGGTTTGCACAGCTGATACCCCAGGAGACAATACCCTCGAAATAGCCATTGCAGACAAGGGGGCCACCAGAGTCACCCTGTGAATCACCAAGACAAATGAGAGATTATATACAAACATACTTTAGTACAAAGTTTTTGTCAGTTCTGGTTTTGAATTATATACACTACCTTTTAGTGTTAACTGTGTTGTGTTTAAAAGGGCTTTGTTTAAAAGGGCTTTGCTTTTGTATGTGGCTTCCTACCTACTTTGCATTTTTGCTACATTCGCATTGCATGCTCAACTGGCCTAAATCTAATATTTTGTCTCTGAGTTTCCAACATGTGATTTTACCATCAAAGACTGGTAAAAAAAAGTCATTTTTTTATATCATATCTGGATGACTGAATTATAGATGACAAAAATCTTTCAGATTATGTCATCTGAAGGTGTCTTGAAAACAAAAGTCATTTTATACTAGAGCCAACACAAAGAAAACACCTGACCCTGCTTAGAGTAAAGTCAAAGTGTCTGTGAGTATGGAAAGTTCAGCATTAAAAAAATACTCAAATAGGAAACAGGCATGGGCAGCACTACTAAAAGTAGGACTATTAATGATACTTTGTTCTACAAGACATCATTTTTGTTGTCAGACGCTAATTAAACCATGAAACACACAGTACACAGTATGCAGAGCAATAAAAAAACAACACCTGGCAGGAGTCTTTGCCACCCAGTGAAGATCCAGCACACAACATGTTTGGCGTGATCCTGCCCCAGTAGTAATAAGTGCAATAAGGCAGTATTTTCACATCCACAGCACGCAGCACAGGGGAGAGGTACAAACTGTAAATCTGTGTCACACCCCAGCCGCTCACTATGCAGACGTCCTCATTAAGTGGAGGGGTGTTTTCATCTGGCAGCTCAACCGGCTGGACATTGGCATTCAGCAACGCTGGTTCACTCAACTGTTGGACAAACCCAATTTATGACACACAGCACAATCAATAGTCAAACGAGAACAAGAAAGCACTGAAGCAAGTCAAAAAATGTGAGATTGCCCTTTAAGCAAAAAATGCCAAAAACAATAATTGGTGCCAGTCTGAGTTAATCTTTGCTGCTATTGTCGTCTTTTCTATTAAAGTAACAAGTCTAACTATCAGAAAATCTAACAATGAATGATACAGCCTCACAGCCTGCTTTGTTCATTTGGTAGTTCATCCTTGACCACACATGTCACGTGTCATTGGTGCCCGCAGTGCATTGCAGGCTGCTTACCTTAATGACCATGATGTCGTTGTTAAATGTCTTGTAGTTATAGTTGTGGACATAGATCTTTGAGACGTTGAAGACCTGTTCAAATCTCTCTACCATGGTTAAGCTGTGCTCACTTAGCACCACCTTCATCAGATTGCTCCTGAGAACCAAGAGCAGACATCAGATGCTTTGAAAGAAGCATGCTGTCCTCGTGTTAACACAGTCAATTATTATAACATTTTAACTATTCTTAAAACATCAGCATGTCTAATGTCTGGTGTCGTCACTCACGGTCTCCAGCAGTGGGCAGCAGACACCACCCACTGTTGGTGCACTAAGGTTCCTCCACAGTAGTGCTGGCCGGTCTCAGTCTGCAGGGATGCCTGATACTTGATGGAGTACGGTATAACCTCCTGCCCTCCAATGATCCTCCCTGCCAATGCATCTGTGCACAGTGAGAACAGAACACGAGTCAGGGATCTGGACATGACACTTTTTTTCAGGTGATAATATTTTGGAGTGAGCATGGAAACATTTGCATCAGTAACATAAGGCCTTTAAGGTCACATTACCCAGGATTTGACACCATACACTTGTACATACAGGTTTAACTTTCACCCTCATGTCAACCATTGTTCTATTAAGAGCCCTTTCAGTATGATTTACATCAAGTCAACAATCACAGTCTTGGGTGCCACACCTCTTATACGTATGTACCCAGGAAATACAGTGTTAAAGACAGGAACTTACCTCTTGCTGAGAGAACCAGAAAAAGCACAGTAGACATTTGCAGCAGAGCCATATTTTTGCTTATCATCTGTAATGCAAAACCACGACTTTTAACAACTCCCATACACAGTATTATATGCTAATTTATTTATTTAATTGCTCACACAGTTGCAGAGTGGCGTTCATGTGAATTTAAACGAGTGAGTCTTGAAATGATGATTCAGCTATGAATTATTCTGTGAATAAAAATGCACTTGGATTTTTGTCTAGGATCCAAAAGTTCAGTCATTTTGTTTAATGACTAAAATGTTACAGCAGTACAAAATTAAAATACTGATTGATATTTATCTGCTAATGAATGACAAATCATTGTGAGTATCATGGCCTTTCTTGACAATGATGATTCGTTATCATATGCTGTCGTGTTACCATATATTTAATGACTTCATTAATGCAATTTAGCATATATTATAATATTTTTTTTCTGTTTAAAATACTATCATACGCTAAAAACGATACTGATTATTAATTTTGATGAAACAGGGTTAGAATCACATTTTACTTACCTCAGTCCAAACACAGCAACCTTCAGAGCGCCCAACTGATTGGATTTATGTTCCCCTGTAGCCTTTTATAACGTAACTATATCCTCATCCAAACCTTTTGTTATAATTATCTTTTCGTCTTGTTCATTCCTGCAACCATCTCACGCTGCAACAATGACACTGACCTACTACTTGACAAAGCTAAGGAGTTCTCTTGTATTATTTCTGTTACTAGCCTCTAGTTTTCTCCTTGCACCTTGGGATATGAAATTGAGGCTGGCAACGCCTCTGTACAATCATCATCTCCACTAGGTTATTATTGGAGTTCAATAGTATAATATAATTAAATTATTTAAACATAATATTACTAAAAGATGTCTTAATTTGGGAGAAGAAAGAAGAGTCATAACAAGAAATAATACACACTGCCAGCTTATACTTATTACACCCACCATAGCACTGCAAACTATATCTTCTCCTCAAACTATATCGCTGCTGAACTGCACTGTGTGATACAACCACAGATACTGTGTGATACTGTTCCAAATAATACAAATAATCTTACTTTAGTAATAAAACCAATATAGCAAATGCTAATACTAACAAAGCTACTATTAACACAACTAAGACGTGCACTGCTATTAAAAAATACAATATATTATTTGCAAAACCCTGAAAACAGATTTTATTGGCTAAATAAGTATCAATCAATCAGTTTGTTGAAATGTCAAAAACATTTTTTTTATAATATCCCACTTGCTTCATATTTAAATATAATATTTAATATAAAGCAGATGGGTCTGTATGATTCAGGCAGGTAGAAGCAAGTAACAAAACAATCATATGGTTTCATAGAATAAACAGTCACTTACTTGGTAAATGCTAATATAATGCATTGATTTGTCTGATTTATGTTGTGATTACACTGTGCTAACCTGTGTACTTGTATTTGAGGTATATATAGGTTTATATTGATTGCTCCGAGTTATTGATTGTTGTATTCCTTTTGCCATAAATGATTGTTGTCTGTAAACCTAATGACCCCACAGAGCCATTACATGTAGCACAAAGACTCACACATGCTAAACAGTATGCATGCCAAATATATGACACATAGCAAACTGGAAGCCAGTGTTTGTGAGAGTTTACAACAGCGTATGACAAACTGTGACGTCCAAAACAATGGGCTTCCTGTGCTTTATTTAGTTTATTATTAGTTTAGGTAAAATATATTATAGGAAGACACAGCCGCACCTTCTTGGAGGACTCTAAGACATTCTCAGTGCAAGTGAAAAACATAGCGTGCCAGTATGTTCTGTGTCTGCCTCCTCCACACAGTGCACTACCCCCACAGGGAGGACATGAGGTAGCATAAAAGATGTTTATCTGTGGCATATCTCCTGCCACCATGGAGGCGCTAATACAGACAACACTCACCAAGTATTGTATTAGATGGTAGTCAAACTGTCAACAGTATGGGGTCATTTACAGTAGTTTAGTCAGTAGTAGTTCATCATTTATACATTACCAGAAACATTATTCTTCATATATGTTTGATTATATGGTTGCATGTAGGCAGTATTTATATGTTCAGATGCCCTAATGTGCAAAGACATTACATTAGCAAATAACTAAAATGATTTAGTTGAACACAGTGAAAAAATGTACTGACATGTGAAATAATATTGTACATAATTAATACTCTTTGAGTAGCTGAACAAGACCTCTTTTCAAGTAGAAGAAGAAAATCCACAGGTTTTGGTCAGGAAGTCTACGTCACTAGAGATGTTAGAAAAGTGCCTCCACAGTCTAAAGTAAACCAAGGATCTACACTGCTTCTTTCCAGTAAAACACTTCTAATTTTAAATTTGTATATATACTTAATATTAAATACTGATAAATACAATAAAAAGCTCAAAGAAACTAAAATCATACAGTCACATTTTATTTTAGTACCTATTTAACATTTATGAGCAGGACAAATGAATTGTTCTTATATTTTATAAGATATGAGGACATTTATATATTTTTATATAAGGACAATAATTTAACATCTCCTCTTAAGCATTCATACCTGTTGCACAAACAATTAACTGCAACTGAATGATTGATGACAACAAATGAACAAATCACTCACCAGCAGATCTGTTAAAAAAGTCGGTATCAGGCAGAGATTAGGCACAAATACACCAGGTGTACGTTTAGGCACTAAATAAACATGGTTGAAGAAATGTTGTTACAAATGACCTATTAAAGTGTATTTTGCAGGTGAAAAGCAATTTTATTCACAGTAGTAACACAGAAAACATTTTAAATGTTTAAACTGGGAAAATGGACCATTTAAATAAAAACAAGATTGACAGTAACATGTCACAGAAAGCTTGGGACAGAGGTAGGTGGTACTAACAGGAAGTTGGAACAACATTTTGCCACTGATTAAGTTAACTGGCAACAGGACAGTAACGTGACGGGGTATAAAAAAAAAAACCTCTTAGAGAGCCAGAGTCTGCAGTCTTTCACAAAGAATATGTGGTGCGACTTTCTCGCATGATTGTCGGTGCTATAAATTTTAAAGTTACCTACAGTTTGTTTTAAAATGTTTCACTTTTCAGTTCAAACATTTCATATGTTTTATGTATTCTGTGATTAATGAATGAATACAGAGTTAAAAAGAGGCACTTTTGAATAATTTGGGGAACGGACAGGGGTTGGAGCCCCCACAGCCCACCCCCCCAGCTCAAGTATTATAGTAATGTACAGTGTATTGATTATTGTGTTGTACTAAATGTGCAACACTACATGTAAAACACCAGCTCCTATTTCCACACATCTGAGGATTTCACAGTGTGTGAGTGTATTAAAACAGAGAGGACAGTTCTGGATTGGAGCGTAGACTTTTCAGTCCATACGCCAGGCAGATGAATGTGAGAACAGGGAGCTGGTAGTCAAGTGATATAATGACAGCACTTTCATTGAAGAGTGGGTAATGCGGAAAAAAGGCGCTGGTCAGCACTCGGGGGATGAGAGAGGTACCAAGAGCCCAGCTACAGCTATCAGGAGCAGGGGAGGGCAAGAGAGAGGGCCATTAGCCAGCTGAGGTCAGGAACTCCACAGAGGGATGGCAGCAGTGATGAGACCTGCCTGAGCTACGCTCCATTTTTAATGACACTCTGGCCCAAGAATAGATGTTCAGCAGCAGTGCTGGCTCAACCTGGTCTGATACAAGAGCTTTTGCTGCTTGTCTTTAGTCAAAGCCCTCATTAATCCACAGGGAGGACATCAATGAGGGAAGACCGTCCAGTGATTAAGAGCTGCAGAGACCTTTACTCTTTCAGCAGCTCATTTAATGCACATCATGGGCTCCATTCACAAGCTGCAGTATGTCAAATATCGGACAGCTGAGTGGCCCTGATGTACAAGTTCATGATAGAAAATATACATAAATAAACATCCTTCACTGTTCATGTGACAGCAAATGGGCCAACAGTAAACTTAGTGATAACACAAAAATAATAAATGATAAACACATAGAGAACAGATTGTTAGGTCATGGAATAGGTGAGACAGGGGACTGTGCCGTGGGAGCTTCAATTATATATCTGCCCTGGACAAGGAGGTGACCATGGAAACGGAAATAAGAACTATAAGAAACCCGAGAATGCAGGTGAGATGCCTCCCCGTTAAGATTAGACAAGTAGGGTGAAGCACACAGGTGAACACAGGTGAAGCGTCGCTCCGTCTGTCTGCGTAAAGACAGCTCTTCCCATTGTGTCATTATGGACCTGCCGACCTTGCTTCCTTGTATTCTGCTGGAAGTCTTAGCTGTAAACTGTAAGTAAACGTCTTAATCTTGAATTTAAAATTTACTATATGAATGCATGAAAGAGACTTAGGTGAAGTTGATGTGCAAACTTTGTCCAACATTCGGAAACATTAGATTCATAGACATTGGCTGAATATGCATCTAGTACGCTAATACTATCCCTCCTATCATTTATCACCCCCTTTAGCTATGGCACTTTCGGCTCTGATGCTCCCTTGAGGTATTTTGGCAAAAAAGTCTGAGTCAGATCCATTTTCATCTGCCCATGACGGAGCATTTTCCTGCTTTAAATCATGAATTGTATTCGCAGAGTTATAGGGAAATATGAGGAATGTGGACATACGTTTGACCTAAAGTAAAAAGAAGAGGATAACCGTGTTGTAGAATCGATGCAGCACATTTATTTAGTGATATCTGTGAGTTTGTTCCCTATTGTAAAATCCATTACATTCACTTTGTGATGTAGCGTTATGTCCTGTGAATACGCATGGCCTCAGTGAAGCGCTTGTTTACGTTTTTAGATTTCCACTCAGTTTTGTATGATCAGTAACATGTACTGGCATTAGCGCTGTGTGCATTTTGTTACTGTGTGCATTACAGGTATCTTTCTGTCGTGAAGAGCCTTTGAAATGAGTCAGTAAAAGTGTGCCCATTCATGAACAGAATTTGACACCACAGGCACAACAGATGAAAGCTGGCAACAAAAATAACAGTACGCATCCACGGTCAACACCCCTTTTTGTGCCTGGCAATTATGTCACACGGGCAAAATGAACACTGATAAACTTCTCAAGCAGATCTGTGATGTGAGACTAAACAGAACTTTAATTCTATAGTTTCACATGCTGGAACTAAAAACTATGTATGTATATGTACTCCAGCTTCCTCCCACAGTCCAAAGACATGCCGTTAGGTTAACTGGTGACTCTAAGTTGCTCCTGGATGTGAATGTGAATGAGAGTGAGAAGAGTTGTCTGTCTCCATATGTCAGGCCAGTAATAGACGTGCGATCTGTACAGGTTGTAGCCCGCCTCTGGCCCAGTGACTGCCGGGACCTCCTCCAGCACCCTCACGACCCTTAACAGGAAATGTGGTTAGATGGATGAATAGGTGGAAGGCAGAGGGAAGCTTAATTATTTAAGTTAAAAATCAGTGAAGTTACCTTTCAGTCTCACTAAAAACAAATGTTTTCTACTTTTCCATTACATTTGTGCTTCTATGAACATATGGACAGTGCATTTGACATTAACGTGCTTCATGTAACCATAAAGAACATGTTATAATATATTCTATACAATTCAGCTCATATGGTACATGACAGGAGGCTGGATTCCAACGTCATTACGTGCTGCTTTCAAATGCAACTGAACCGTATGACTGCATGTTAATGTCACTGTGTAAAGTTGCCATTTTGCACTTGACTCACAACACTGATGTTAATTATAGCTTGGGATCAAAATTCTAGGACATTAATTAGCAGGTATTGTTTCAGCCCTGACCACACTTCCATCGTTGAAAAAGCTCTCAGTCACTGTGACTGCTGAGTTTCAGACAGCTCACAGTGAGGATAATCTCAGGTCTGTAGCTAGAATTTAAAAAATACTGAAGCCATGAGTCCAGCATTCCTGATGATGATGTCGCTGACTGTTGCTTTTGGGTTTTTCTTCACAGCTTTGATAAGGCTTCTGCTATCAACTACTCTTATCTTCACTGGCTGACCTGTTCTGTGTGTGTTGCTCAGTACACTAGTACAAATTGTTGTACTGGCTCTGACGATGATGATGATCATACAGTGAGAATGTGATGGATGGAAAGTGTTGTTAAACTTATGTATGATATGCAGAAAATGGCATAATTCATTTGACAGCAGTGTATTGCACATAGATATTGATATAGATTTAAAATATTCTATGAGTAGCAGGAACGGAAGTCCAGTTTCATCTGGCTGAACATGCTCATCTGCACAGAGGGTGGGAGGGATTGTGCAGGACTGAGAGTTTGACAGCATCCTCCTCTCAGGCCACAACATGTAGAGGGTCCAGCTCCACACCCAGAACAGAGCCCACTCTCCTGATGAGTTTTTTGAGTCTGTCAGTGTCTGCCGACCTTCATGTAGACCCCAAACTCATAGAGCATGAGCAGTTACTGTTGGCTCAGACTCAGTGAGCACACACACCTAAAACTCTAAAACTCTCTCCCTACTGTAACCAATGTAGCATTGTGCAAGTACAGTACTTGCACTGAAAAGAAGGAATGAACTAGTTACTTTCAACTACTGCTACAAAGGATTCAAGCTGGTGAGGAAAGTCTGACACTTAGTTAGATAGATAATGATGGTCAGACTCATCCCCAGTGTGGAGCTGCGGGCCTCAGAGATGAAACCATCTTTTATTGATCTGCTAAGCCAGAAGCGTCTGTGCAGTGACATATTGTTCTTGCTGATGCTGCAACTCCACTTCTGAAATAACAACTGTGTTCGTTCTGTGTTGCAACCTTGTGGACTGTCAAATGCGTTTCTTACTTGTTCTTCCTCCTGTGTGTGTCTCAGGTCTATACCTCGGAGAGGAGCGTATCGTGGGAGGATACGCACCAGTTCCACATTCAATCAAGTACATTGTGTCAATACAGACAACGGAGCGTCAGCACTTCTGCGGGGGATCCTTGGTAAATAAGTACTGGGTAATCACCGCAGCACACTGTAATAAAGGGTGAGATCATTTTTCTCCTTTTGATTTACCTCTGTTGAGAGGGTTACATAACCTCAGGCAGACACATCAGCTTGATAAAGTGGTAGAATAAGCCTCGGGGCAGAGTAAAGTGTACACCTTTGTGTTCTAACTTGACACGCGCTGACCTCAGCTTGACTTCTCTGCCGTTAAATGTGCGACACAGGATTTCATCAGGAGACCTGGTTATTTCAAGCCGTATCAGATTCAGTGAAAAAGCGGGTCTGAGAGACAAGAGAAACAATGTTGTACTGTAGTCTGACACGAGCGTATGATGGCCTCGAGGCTCACTGACAACACAACACTCTTTCATTTAGATTAGAAACAGCTCAGGCAATAAGGAAGCAATCATGTTCAGTGTGTAATCTACCCTCTACAACAGTACATCAGCAAACTGATATTCTCCCTTTATTAAATTATAGTTGCTGGATTATCAGGGTTGTTAAATTCCCAAATGTCAGCTTTGCCTACTTCCTGTTAGTCAACAAATATCAGTGTCTGCCCTCAAACACTCTCACTGTGTTTACAGTATCGCACATGCATCCATCCGTTATCTTAACTGCTTATCCTGTTAAGGGCTGTGTGGGCTGCTGGAGCTGATCGCCACCCTGCACAGATAACTGCAGCTGACATATAGAAAGCGACAGACACACACACATTCACACCTACAGGCAATCTAGAGGACATGCAAACTCTAAATCCACAGCCACACCCATGACCTTCAGCTGACAGAAGACAAGTTCTGTCTGGTGTTGTTACTGTCTCTCCTCTGCCCACTCACCCCAACCGGTCGAGGCAGATGGCCGTCCACCCGGAGCCTGGAGGTTTCTTCCGTTAAAGGGAGTTTTTCCTCTCCACTGTTGCACAGTGCTCGCTCAGGGAGGACTGATGGGTTTCTTTCTGTATTTCTGTTTTTTATAGTTATCTTATGTTCTTAAAATGATTCTGTTGTGACTTGGCGATATATAAATAACACTCAACTGAACTGAATTGAAGTACTCACCATATGGCCACCCACTATCTGATGATATCTCATGAACAAATGAAGGGTGAAATTAATTTCATAATACTGACATGCAATTGCACATTTGACATGTACCACTGGACAGATCACCTGTTTATGAAGAAATGTTGTTAATGAACACATCAGGCAAGTTGGAAAAATGTAAAATATGCAATGAATTCTTGATAGCTAATAGTAACTAGTGGACCAACAGAGAATCTAAATCATTTTTGTCTCATTTAGTCACTTTGGGTTTTGCTCCACTGGTTGCAGAAAACAAAATGTATAAAGACGCCACCTTGGACATTTTTCACTTTTTTCTGACATTTCGAAGACTCAGTAATTAGCAGATTGAGACCAGCACATTTGTATTGTCAGAAAATATTCAGTGTTATCCACTGTTGACCTAAGTCATGTGGCTACAGTGCTGTCATCCTGCACGGTCAAAAACAAGCTTTTCGGTTGAATAAATCCTGACATTATTTGGTGGCTGTAACCTTCTATGATGCTTGTAAGTTGCTACAAAATCTTGCTAAGCGCTCAAAGCTGCTCAATTTAAAGGTGAAACACGTCTCGCAAAGGGGCAAATCCACACAGAACTATAATCTGTTAGTCTGCTTTAATTTCAAATTAAAAATAAATCATTCGTATACTTTTAGTTTTCTTTTTATGTACTTTTAAAGATATACAAAATTACAAGTACTTGGAGTCCAAATGTACATTTGGCATAGCTTGTACTTATATATATAAATAAATCATTTATGTTTTAAATTAAGAATAGAAATTGTTGTGTGACATGGTGTTTTGTCTTTTGAACAGAGTAAATATGGTAGGTAATTCATATTTATCATGTGTTTCATCCTCCGTTTCATCCAAACAGACCTTTGTAATCACAGACATTGTCGTCATAGCAGGAAAAGCTGATCTAATCAATAAAGGCCACATTCCAGTCAAGTGCCTCAGTTCCAAGAACCTGGTATTACACATGCCAGCTCACTGTAAGTCCCACGTGGAACAGAGCCATTATTAATGATATTACTTACACCAGTCTCCAGCCAGTTTAATGCTCTGCCCTAAAAAGGTCTGCAGAGAAAACAGACTTCAATAGGACTTTTGCTGGTGTGACATTCTGATTAGTGACAGCAAGTAAAGCTCCGGTGCTACTAATAACATTAACACTTTGTGCCAACGTATGGTTTATTGTTTAATCTTTCCTATCATGTTCTGTCTTTATTTTTTATATTCCTTTAATAAATCTCTGCTATAGAGCATGATGACTTTAATTTGCCGTTTTGTATCTGCAGCATAAACAACATGATGATAATAGCAGGAGACTACTCTCTGGCCATCTATGAGGGCACGGAGCAAGAAATCATGCCCCACCTTCTAATACCTCACCCTGACTACAACAGCGACACCAACAACAATGACATTATGCTTATAAAGGTGCAACAAGTTTTTTTTTCTGTCTAGTTGCATCTCTGTCTGTGAATGAATGAGTCACACTGAGTAGGTGCCTTTACTGATCACACTCTTCACTGTCTCTCCAGCTGAGGGCCCCGGCGTACCTGAACAGCTACATTTCCGTCGTCCTGTTGCCCAGGCAGGGCGACTCCATAGCAGAGGGCAGAGTGTGTCGAGTGTCAGGCTGGGGATACACCAGCTCTGTCGGAGAGCAGATCCCCTCCACCCTTCGCACTGTCACGGTCCCCATCATCTCCACAGAAAAATGCAATGGCAGCGACTCGTTTAGCGGCAGCATCACAGAGAACATGCTCTGCGCTGGTTACACTATGGGCGGGAAAGATGCCTGTGAAGTAAGAGGAACTTTTTACTTTTTACTTTTTTCTACCTGTAACTAATTCACCCTGTCTCTGCCACTCAGGTGAAAGTGGCTTTATTTACTGTTTTAAAATGTGTACTACAACAGTTGGGAAATTTAGTTATCGTTATATAGTTATAGAATATCCTGTCATCCCTTTTTTTCTTTTTCTTTTGTGCTCTTTCAGGGGGACTCTGGGGGCCCGCTTGTATGTGAAGGCCGGGTCTATGGTGTGGTCTCCTGGGGGAGAGGTTGTGCTGAAGCTCAGTATCCCGGCGTCTACACCGCTGTGTCTAGGTTCCGCCGGTGGATAGACAACACTATATTTAACTACTACAGCAGGTGTGGCAATAACTAGACCTCGGTCTTAACAAGATAAAGACAAATCCCGCCGTGGAGAGTTTAGGTTCTTCATTTCAGTTTAGCCTGCTTTGATGTATGTCCATTTTATCATTTGTGTACATTTACATTGCGTTCATGTGTTAAAGGAACAGTTCAACATTTTGAGGTAAATGTTTATTAGATGTCATTTCTGTTAGCTAGTTAGCTTAGCTTAGCATAAAACTGGAAAAGGGAAACATTGGTTCTGCTTGAAGGTAAATACAGGTACTAGCAACTACAAAATACACCAATTAACTAATTGTCTCATTTGTTTAATGTGTACAAAAAACAAAGTGTACTATTAAACAACTCACAGTTGTAGGGGGCCATGCCCTGTCTGGGTGCTAAGCTAACTCTCCATCTTGATACTGACATGATACTGATACTAATATCAGTCTTTCCCTCTCAGTCTTGCATTGCACCATTTCTCGAAATGTCGAATTGCTCCTTTAAAATTTCACCCTTGAATATTTATCATACCCATTGATGATCAGTTTCAACTATTTCAACATCAGACCAGGTGACGGATAATCCAGCAACACCAATCTGACAACAAAAAAAAGACACAGCAACCACATTATCACATCATCAAGAATGAGGTGCCATATCGCTGCTGTAATAGCTCGAACTCAATGCTTCCAAAGCCTCATGAGGAATATTTGAACTACTCTAAGCAAGCGCTATCACAAAGAACTACACCTGCTACACCTGCAGCATAGTATTCAATGCTCATGCAGAGGTGGCACAACAACTACACCTGTCACATACCATGAAAGCTGCTCCAGTAGCCCAGCACCACCACCTGGGTGAGGAGCACACTGTTAAGTTCTTGTTAGAAAGCAACTTAAAGAAAAAACTATGATAAATAATTAATATAAGCAATTTCCAAACTAAATTGACAAACAAAGTTCATTGGTTGATTTAGAAAGATTCACCAACATTTTCTAATAATTGTTTATTTTGAGCCCAGAAACAAACACCACTATTTGTGCGTTTGCTGTTGTGGATTGCAGAACAAATATCACATGGTAAAATGAATGGTTTTAACCAACTTCAATAACATTTAATGCAGGGATCTATATACTGTATGTGTGTAAATGGTGGAGGAACATTAAATAAAGTTGAATTAGTAGGTAAATGATAACTGCCAATTACCTGTGGTTAAGTACGGACCAGTAGTGTTATAAACCTGACACGATGCATAAAGCACTTATAAGTGTGAAACTGGAGTAAAAGCATAGAGTTAGGTTAATTGTGTTATAAAACAATGATATGAGCTGGAATGTTTTCTTGTTTTATACCCTTTAATAAATGAAACATAATCCCATCTTGTTTTCCATCCACACGCTCTCTCTTTATTTGTAATTACAAAGCCGATATTGCAGCTCAGAAGCTTGTCGCCTCTTTTTGGAGGCTTGAACTTGATACGGTGGATTACACAAGCTGTTTAGATAGATAACTCACAAAGCCTTCTTATGCTGTGTCATTTACACAGCGAGTGGATAGAGCCATTACAGAGGGCCAATTAAATCTTGGTAGCTTGTCACCTGCCTTGCTGATGAATTATCCCAGGACCGGAATACCGTCATGAAATATGCATGGGGCCAGTCTTGCTTCTGTGCAATGTTGTTCTGAGGTGTCGCCGGACTGTTTCCTCTTCGCGTCGGCAGTGATTCCCGTAAATGTGAGTTGAGGTCTGGGCCAGGTGAAATCAGCACAGGCTGTAGCACACCTGATAGGTGTAGCTGTATCACAGCAGCATGAATAGTTGATGGCCTACTTTGGAGACATCTTGGGTTTCACTACTTGTCCCTGTTTGTTCTCTGCTGACGGGGGTGTCAGAGCCCCATGTGATTGATAGATTTCATGATGCTGCTGAGTTTACAGGTTTGGTTACATAAAGGCAGACTCCTTTTGTTCTGACATAAGGAGGGCTCTTGGGAGAATGTTACAGAGCGTATTGCCTGACATGTTAAGCTCTCTATATGTTTGCTGGTTCACAAAGGGAACTGTCCCTTTTAGGAGTTCTATATTACCTAGGAAAGTATCGATTGAATCATACAGATTGTGAGTGGTCCCCAAACAACTTCTCCCAGTGGGCTCAGCTTTGTGGCCAGAAGATACAAAACACGTTGTACAAAGAAAATGGTCTTCCTTTCCTAAAAACTAGGCCGCTATTTTCCCATCCATTATTTTCCCATATGTATTATTCATCCAAAGAACAAAGTTTGCTTTATTCCCTCAACAGAGATTTGGGATGTCAGAGGAACACGTTAATAGACATTATTGCACTGGTGGAAGAAATTCTCAGATGCTTTGTATAAGTAAAAGTACCAATACACAAATGTAAAAATACTCCTTTACAAGAAAAGGTCATTTAACAAGAATGATCAATATCAACACAATGAATCAAAAGCAGAAAATACTGGTTCTGTAAAAACTTGTCCAGTGATTCCTTACATATTATTCAGGTCCCCGCAAAGGCTCACACTGTAAATCTGTGAGGACATGAGATCATTAGCAGAGCTGAAAAGAAAAGAGGTTCTTTTGGATTTTTTTATATTATATTTTTATATTTGTATTAAAAAAAGAAGCAAAAACTTTTTTTAAATACCAAATAACTTGTCACCAAACCTCCAATTTAAAGGATAGGTTGTGTCAGGAAGATTTTCCGATCTGTTGTGGCAATGCCTAAAGGCAGCAGCTGAAAGAGTAAAAAGACAAAAATATTTAAAATGAGGTTTCAATTGTTCAGAGCCCCCAAATAAAAATGTAAATGGAATTATGCATAATTTGGCTTCTTTAAATGAAATAATTGGAGAAGTTCACTAGTTAATCATAATGTGTTAATGTGCTGTCTGGGCTGAACCTCCTGTTGCTGACGACATGCGTTTTCATGTACAGACAACCCTTGTGAAGATGAATGCTTTGATAACACATAAAGAAAAGCCTGGATGGTTTCAAGAAGAAGAAGTGGCTGTTGAAAGAGGATGCAAGCGCACATGACTTACTTGAACCACCAGGGGGCATTTGATCATTAAAGCAAGAGGAAAAGAAAAACAACAGATGAAGTGCAGGCCTGCTGGCACTTCCTCCTCCTCCTCCTCTTCCTCGCCTCCTTTTTGATTATAACAAGCTCTTCCTTGGTGCTGTGTCTGAAGCCGTTACATCATATTTTAGTTGAAATGATTATGAATGGAGAAAAATGTTGTGAAAACAAGACAGGAACGTGTCCCTGGTCGGCTATGCTTTTTATAGCCAAAGTGAAGTGAGTCCATATTGGGGTTGGAGGACAACTGCTTGAGTTCAGTGGGTTGCCAGGAAGCCTTGAGGCACGACAGACGCTCAGATTATTGTGTGGTCCTCTCCTTGAAAACCAAAGAGCTGTTCAACTTCACAAACTTTTTTTTTTCTCTTATCTTTCTTTCCCTTCTCACCCTGCAGAGATTCGTGCACTATGTCTTTTAAACAATTTCTATCCTTAATTCTTTGACCTCTTTTCAGCCATGAGGCCTTTTCATGAATCTGAGACAGGCACGTGTAACATATGCAGAAGATGGACTGACTGGCTCACAGGCAAAGACTTTTTTTAAACTTAGGAAGAATTATCATGACCAAGTCATTTTTTAGGAGATGTGGACAGAGGCGGATGGCAGAAAATAGTCCCTTGTGGATTCTTCATCTAATGTTTCATTATCGCTGTGCAGTCAAGCTTTTTTGAGTTGCTTTTCATAGTAAAAGCATTCTTAATGGCTGTATTAGACTCTATAAATAGATGCTGGGGCCACAGGATAATGAGTAGGCCGAGTGAGTGAATGAGCCACTCGTGTTCTGGCTACTTCCACTCTGCAAAGTTCACCATTCAGAGTCAATAGTCTTGTCAAGCCTCAAACCTGAGAGGAACAAAG
Source organism: Ctenopoma multispine (assembly GCA_034779795.1). Taxonomy (NCBI): domain Eukaryota; kingdom Metazoa; phylum Chordata; class Actinopteri; order Anabantiformes; family Anabantidae; genus Ctenopoma; species Ctenopoma multispine. The sequence continues at coordinate 20,420,853 of JAUYWH010000025.1, forward strand.
TTTGCAGAGGTTTGGGATGTCAGGGGAACACATGTCCCTGGTCTGCTATGTAGCGAACTAGCAGCTAATACAGAAGATAAGTCATTGATTCTAGTCGTTACAAGACGAACCTTCTTTTTTAAAGTTATCTTATCTCATGATTCGGCCGACTCTCTCTCACGGTTTTACAACCAGTCAGCACTAAAATCCATCACATCTAAAATGAGGCCATTTGTTTTCCTTCGTCCATTGAGAAGAGTTTGTGGCTAAATGGAGATGAATAGCTCAAGTGTTTCGTCCTGACACGTTTGGCTGTACACACCTGGACGATCGCAGCTGAATATTAAAAAGACGTTTATTGAAGCGGGAATGGAACTGAATGACAAGAGTGGGAAATGCATCCTGTCCTGTAGCAGGGTCACATTTACAAATGGTGCAATACATCTCAGCCCTCCTGTGCCACTGCCCATTTTTTCCCCCTATGAGCATTGAATACACTGCTTTAAAGTCAGACATTGTGCTGAGTGTGTGAGCACTGGCTTAAATCACTACAGTGCAGAGCTCCGGCGATTTGGGAGCAGTCTTGCAGGTGCGTCTTATGCCTACCACCCAGACAACCTGAGACAGCGTGAAATGGTTTGAAGCTGATTGAAAGAATGATTAGTAGTGAGAAGCAGGAAGGGGAGGATCACTGTAAATAACAGCATTTCAGTCTTTCAGTCTGAGAGACGTGTGACGCGTGTCACCTCTCTTTTTATCCGTCGAGACAATCTCAGAGGTAACGCTTTGAATTCACAGTTGAAAACGTTTCCCTGATCCTGTTTGTGCGTTAATTGCCAAAGGCAGGAAAGAAAAAGCGTCTCTGCGTTTGGTCTTTAACGCATAAAGAACGAATGACAGGACACATTTTGAAAAGCTGCTTCCATCCTCCCTACTTCTTTTTTTTGCCTCTGTTCCATGTCCTTTTTTACTGCTCAGTAGATTTATCAAGTTTCCCCTCAGAGGATTGGCAGAAAGTAGAGCACTTTAATCATGTTTCCCAACTTAGGGCTGCCATCAAAGGGAGGCAGTGCTTTGTTCTGGTGCGAGGATATTGCTGATAACCCCCTCGAAGCTTCAGATCAGAGCCCGCTGACACGATTCCCCCACCTCTTTTACTACTAATAACAAGACACTCATTTGTCAAAACATCCTGACTTGTGCAGCATCATAGTTGCTTTAATTGATATAATTTGGATTTACTTGAAAACGTCAATTTTATGCAATTTAGTTATTGGACAGCTAGTCTATAGCTGGTTTGAGAAAGTAAACAGAAAGCAGCCATTCGACAATAAATATGCTTCCCAATGAGATTAATTAGAGAAATTAGCAATAAAAAGGCTTCTGACATATTAATTCATATATAATCCAACTATGTAATATACTCTACAGAACAGTATCTGCAGGATGAGGCTATTTTGCACAATGAGTAGTTAAGTGAAATTGTAAAATCTAGGGCTTACTTACTAGTAAGAAAGTAAGTAAGCGATCAACATTGTTACATAAACAATAGCCCAGGATCTGACTACATCCATGTACCGAAATCTTCATTAGCCTAATGTGCAGTTAATCTCATTGCCGGTCCAGACAGTGAAAGATAATTATAAGTAAGCAACTGTGCTAATTTAAAACTTGACTGAGCAGAAGTGACGCTCATATCTCGCTTGTGTTATGTGTCACTGTCAGATGGTGAGAGAGAGAACATTCGGAGCCCAAACGGAGACGTGCGAGGAAGAAAAAGAGAACAGTGACAGAAGGGGGGATGTGAGGGGATTCAACAAAATATCCAAACCCAATCAGAGTTGACAGATTCAAAATAGCCACGAGGCTCGCAGTGTTCACATGTGAATTACTGTCACTCTCTTAGTAATACAATGCAGTTTTATGCAACAACAAAGTGTGTAGGCAACATCAGCCACATTGCACAGAGGAAAAGAACATTCACACACACTGAATAATGGATCACAGTTAAGTGTTCAGACAGCTACCGAGATGTTTTGACCAGACAACGGTGATTAAACGAGTGGCAAGTACAACAGAGCAGCCCCACGTTAACGGTGCCAGGAGACTTTTTGTTCCGACGTCTATGAAACTAGACAAACTTGAAATAGTGTAAGGCAAAGGTGGCAGGAGGACAAAGTGGAGCAATGAATCTTCATGTGCTCTGAAGCTACGCTGTCTAAAACTGATGGTGCCACTCTGAAGAGACCAACATCACGCTACCATCCAAATCCAGGAGGGCGACAGAGAAGAGATCTCCACAGCTGTCACGCAAGGGAGACGATCAGGGGGAGGTTTTGACAGTGATTGGTGGGTGTGCTGTGAATTGGCTCTGAATTTCTTTTTGAAGTTGAACCGCTCAGACAGAATCTTAAATGTACTTGGCAAACAACCTGAATCTCCAATGGCCTTCCCCACAGAAAAGTTCCCTTAACGAGCTTCTTAGTCTCACCGGCCGGTGAGACTAAGAAGCTCGTTAAAATAGAACTAAAACTAAATAAATAAAGCGAGACCAGAGAAAGACACCGGGAGGTCAGGAGTTGCAGAGACTGTCCTGTGAAGCTTTAGACTTTTAGTGAACACTGCTAATCAAAGAGGCGCCCCCTTTGTGCGTGTGTGTGCGTGTGAAAGCAAAATCTTTTGGCTCGCACTTCTGTCCAAAAAGCCCAGTTCAAAAGGGAACAGTGATTGAACAGAACAGAGTCATTTCCGCTCCTGTGCCTCGTGGACACCAGAAATCACTTCCAGCTGTAGATGGCAGACAGATTACATCTCATCCATATGCAAGACGCGGCGGCCGCTGTCGTTCCCTCTTCGCTGCCAGCCAGTGATTACTCGCGGAGGAGAAGGAGGGGTAGCGATCAATATGGAGGCACAGTGAAACTGATGGGATGTTGAAGTACGCTGCCCCAATCTAAAGAGACTCACCTCAGCGCCTGGCCCGTTCCAAACAGAGACAGGTGTTAGAAGCTGAAGAGCCTCAGGGTGATGAAGTTTCTGTGAACACCAGAGCTGTAAGATCTCTGTGCAAAACACTGTCACAATAACCTCTGTGAGGGGTGAACAACATTTTAATGTTTTCCAGTTTGAGGTACATACATGAGTGGAAGGCTCTTATAAAAACGTAGTCGCTAATATCACAGCACATATACTGCGTAATGAAACATGCGTAAAACAAGCAAACACAAAAATATATCACGGAAAACAGAATCCTTCAGAGAAACATTGCTATGTCACATTCGCAGCTACAAAAACACTTCACAATAGACTAGTTAACATGAAAAGTTGATAACATAAAAGTGATATAACCAAGCTAACATTTACTGGTTTAAAAATATATACCGATATAACAACACTGAAATAATATTTCAAATTGTAACAACATCCTTTATTGATCTCCATGTTAAACCAATACATTCTTCAGTCTGTGGTGCTTTGACGATGCAGGTAGACTATGACATCACTATTTTACGCACTTTTTCATGGAAACAATCTCGACTACTGTTGTGGAAACACCACCATTCACTTCCGTTTAGGCACAAAGACAACTAGGTTGGGGGATGGGTTAAAAAATTCAGGATTAGATTAAGTGAAAAGAGACAAAGCTACTTCCTGGAACAGTCTTTGTTACAACACACAATGTCTCACACTGTCTCCTGTGGGAAAGTCCTGCTTGTTGTTGACGCATCCAACCACCATACACAGACCTCCTGCTAATAAAAGATAGTCTATGGTTATGCTCTTTTTTTCTGTGAGTGTTATACATTTACAGCATTTGACTGCAGCAGTTCAAAATGTGTATGAATAATGGCAAAAGGTCTTGACTTGTCTACTTTGTCTGAGCATTGTACCCAACTGACCGACACAAGAGCCTCAGTCTCTCGTCCACGCTGAATCGAAGCAGAATAGTTTCTGCTGAGAACAAAAACTTCCAACATGAGCATTGCCAGGTAAGCAGATGTCAGTGTACACACCAAGAGATTTATGAGAGCAGACCTCCTCTGTGGGAGTGTTGTCAGTGATCTCCGAACAAACACGTCTGTTCATTCTTCTCTTCTTTTTACATTCATAATGAGACGGCGAGTGTTATCAGTCCTGCCCAAGTCATGCTTCAAATACAGAATAGGCAAGACAGACCTAGAGATGGGAGGATGACACAGGAGCGCTGAAGCTTGTTTCGCTGCGGTGAGGTGCTCATACGAGTGCCTAAACAAATAAGATACACTAACATACTTTTAATGGCACATTTCTGAACAAAGGAATTACAGATTTATTTACTGATGAGGTGTTGTAAGGCCGGTTTAAAGTTTTATTATTCCCGGAGTTTCCACTGTTTTTCAGGCACAAACAGAAAAAAGCCCCCAAAGCCTCACGAGGCTTTGAGTCCATCAGTACTGAATACCAAAAAAAAAATCAGTGGTGTTGGAACATGAGCAGATTTTAGGGGTTATTAGTGAATGACAAGGTTACATAAAGTAATAACGCACAGATTTTCCTTTTGTGTTGTGCTCTGCCGTCAGTTTGATTTAGCAGCACTCTCGGCCACTTGATGATGATGCTTGATTACCGAATAATTCATTCAGTGACTTTCCGGCAGTATGGGCAGATTAACTGCCAAGATAGTCTTTTATTAATTAGCATTTTGGCTTCCGCATAGATTAATAAGTATTCAGCCTTCAGGCCAACTGTATCTCTTCCACACAAGTACAAATAAAGGTCTTTGCAAACTGCAGCTACAAAAAGTTGCTATTCGGAGGTACTGTCTGATTCAGGAAGATGCGCTGATCGCACTGGTTGCATGTGGAAGCTGACCAGGTTGTCATCAGTCAAAACGAGATACGTTTGATTAATTCAAATTAACGACACTGAGATTGACTGTGAAGTGCGGAGGCCGCGTGTGAAGATAAAACCGAGTGAGACGAAAACAAGTGTTTGTGCAGCAGCAGAGGGAGCAGCACAGGCCCAGAGTGCGTCTGGCTGCACAACAGCGCTAATGGCTTCATTAGTGAAGGACACTAATTAGGATTAACGAGGCCTCGCCGCAACAAGTCAACATCCCTGCACCCTAACCTCCACGTGTGTCAGGCTTCAGCGTTCAGTGAAGTGGACCTCGAGTGGGCCCTGTTAATGAGTTCAGTTCATTTCACATTTGTCTGAAGCGAGGTTCTTTTGGTTTTAAAGTAGCTTCTCTTAACAATTACAGCTCATGTGCTTCATTAGGAATGTTTTATGAAGTGGTGCAGCAGATGAAGCAAAAACATGCTGAGTTGGATGCTGGTAATAGGTTACTTAGTTTACTGACTTGAAGCACATTTTGATAAATATGCTTATTTGCTTTCTTGCTGATACAGTAGTTAGAGGAGAAAATCAATGCGACTCATGTCCGTAAGCGAAATATGAAGCTTCAACCCACCTAACAAGCTCACTAATTAACATAGTGGATCTTGTTTGTTTCATTCATTCAAAATAAGAAATGTAAAAACAACAACTTGCAATCTCACTGACTTTCATAATTAGCAGGTATATACAGTACAGGCCAAAAGTTTGGACACATTCAATTCATTCAATGTTGTTTTCTTTATTTGACCATTTACATTGGTAG
>JAUYWH010000025.1:20426572-20464598 GCA_034779795.1 Ctenopoma multispine
TTGGCCCCTTTGCCTTCACTCTGCGGTCCAGCTCACCCCAAAACACACTGAATGAGAAGGTGTGTCCAAACTTTTGGTCTGTACTGTATATATACATATTATACATATATTATATATTATTTTGAATAATTTCAAGATGTACGAAAAGTACTGGACTAAACTGTATTCATATATGTTTGTAATGTACAATAACTATAAATACATTAAATGACAACAATATCATGTCATCTGTCAGTGAGGTGGGCAACATACATATTTTTCTCCTACAGTATATTTTTTTGCCCCCAAATGATTCATATAAGATGTTTTAACAAGCCAAACCAGTTTTTAGATACTAGATGTGGGCTAAATGTGCATGTACGTGGCATTTTAGGACTGCAGCAGGGGTCTATTTGCACTCGAGCTGGACACGTCACTTATAAATATGAATACAAACCATCAACATAAAAATTCTGAATTGAGCATTTTGGCCTATAGCCTGAGCTGTAAATAGCAATCAAATTGTGCCTAAATGTGCTCTGTCTGTCAGTGTGTATGCAGCTAAAGGTATCTTACTCATGAAGGCGGTCTGTCAGTGAGGTTTCTATGCCGCTGTGTTGAGATGAGTTTTTGATGCACAAACAATTACACCAATGAGTGAATCTGAGTGGATCATGTTTGAGTTAGAGATGAACTGAAATTATTGTACAAGAATGCAAAGGAGGAAACGTAATGCTACGACATGGACCAATCACAGTCTTTGCAACGTGTCGTAACATTTCTCAGACTATGGTAGTAGGATATGTGGACGTCTAATATTCCAAGATTTACTCTTTATTTAGCTCAGACTTTCTAAAGAACATAAAATATCTGCTGGTGGGTGCTGTCTGCTGTTTGAGGATCATAATCAGAAGCTAAAAGAGTCTTAATCCTCCTCAACATGTAGTGGATGCGCTCTCTTTCTGACAGACTCCAAATGTGCTACAATGTGGGTCCCGTTTTATTGGCTGTGGATACCGTGATTCATGCCAAGGCTTTACCACCAGCTGATGTAATATCATCATTAACTGCAGCCCTCTCAAATGATTTCATCATACTCTGTGGTAGCTGTGAAGATGCTGCGTTTACTCTAAGGCGTTTCTTCTTGTCGTGTGCTTCATGAGAGCCCTAATACAGAAGCATCTGTTACTACAAACAAATGGCCCGTAAACGAATGTTTCACCCAGAGTGACCCCTGACAACTTGATTTATTCAAGCCAGAAGCCTCAAACATATGCTGGCCTCGTGTTTTTAATTTGAAAAGCTGGCTGATAGACCAGAGCTATAGTCTTTTGAAATGCCGCACGCTGTGCTGATACAGTATATGAAGTTGGGGAAATGTTGCTGGTTCAGCTTCAAGTCCCCAGTGAAAATACTGAAAAGCTTTGATACTCTGTTAATCTGCTGTAGTGTAAATGTGCTGAAACAGAACAAAGCTTATGGATTGAGTTTACATTAAATAAAAAGCTTACAGTTTTTTAAAAAAATGGCTTTTTCAGGGAGACTGAGGCAAATGTGTTTTCTACCCGGAGTTCTCAACATCATGCTTGGCCCCTTACACAGATTTCGTTTCATGAAACAACACCTGTGCACCAGCTCAGAAGAGTCCAAAACTCCCCGATCGATGTGTTTCGTTTCATCAGATGGATGTTTTCTGGCAGTAACAACAGTTCCTGTCCTCGACACTGACGTCTGAAGTCAAATGTCTGGTCTGGTCATCACAGTCCACAGTTAACTCCTCAGTCTGTCCCTTCTGCTTCTCTAATTCTTTTCTTAGCTTCTTTTTCTCTGCGACCTTTATGGCAGTTCGGACAGATCCACAGAAATATTACCCTGCAAAACATAAAACCGTGAATCTCTTCTGGCCATGTTCCCATTCTCCTTTATAATTATCCTGTATAATTTGTGTCAGACAGACTATATATCATTAATAGTATATAGAGTCCATTTCAAAGGCACAACAGGATTTTTTTTGGTTCTTAACTTATATATAAACACAGCTGTGAGTACAGTGGTGAGTCTTGTGCATTATTGTCAAGATGACAGACTAAATTTAAAGTAGGCTGTTTCAGAGGTAGTTAAAGTAAGAACGTAACATACTTAGCGTACTAGGTAACAACGTGCATTTGGAACATAGTTGTTACCTTACAATTAAGCAACGACTTTAGAAAAACAATGTCATACAGTGTCCTGCAAGCTCAGTGACAATGAAAGACATACTCAAAATGTCCCTTTAAATTTGTTTAGCAATTTAAATTTTGACATTTGTATGTCTCCACCCTCATGTTTCTTGTCTATCTCTTCACCAATAACTAACAAATAAAGGCTAATATGCCATAAAGAAAATCTTTTTTTAAAGTAGTAACACTTAATAAAAACCATTATTAAAAAGTCTTCATAAAGTCACTTTAATTTCAAAGCAAAGCAAAAATGAATGTTACTTTATGTTTTCGAGGTCGTTCCTGGAACTTATTCACCACCAGGTACTTTTATTTTAGAAGTTCAAAAATAATGTCACAACAACACTACGACGACTAAAATCTGCATTTTTTTAATGCAGATTTGTTGCTTTCAGTATATTTAGGTCATTTTTCAGTGTAGATACATATTAATAACCTGCTTTGTATGCATTTAGGACACAGTTTTGTAGAATTTGCAGAACAAACAAACAAACAAACAAAGAATCCCCGTGAGTTTCTAAGTACTGTCAACAGAAGGCTATCTAGTAGAGGTCTCAGAGGACAAGCAGCAGTTCCTGAAATCCCACCCCGAGTGTTTAGCCTTGTTTTCTCTCCTGAGAGGAGCTTGCTACTCATTCTCTGAGACCACTGCTAAACAACCTTCTTTTCACAGCACATTTGCTGATTGGAGACTTATGTTCTTAGTTTATTAAGTTCTGTGTCTGTGATGAAATATTTGGTTTGCCTATTTGTGCTTTGCATAAAACCGACACAGTTTCCACCTAGAATTACTGCACTAAGGCTGTACGCCTCCTCCAAGCAGTGACACACACGTATGTCTGTCTACTCTCAGATTCTCATGGGTTTATGCATGAGTCTGAATGGATGTTTGTGACAGATGTAATGAAATCCCTTCCAGGACTCTCTGGGATACAGCACTGGGACTGGGACACGAGGTCACAGTGGCCTTTGACTTTTGACCACCAAAATGTGATCAGTCAGTTTATCCTTGACCTCAGGTGACAAATTGTGCATAACTTAGTTCTGATGCCTTGAGAAGAGCTTAAAGCAGGTCCACATGTCAGGAGGAGAGGAGAAGGAATAAAACTCAAGGAGTTATCCTGGTTGTTGTCACAAATGTGATTAAATTCAATTCCTGACTACAAATAGTGCACAATCTTAAATATTTCTTCATTTAACACATACATGATAATGATTCAATAAGATCATAGAGTTTTGCACTGGACTTGATATTAGTATGAAATGAAAGTCAATTCTCTTTTCTTTACCCTGGTAATTTTCACACAGTCCCTAACAGAAGTAGCTTTAGCATTATCTTATGAAGAGATTAAACTGCATCCATCCCGACAATCCAGCTCTGAAGCTTTATATACTGTATATTAAAACACACACACACCAGAGTGTCTCCTGTCCCCTATCTTCTTAGAAGTAGTGCTGTATTTATGTGGTGTCTCTGTGATTCACCTATTGTGGGCTGAAATACAAGTTATGGGCTTCTGTGCAGAGAACTTGCTGTGTGCTTGCTAGTGTGCGTGTTTGTGCGTGTTTGTGCGTGTGGGCTTGCTTTTGTGAGTGTGTCTTATAGGTGGGAGAAGAAAATTGCAGACCATTCCTCTTTCCCACCCTCTCTATTAATGTCTCACTCGGGCTCCCTCACTCAGATTGCTTATTTTCCAACTGCTGCTTTTTAATAAGAAGTCTGTCCTGTGAAAGTGGACATTTGGTGGAAAAAAACCCACAGAGAGTCATTTGACAACAGAATCAGCTGGGCTTGTACATTATGAGAATAAAAGGGTGATATATTGGACAGTACATAAAGTAACTCACCCTTTGTGCATCTGCAGCATTTGGTCTCATAACTGTGCTATTAAAATATTTATATCATACAAAATACATATCAAACACATGAAATGCTCATTTTATTTAAGGATAGGCTTTCAGGACCCTCAAGATGATCACATAAGAGGTCATAATGCACACGTCCGCAAATTCAGAAATGAAAACATTTCAGAAGATTAGGTTTGCATAGTATATTGTCCTCCTTTGTGAGACCTTTTACCTGTGTGTGACTCATTTCCTCATAAGCTTTATGATGTAATAGCTTTCATGAATAAAAGTCTAAATTGATACTGTGTTTTTTTGTTTTTTTCACCCACTCTGACTGCTGCATGCAGGGAGATTTGACATTCAATGTGCATAGTTTGTAAATGCCATCTCCTGTGTGCATGGAAAGGAAATGGTGAAACTAAACTGCACATGGATGATAAGAAGACATAATCAGAAACTGACACCTTAGATTTTCAGAGGCAAACTAAAAGTGATAAAGATGCCCCTCCAGCTTCTGCCTGTACCTCGTCTCTGTGGCCGAGCTTCAAGCTCCACCTGTTGCTGACTTTACTTCACCACCAGTGGTTCGTCATGAGGCCTAATTCAATGAAATGCAAGTACTTCCGAGAAGACATTCATCGTCATGGTTACAATAATAAACACACGATTCAGACTTTGAAATGATCATGGTCAAAAGAAACAACAGTGACTGCAAGCTCACTGGAAACAGGAAATCAACACCGCTCTGCTTTTTTGTCGACGCCTCAGCCTCCTACTAACTACAAATCATAGGTCATTTAAGTAAAACTATAGTAAAACTTTATATTAAATGCCTGAGGTTTTAAAAAAAGCACTTTGTTTTTGTTCATGGAAAGATCATAGTGTGGGTTAAATGTTTATGATAAACTCGTCCTTGCAGTTCTTGTGTTCTTACTTCTAACCATCATTGCATCTTTTTATTAATAATTTGATGAAGCTTGTATCAGCTGAACGTATTGCAACAGTGAACTTGTAATGAAATGTAAGTGTAAGTGAAAATAAAAACACATTTTCTGATACTATTAACATTTTGTGAGATGCCACATAACTTGATTAGAACTTTTACTCACCATGTTATTGTCATTTTAAGGAGCCTGGGCCTTTTTTAAATGAATTTAAAAGCTCATCCCAGATAGCGCCATTGTTTGTTTGCTTTCATAAAAAACGCCTCTTCACTTTATTTAATACATCTTTAATACCTGTTGAATTTCTGTTTTGATGCAAATTGCCCCTGCAATTAAAATGCACATCAGACAAAATGAAAATTTGCATCTCTTGGTTTAAAATGAAGTCGTGTGCTCTTTCACAGTGCAATTACAATAAAATCCTAGAAGTGCCAGTTGCCATAATAAAGAAGTGACAGACGAGACAATGACACGTCACACTGTGTTTAGGAGAAAAATGATTATGGAAATTAGTTTCAACTCTCTCCCTTTAGGAGCTTTATAAATAAATAAATAAACAATCATCAGTCAGCATGAAGCACAGTGTTCATCAAGAGAGATGATTGGAGCTACAGGATTCACTGCAGACACTAACTGCTGGTATTCACTTGAACAAATGTGCCTTCTTCTTAATGCAGCCCTTGAACTAACAAAATAAAAGCACCACAAAGAACAGTGGATCAGCTTAGAAATAAATATCTGAGAATCAAATCATTTCTCTTTTGGCATGTGAGGACTCAAATGAGGCGAGTTTTGGGCCCATTAACGAGTGCGCTTTTATTTTTAATCTACAATTAACTTGAGTCAGACTTTATGGAGGAGCTTTGCTGGGTAGCTTAATTACCAGCTGCTAAATTGAAATGTAAATTTGCTCTTTCCTCCCCTAGTGAAGCAGAGCACTTCGACCGTTCGCAGTGCAAGCATGAGACAAAGAGGAGCACTTTCTCAAACGAACTTTAAGGGTGTAATGTCACATTCGGTGCACAGCCACATGGGTGCAGAATACAAAGCATTCCATAAATCGTAGCAATAAAACAAGAGCCATCTATTCATCTCCTATATGCACAGGACTTATTGGCATGCAATATCCGCTGAACGAAACTGTGAAGGCTGTGTGAGATGTAAAGCATTTTCTGTCGTCTGGCTGAAGAAAGCTGAAACGACTCCATTTGAATATTTAATGCAATTAAAGGTCTGCTTTGTGCTTCTGGCTGTGGATGTGTGCGAGTTTGTTGAGTTGAGTTCTGATGTGCTGCTTTGTCAAAACAACCATGACATCCATAAACTCACAACTCTGCTGTGGGAATCTTGATGTTGATATTTCTGCATGCATGCTCTGAGGAGAGATCACCACTACTGATTCCACTTATCCTGACCTATTTCTTTTTTATATAACATTGTGGCTGTTTAAACCTCTTTCCTAACCTGTTCTTTGCTTTGTCTGTTTCTTCCTGTCCCTTTCACTGTTGCTATTATTCTGCAGATGAGTGCTATTATTGTTCCCTTCATGCCATCAGTCAGATTTAGGCCGCATTTAGTCAAAATGTAGAAGAAAAGAAGGGAGGCTTATCCCCCCAATGCTTCCCTGCTCTTTCATTATTCGCGCTCCTATCAGGGGAGTCTCTCTGCAGAGATCGGTGATTCATGCATCTTTGTAGTTGTATAAATATTTGGTGGTTGAAATTTTGATAAAGAAGTCAAGTCAGCTGAATTTTCCTCAGGGAGCTGTACTGACTGATCTCAGAGAGGCTTCACCACCCACTGTAATTGTTCCATCTGCCGATGATGAAACATTTCTGCTCGAAATAAAAAAAGAATAATGAAAGCACTGAGTCTTTTTAACAGGTATGAGTCACACAGTCACGGTAAATTGGGAGTTCTACAGTATATTACACTTTCATACCCACATGGTTAAGTTTATTTTATAATGGAACGATTTCAAATCTTATCAGATTGCAATGGGAAGCCTCAAAAGAGCAGAGCTGCAAGCAGTAGTCTTAGGGTATTCATTGCATTAAATGTACCACACACCTCAAACCACTGACGGGTAAAGTGAAAGTGAGTCATTGATTATCTTATTACAGTGACACCTGACGAGTGAGCCAGAGCATCTCCAAAACAGATGGGGTGTTAAAAGTTTGTAGTGCTGAGTAGCTAGAACTGATGAACCTGTGACAGGGTCGTCGGTGCCCAGCGGAGGGACAGGGGAGGGACAGGTTAGCTCATCTAATCCAATCCCACAGAACAGCTATAACACATATTACTGAAGTGGATCAAGTCATCAGTGAATAAAATGCACCGTTGCTCAGTTAAATACAATCAGGGGTTTTGCTGTTTCAGCTCTACTTGGTCTAGTACGATGTGTAGCTAATTTTGGCTAATGATAGAAAACTTTAGATAGAAATGACTCTGGAGTTCACTGCTCCTTGTGCTGCTGTTTTTACTCTATGATTTATTTTACCTCAGCACACTGAGGTGAAACCTCATCCCTAGAGTTCTTCAGTTTCATTATTAAGTCCTTTTAGCTTTTCCCAAACTAGACATTAGTCAATTACCAAAGTGCTCCTTCAGCTCAAAATGTTTGAAAACTTTCTGGGGACTGGTTAGATTTTGCAGGGTGCATGAGTGAAGCTGCTGAACCCAGAGCAAAATGAACAGGTGACGACACAATTACAGACTGTGACCAGTCAACGTATTTCAAACACTGATGAATCATTGTCATCAAAGCTAGTGACCAGCCTGATGTGGACCTACTTTAGGATTTTAAAATAAACAGAAAAGTGTAGATTTTCATGGGTACTAACATACTGCAGAGGATGGATGTAATAGACGTGGTGAAGTACACGTAACTTTACTAGTATAGCCTATATAAAGACAAGACACATATTATATTGGCCTGATTAAAAGCCTTGATGCTCTCAGTGGATGAGAATCTCTGCGTCCTTGACTAGACCGAAGCTGTTCATGTGAACTCAGAGAGGTTCAAATACATTTTGTAGAGGCAGACTTTTAATGAACACCACACTGAGGGGGTTGAGTGACTCAGAGGTACGAAAGGGTTCATGAAGTCCGTGTGTGAAACAATTAGACCTTTGCTTGCTTATTATTTTCTTGTCTGGACTGGCCCCATGAGGAAGGCTCAGCTCAGTGAGGAGAGCTGGAGAGGATTTTCACTCTCAGCTCCGTTAGGCAATATCTAATTGACATTTGCACAGCCGCTATCTGTCCTTTCTCAGCTGATTACAGTATGTCAGCTCTAAAATATGAATCAGTGAAACACCCAGCGGATGTTATTACTAACTACAGATTATTTAAATCGGAAATCAAAAATCAGGCACATTTTCCAAAACAATAAATGCTGAGCCCAGCAACAGTATGGAAAGAAATGTATCCGTTTCAGGTGTCATAGTGCTCACGCTGACCTCTGTCCACCACAACACTAAAACCACCAGCTGATGTTAATGTTCCGTGTAAATATTCTGTGTAGCTGTGTAATAAAGTGCAATTTGCAAAAATAACTGAGACGAATAAGTAGCAGACTTTGAAAACATGCCTAAAGTAAATGTACTTAGTTACATTCCACCTATTGATGGACCAGAAATTGCTGAATAAAAATGCCGTCATGATTTAAACTGGCTCCAAATATTTTCCACTCACCAATTTCCCTGAGGACTCTTCAGCCAGAGCTTAACTTTCATCCCTTCAGCCAGTTTTCATTTCCTCCACAGAGGGACATGTGAGGCAGGCCTCTACAACTGCATTCAGCAATAGCACCAACCTAATGGCTTCAGTAAAATAGACTTTGCCAGCAGTGTGGACATAACCACTCCTAATTTTTGTTATGGAGTCACAGCAGTGTCATCCACGCATCTCACGCAGAACGCTGAGGCAGTGTGAAGTGACTAATGTGGGACTATTTATGGACGTCAGTGAGAGCTTCATGATTAACTGTGTCGAGTGTGGGAGGCAGTGCTTTCACACACTGGGAAATTTACACCATACCCTTCCTCTCCTCTGATTCGACCCATCTGATTTATCTAACGGCTCTGGTGCCTCATCTGCAGTCTGCCTGCCTGGTGCCCTTCACTGTGTTCATATAATATGAAAGAAGACGGAGGGAAAAAAAACATATGCTTCATATTAAAGGAAGGAAAACATATGAATTATAGAGTGGCTGGGTAACACATGCAAATCTGTGACTACAGAGACTATAGTCACAGTCAGTGATGTATCAGTGGCCACTGGCCAAAGCACTAACTTCAGTATACTAACAGCAGAGGAGTATAGAAGCAATCAGTCAGTGGAAGATCTTTGTCCACAGTCAGCATGTTGACGTCAGACAGTCAACCTACGAAGTCCCCATTTTGATCTGGTCAGTTAGCATTCTAGCATTTGCTGATTAGCACTAAACTCTGATCATGAGAAGACTGATCAAACTGACCTGATGATGAAGGTTACAATATGCATCTCTGGTGAATCAAGCCAGCGCTAGCATGAGACTCAAGATGAATAAACTCCACACCTCTTACTGCCCTACCTCTAATGACCTTCAGGCATTAGTCCTATGAAATTACAAACTCACCAGTCAAGCAGAAATAATTACCCTTCTTCGACTGATTGACACTCCAGCTTCCTCTCACAGTCCACAGACGTGCACATTAGATTAATTGGTGACTCTAAATTGCCCATAGGTGTGAATGTGAGTGTGTCTCTAAATGTCAGCCCTGTGACAGTTCGTCCAATGTGTACCCCGTCTCTAACCCAATGACAACTAGGACACCTTCCAGCACCCCAGCAAGAGGGAAAGCAGGTAAGATAATGGATGGATGGATAATTGATTGATTGATCAATAGTGAGTATTGCACCGTCCCACTTTAAGATACATTTTAGAGAATATTTCTATTTTGACAAAAGTTATTCTAATTTATTGAGAGCAGAACGCGTATGTTTAAACCAAAATTTCATCTGGCTTTTGAGACAAGTCATTCAAACTTAAATAGGAATTTGCTGTTGGTGCCACTGGGGACATTATCAAACTCAGTAGAACTTGCTCTCTGGGCACCATGAATGTCTGTAGGCTTACAAAATTTCCAACAATCCAAACAAACAATCTATCCAATAGCTGACAAGACATTTCAGTCTGGACAAAGCTGAGGAATGACCTACATTGCCAGTGCTAGAGACACCAAAATGAAGGGAAAAATGAAAGAATGAGGTTCTTTGCTTCGAGCAGTCAGATGTACTTTTCACATTTCTGCACTCCACATCTGGCTACAGCACAGCCCAGAACAGAGTGCTGCACGAGTGTTGCAGGAGATCATTTGCTGAGAGCTGGCTTAGCTGAGGGGATTGGCAGGACCTGCCTTTGACAACCGCATTGTCTAAAGCTTCAGGAGATTAGCTGAGCCACAGCCACTGCCAGGCACTGATATGACTGCTGCTGGATTTACAGCAGTCGGGTCTGGGTCTGACTCGCTGGGGGCCGTGACAGGTGTGCTTATTTCATCTGAAGCGTTGGACGATGAGGTGACTGAAAAATGTCTGCAGTGCTGTTAGGGTTGCATGGGGGCGGTGGTGGCAGAGGTTAGGGCCCTCCAGTGATGCCCCCACCCAAAGGCAATCTCAATTTAAAAGGTTCTCATTACCTCCTAGCAGCTGCAGTCAGGTACGCCGTAAATCCTTTGGATCCAATTTATTTTGGAGTGGGCTGACATGGAGCCTCCACACCTACTAATAGCTTTCCAGGACCTCCAACCTCAGACTCTCCCCCACACACGGGGCTAATCCACTGATTACAACGGTTACTAAAATGAATTAATAATAACTGGGTGTCATGTTCATTATCTAGACGCTTAATTAATTCCTCACATCTCCATTAAAGCACCGCATCCCATCTTCTGATGTATTTTAAAAGGGTTATATTTAACTCCCATTATCTATTAAAGTGTTATTGTCTGTAAAATGTATGCATCACCCTGCAGTGATCATCTATTCCAGTCTAACGCATTGGCACTTTCTGGCCGTCTATTTCTATTCCCTCAACTGACATTAGCCTTGAGACTAATGGAAAAGCTGAAACCTGACGTCTGCACCCCCCCACACTACATATTTTACAGCCAGTCAGGTTGGAGTAAGGGCTGCCTTTTTTGGCGTTTCCTTGTGGGAAAGACCAAACCGTTATGTTCTCCGATTAGGACCTAATCTCACCAGCTATAACTACGGGAACCCCCTGTAAATTCCACAACATATGCTCAGGGAGATCAGCATATGGTGCAGAGGCTCAGAGCCATGTTGCCTGTCTGATGAGTAAACTTGAATTCCTATGTTAACAGGGACAAAATCAAAATGAGTACAAACTGCTGAGAGACACATTAAATGTAAAATAAAATGTCATTGAAACTCGTGAAAAGACACAACAATATAATTCATAATGATAAGTTCTTTCAGATTCTTGTTAATGTTGATTTGGGGCTTTTCCTCAGCGTCAGACAGTCTTGGTTACACAAAAAGCTGCTTCGCTTGAAGAGAATGAACATCTGATGGAAATTATATTTTTCTGAAGAGTTCAAAGTCTCTAGTCGCTTACGGTGAAAATAAATAAAAGATCATTTGGATGTAAAACACTCAGCTAAAGCTCAGAGTCCCAAAAATCCTTCTCGCCATTAATTATTAGTGAAACAGCTCCAAGTTTGGTCTCATGATAATTTCACAGATGGAATTTGGGGCTCTTTGGCTTCCAGCGTTTTTAGATTCATGTATGTTTTAAGAAAATATTGTGACTATATCCAAGACTGCAGGCAAAATGTGCACATTTTAATTCACGTAGTTCAGTGTCATGAGTGTACTCACAGATTTTATCCACTAGTAGCTGTTTCCTCTGGTCATTTTATGGAGGACGTACCATACCACACTATCCCCTCTACTTTTCGACAGTGTTCATGAATAAGTAATATAGATTTGAGCTGGCTTGCTGTGAGCACCTCAGCATTCATTGTCTGCTGTTAAATGTCTTGTTAGTGGCACATCCTGCTACTCTCTTCCTCCACAGCGTGATTGGAGGTAATTGTTTTTGGTACGCATCACTGAAAAACTCCTAGAAAGCAAAAAAAAAAAAACGTACAGTAGCAGCACAGCAGTGCAGACAACAGCAGCTTATCTCTCTCTGTCAGATGTGTTGTTCCGAACAATTAGCAGGTTTGTCTTCACATTTTTTTTTCTTCTTTTAGCACTATGGTGAAATTTTAACGCGAGGGTTCTCACTCACTGTTTGTGCATGGTTACCTCCCATCTTCATCACCGCTGTAAGGAGGATATGGTGAGGATTTGGGCATCAACTCTGGGTTTTTCACCTGGCAAAGCAGCTGTTGAATATGGCATCAATGGATGTTACTACAAACTTTTTTTTCTGTAAGTTTTCAGTTGCGGATTGAGGTCATGGCCATGTTCTTATTACAAGTTTACAAGTCATTACCAAAACACCTCTTTGCTTAACAATTCTGTGATTTTTTGTAGTCTCTTCCAGAGACTCTCTGTTTTATCCTGTTTTCTGCATGTCCAGAATCAGCAGGATTGAATTTTCTTGTGGTATTTAATTGAATGTCTAAGCGTGTCATCCTTTTAAAAATAGGAAAAATTTTACAATGGTAATTTTTAGCCTCTTTTTTAGCAATATGGCTCAAGGGTTATATACTTCTGTCAATACGTCAGTCAATCTGTGGTAGCGCTGCAAAATCTTCATAAACTACAAATGGCTTGTCAGGATGTTTTGTTATATGAAGAATTCTCTCGACTGTGTGGCGACATTTTCTGTTTTTGTTGGATGGATTGGTAGTCTGATCACAAGTGGACAGCCAAGACACATCACTATTCACACCTGTCCATGCACATGCATCTCCAGCCAGACAGGGGGACCACGTCTTGTATTAATGACTGATTTCTCTGTAACAGCCTTGTCAGAGACACATCAGGACACATTAGCATTTAGACTACAAAACATGTGATCATACACAGACATTCTAAGCAATTGATGGTTGGAGGGTCATGTGCTTATTTAACTATTTAACTTTCAGCTGCCAAACTGTCCAGGGTGTACCCCAGCTTTCGCCCGATGACAGCTGGGTTAGACTCCAGCACTCCCAAGACCCTTATAAGGACAAGCAGTTAAAATACTGGATGGATAGATAGATTTTCATCTGTCCATTTGTGATTCAAATGCCCGAGATGATTTTTCTAATGAAATGTAAACAGGGTCTGAGAAAACTAAAGAAGTCATTGAGTAGCTGCGTGTGGTTCTGAGGAGCAGCACTTCTGTCAAACAGAGCATTATTCTGAACTTATCATTCTGTGAGGTGGGTGCAGGTCCTGGCAGGGGACCTGGAAAGAGGCTTATACACCACAGATGCTCCTACAACACATGTATGACCAAGTTACCATGTTAGATATTAGGTTTTTCAAAGGTCTGCCTGTAACTATCAGATACTGGTATTTCTGTCTAGTACAGGCTGTGTGCTATTTTGTGCTGCTCAGGGTCACAGCTCTGTTGAGCGTGGAGCAGCAGCTGCCACAGCCTGAAAAGTCCTCTGGAAGCTAAAAGGACACTGCAGAGCAAAAGCCTGGTTCATCACTAAATGGAGCTGATCCTCGGCCAGCCAAACAAACCTGTCCGGCCTGCTGGGTTTCCTGCTTGCCTCATATCTGCAGATGGCATTTCATCCGTATCTGCAGGGAAGCTGAACAAAAAAAAAAAAAAAGAAGGACTGTGCCACACTGACAGAAGCAGAATCAAGAGAGGAAGATGCAGGAAGATAGAGAGAGAACACAAAGTGAAGACAGACTCCACAGTCTGTCTGATGATTGCTGAAGAATGACCAAAAACATTTTGTGCTCAATAACTAAGCAAAATCAAAGTGCATTGCACAGCTTTTCTCTTGTGCATCATGTATTATTCACTAATATTCAGCTGTCATTCCCTCACCAGTGCTTTCCTACTTCTCAAACCCCTATTACTAGTAGAAATAAGATCGGAGCCAGATCGTCTGGATTGAGTTGCTTGCAAAAGGTTTCTGTGCTGAAAATGAGCATAATTGTGGCACAAATGTAATTTCATGTGCGATAACTCTTTCATATTTAGTTACATCTACCATATGCGTAAATCCAGACGCTCACACACACTCAGAACTCAGCACAAAATAATGTTATGTAAGTGATCTGGCCATTTCTTTTGATTTGATTAGTCATGCTAAATTCGAATAAAATCCCCTTCATCAGTCTGTTTACCACACAGCCAATGTGCAGGGACAGAGGTGACGCAGCAGAGCTCAGTATACAATATGTGACAGTGTGCATGAAAAGTGGCTTAGCACTTTCAGATCAAAGGCCAGAACCAGTCTGCCAGAGAGAAATCGTTGCCTGAGGACGGTCTCGACATCTGGGTGCGAACTGTGTGGGCTTTGAATTGAATTGCAACTGTGATTTAAATGAGATAAGAAAAAATCACATTTGTTAAAATGAATAAACTACATTTTTTCTTTTATTCTTTCTGTCCCTCCATTGCAGTCTTCTCCTCACGCTTACTTTATCTCCTCCTCTCTCTTTCTCTCACAGACACACTGGCACTGAGTGTTCTCTATCTCGTGAAGCAGAATATTAAACACACATAGTTCTCCAATGTGTACCCCACTGAATACCTCGGATCACACCCAACCCATTTGTTTTACGTCTCCACAGCTGATAAAACTGACAAGTGTAGTCTCCATTCATGAGGGTGAAGCCGCCAAGATATTAATTTTCCCCCTAGCTGTGTTTGAAATGTGAGGAGCAGCTCTAAATTGTCAGGAAAACATTTTCATACGCCTCATTTATCATTTTTCAAAGCAAAGCTCAAGCCAGGCGTTTTAAGTTGTTGTTTTGATGTGGCCCATTTTACCTGTGAAGAAGATTCATTTTGAGGCGTTGTCACTTTACTTAGACAATCTTCTCAAAAAATGACATCTCCATTTGTCCATCCGTAAATCTCGGTTCTTCCACTTCTTCATATTCTTTTCAATTTTCAAGCACTATTCTGCCAAACTAATGTTGCTGTCAGATGTTGACGTTCTGTACTTTCACACAAACAATTGATTTAACATTCACATAGGCTAGAAAAACAAAGTCAGGGATCAGCAACGGAGCCGGGCAAGACACTCAACCCCAAGGTTTCTCCCTGCAGGTGGTCAGCCTAAAGGTTGCCAGCTCCTTGCAACTCTTTTGACTTGACTTTTGACAAGGTGATGCAGCTTGAAAAGGTCTGGACTCAGCCTTAGAGGTAGAGTACACAGTTCATACATGTGAGCCTTGGAAAAGCTCCTTTGCATCGAAAGCAGCCAGCAGAGGTGGTTCAGGCATCTGGTCAGGATGTCTGCTGGGCACCTCCCCTTGGAGACATGCCGGGCACACCCAACTGGAGGGATCCCTGGAGCAGACCCAGAACACTATAGATTATAGATCTTATGTGGATGGATGGATGTTCCAGTTTCGCTTTGACTTGTTGAGTGGGAATCAGTACTAACATTAGTTATGCTTCCACTTCACAATTAGAAAATACGCCTGCTTGCTTCCACAAGTTTAACAAGAATCATTTAAGGTCGTATCTCCAAGAAGAATTTGAATTTCTGTTCAGGTTCAAGTTAGATTTGTATCAAACCAACAGCTGGAGCCAATGACATGTTTTCAGTCTCTTCCTGTGAAAGGTAATGAAAACTCTTGATGAAAGAAATATAGCTCAGCATGTGCAAGAGGCTGGAGGATATTCAGGGAACATTGTTTTGAGTAATCTGTGGTGATGTCTGTCTGTTTTCCTAACACAGACATAGGAGACGATGAGTTTTAAAATTAATTAGCATTACAATGTGTGTGTGTGTGTGTGTGTGTGTGTGTGTGTGTGTGTGTGTGTGTGTGTATGTGTTTTGTATTCCCCTCCAGCTCTTGTCAACTTTTTCAGAGCACGTCACAGTGGTGGTGAGATTACCGACAAAATGAATACAAGGACATTCACTAAAACTGAAAAGATGAAAAAATTATAATAATGAGACATAGCTGTGAATAAAAGTGTGAGCTTGCAGAGTGGCTAAATGCATACACAGTTTATAGACACATGAATATTCAAACAGTTGTTTCTCATCCTCTGCTGTTAAAAATAAACAAATCCAGTATTGTACAGCCTGACATAAACCCGTGATGAATTGTGCTGCACCTTTAATCCATCTTATCTTTTATTGCAGCACATATCTGATGATGTCCCTCTTAACCTCAGCTTCAAGGTTGCACCCAGAGATTGGCAGGTTTCATAATGACTTCCTGCTGATCCCAGATGAACACAAGCTGTCTGAGAGAGCAAGAGGGATTTGTCATGCATGTAAATTGCCAAATGAGGTTTATCCCAGAGGAAGTGGTTGGAGAAACATTAGACGGATGAAATAGTTAAAGAAAAGTAGAAAATTCTAAAATCCTCAGTTGAATAGGTGTTAAATCTTATTTTGAAGGGGTCTAATTGAATTTAACACTGGCGAAAAAAGTGATGACACTAAATCCAGTAACAGGAATAAGACGGAAAAACCCACAAGATAGGCAGGCACATGTCCATGAAAAACAACTACTTGACAACCTGGCAAACAGGGGAAGAGACGCACCAGGCCATCTGCAAAGAACTAGCAGTAAATGTTGTGTCACCGGAGATCCGTCAGTGCGCCGGTCTGACAGCGTGAAAGTGTGGCTGACACGGACAGAAATATAGACTTGTCAATTTGCAGCACCTTGACACTGCCAGGGATTTTGTCATTGATCAAATTTAGTCCTAAACTATATATATTCTTCACTGCTAGCCACAATTCAAAGTAACCATCTTCATTTTACTAGAGAAACATGAAAACCACATGTTAAAGGTTGCAGGGCTGCTGGAGCCAATCTCTGCGAATTATTATTTACGAATAATATTCAAATAAATAAATTGGATACATGATGGTGTCTATTTAGGAAAAGTTATGTTTAAATTGGTCATTTACAGACACTGTGGTCATCAGGGCATAACAGGATGTTGAAAATAAATCTGCCATAGCTAGAAATATATCCTGGCATATCCCCTCTAATAGGCTGCAGAGGTCCGGTCTGTTTGTTGTTGTGTGTCCTTGTTTATTCAGGTACACTGATCAGGGCTCATATCCATACACAGCCTCCTCTGTGGCATGTGCCAACCCACTCACATGCTGTGAGTCCACCCACTCCACTGCCCCCTTTATCCACCTGCCACTCCCTGTAGCTCATCAAAGCGAGGTAAAAAGCTTCATTGTGTCCTCTAACACCGTCTACAGAAACGAAATGCCCCGAGACCCGTGCGTGCACGTGTGTGTGTGTGTGTGTCTTGGCCTCGTTTCACTTTATGTTCGTTTGCGTGTGCCTAAGTGATAGCTCTCTGGTAACTTCATTCTTCTCCAGGTAATAGGAAACTTGGAAACAAACAGATACTGGACTTCACCGTCCAACAAGGCTTCAGGGGTAAATCAGATTTTTTTTTCTTTCTGATTTCTTTCAGACTTCTACTTCATGTACTCTGGAGTGCTTCCGTTTGGTCATTACATTAGTCATGCTAAGATATCAAAGTGCTAGAAGACTAAACCCAGAGACCCACAGGTATAATGACAAGCACACCTCCGCTGGTTCTGCAAATAGCGGCAAATGATGATAATTGCAGCCAATTACTTTCCTGTTGCCCCCTGCTGTTTTGATAGAGCTAAATATACAGAGCCTTCAGCAAATGACATAACTGCAATGTTATTCTTTCCTATGTGCAGATGTGACGTAAAACAAAGATACAAAAGACAAAGAAAACATCTGGAAGTTCTTTGTATTGCAAGCAAAGGGTGAGCTTAGCATAAAGCTAACACCAAAAATGTTTTTAGCTACGATTTTCAGTCGGGCGTGTCACACTCCTTTCGATCAATCCAACTGTCTACACATTGCGCACGCAGGCCCACATGACCTGTGACCTCTAATGTACCTGAAGACCTGCTGTGTTAACAAAACACAGAAACCGCTGCTGTTGCTAACCCCGATCTTCAGGAGCCACTTACCTTCCAACCTGCCCGACCCACTGCTGATCACCTGGATCAGGTGTTACCTGGCATCATGTTAACGTTAACTTTGCTGTTTTATGCCATCTCTGGCTGTCCACTGGTTTAACTTGCCTTTCTGAAAATGTGGCATCCACCACTGCACTTACTGCAAAGAGATTGCACATGTTTAACAAATAACAAAAGAATAAACTACAACAAAACCTCAGCTCACTGCCAAGCGTACTGTTTCAGCAGCACACATATATAATTTATCAATGGACTGGGAAAAAAACATTGTCATTGGTGAAAAGAACTGCAAACATGTCAGCAAACAAATGCAAATGCACCAGCACTGAGGTTACATCAAAAATATTAAACTAATATGTATGCAGCTTATTTAAAAAATAGCTCGTCATTGTGTGTGGCTTCACTTGGTAACAGACAAGGCTACATAGTTAGCATTAGATTTAACTACCACCAATAATGTGTAAACACTCACAAGTCAGAAAAAGGATTCACTAAAACATCAAAGTATTCCCGTAAAATCACATGTAATCATAGCAAGATCACTCTGTTGTCTCACCATACCGTACATTCACATTGTGTTTTTCAGTGATGCTGCTGATGTCGTATATAATTACAACAGTCAGCACACATCACAGGTGTCAGACAAGGTTGACGCAGCTTGTAACCACATTTGATCATTATAATCAGTGAAGCGACTGACACACAAGCTTAACAAACAAACAAAAAAAACAAATTAAGTAAACCCCACAAGGACATAAGCACCAATGTTTGCAATCAGGTGCCATAAAAGAACACTTTGGAAACACAAACCTGTGCTACCAAGTTATTGATTTCATAATTAGTCTGTGTAATGGCCCTCTGATGACGTCAACAGACGAAGGATACGTGCAACCTTTCAGCAATTCCTTCTCCTGCTCTGTAGCCTGCGGTGGAAAGACATCAGGTGCTGTGTGACAGGCTTATTAAATTTCCTCGCGTAGGTTTTATGCATAAGAGTAATTTAAATGTGTTAATAGTGGAATAGTCGCAGAAAGGGCAGGCGATATCGTCTGTGGCTCATTTTCAATAAAGTCAGCAGCAAAAAGGAGTGCAGGCACGAGATGTGAAGCCGTTGTTCACGACTGTACAATTCAGCTGTTTCACCACCATAAATTTATCTGCAGCCTTTGCCTTGCTACGAAAAATATGCACTTTTCCTGGGGAAAAAAGCATCAGACATATAATTCATTTTTCTGAACAGTACTATTAAGCACTATGTGCACACACATATTGCCTGAGGCAAAGTCTTTAATCTCAGACGTCTTTCATTTTGGCATTGCTCATGTTTTGGTAGGATAAAACAAGAATATTTCTGGGTTAACAAATCCCTGATTCTCATGATTTTGTTAGCTGTGTAGTTAAGCTCACTGGCACTTTTGGAGGAGTCTGGGCTGCAGCTAAACTCTGGAGAACAGTTGTGGCCCCAAGACATTATTTGACAACTTATTCTAAAGGGTTCACAGTCACTTTAAAACCATGCAGGGAGGTTGTGTTGTATAATACAAAATGCAAAGTATTTCAGTCAAAGAGGAAAATCAGCAATGTGCATTTCAGAGAGTGGTTTTGTGGTCTGCACCAAAAGAAAGAGCATCCTCTGCCTGCCAGTGTTGCAACACAGCAAAACACAAATTGCCAGGTATGCAGCGCCCTTCTTTGAACGCATCATAAGATATGCACGAGATGGAAAATGATGCTTGATAGATGTGATAGTTTGATCATCTGATCAGTTTGCTCCAATTTTAAAATGATAGAAGCACAAAATAAGCTAAGAAAAAACAATCCAAAAAATAACAGGAGCAAAGGTGGATGTCAGATGATTGTATCATTCAGCCCTGTCCAAGATCTGTCTCTGCATTTGTAGTCAAAGCTTATATTGGAGTGAGGAATGGACTTTGTTTCCCTGAGTTGTTGTCATAAAGTGTCTAGTACAAGCCCCCAGGACCTGCACTGGGCAGTGAAGTAAGTGTGCTCTAGTGGCCAAACTATGTTACTGCAATTTTCACATTGGTTACATTGATTCAAACTGGGCTAAAACGCATAGAGAACCATTATAAAATCTGTGTCACAACTGGAGGATGTCACTACTGAGCATGCTCTATGGACCCCCAAAAAATGACTTAATCTTAATGCCTGCTGCTTAAGAGTAAGATACTTTGCTGTTTAATTTAATTTTCTCATTGATCTACAGAGTTCTTTTCTTCCTCTGCCTGCCTTCATCTCTGCCATCCTCACACCGAAGCCACTCACCACTTTCTGTCTGGCTGGAACAAAATGGACTGCCACTTTCTGCCAGATGCTGTTGGGACACAACATGTTGTTCCAGCGCTTCTCCGTGTCGTGATGGAGGCAAGCGAGTCTGTGGTACTGTCACTCATTTCCCTGTGTTTGCTGCGCAGACGCTGCACGAGGATGAGGAAACCTCTGAACAGCTGTGTGAAGGCAGAAGCAGCTTTTTGAGGCACTGCACGGCAATATGTGTGATATCTGACGGGCCAGTGTGTCTGCCATGTTTGATTAGATTTCATCTTCAAGAACATCTCCTGCAGCTGACAGTGTGAGAAAACACAACAAGCTTTGGATTTGGGCTTGTGCCCTTGTTATTCTGGAAGATGAGGGTGATAAAGCCCAGCGTGCACCTTGCTGATGCCATCTGCTCCCTCTCTCCTGCTCGCCTGACAAGTGTTATGTTTACATAAAAGCACTGTGGCTCCTCTGCTAACCACTCCATGTTACACAGAGTGCATTTCTACATGAGTGAGAACACAGTGTGAACTGACTCAACATAGCCATTTAGGGAAAACACAAAAAGCAAAGCAAAAGTTTTTTTGGTATTCAGTTTCTGCAGCTATCCTTGCTATGAATCCCTTATTTGTCTGTTTTGTTTCTGAGGGCAGAAAAACAAATATACTGCTCTCAAAGAGTTCTTTTTTTGTGTGATTTCAAAGCAACTCGAAATGTTTTCTGATGTATTGACATAGCAGCAGGTATTCCTCTTCAAGTGTAGATTACCCAGTTAGGACTCTCAAATCAATGAGCTTTTGATGTTTGATGTAAAGACAAAGTGAATCTTTGAATAGTTTTAACATAAATAATTTACAGAGAATGAATGTATTTATGCCACTGAAATTTAGTTTAGTGTAAGGTTTAAGACTTTACAGAATATAACTTTACTACTACGCGCCACTTGTCCCACTTGAGCAGCACTGTCTATGCTAAAAAGTGGCACTTGAACACACCGCAAAGACTACAGCATCAGCCAGCGAGCACATATAGCTTGTGACTGCAGGGAACCCTCCACAGCAGCAGGTGGCAGTAGCCCGTATTTGTCCTTCAATAATGGAAAGTCAAAGATCTAGGGCTGCAGATATACACCGTAAACAAAGCAGCGTTAGCTTTGTTTCACCACAGGCAGTTTACATTTCACACCCTGAATCACCTGTCGGCAACAGGTGTCCATCATGATCCTTATAACTGCTTCATTGCTGTTGCTTGCTGATGTTGTGTTATTCCAGTAAAACACCTTAAATATTCAGTCCTCACTAAAATGGCTGACATTAGCACTAAGATGGTTGATGGGTGAGTCAACTTGACTGTCCCCGTTTTGGATCATTTGGTTCTGTCAGAGCCTGACAGCCGCCCTGCAGAGGCAGCTGCTTTATGTTCATTTCCTGAATAATTCAATTCGCTGATTAATTGCTCCCCTCTGAGCAAAGGGCCAAGAATTCAGCGCAAGCTCTGCAGAAATATATCAAACTTTACCTTGTGGCAAAAACATAATGTAATCTATCACTTCACAGCTCAGGAAGCAGATCATGCCAGTGTGAATGTGCTGTTTTTTAACTTTGACATGTAAGTTAGACACACTTGTACATCACAAATATGCAAATGAACACTAGTGGAAACAGAGGTGTTGGATTCATTTGAATAATCTCTTTGATAGCATCTAAAAATACCCTCCGTCCAAGACTGAAGAAGGTGAGTGTATGAGGTGAGGGTAATTTTTATTCATCATTTTTGGAAAATAAATAGCTTCATCTTATATTAATCACAATGCATCTTTAGACAAGTAGCACAGATATCATCAACAGGAATATTCAAAACAGTTTGAAATTGTGGGTCCATCTGTATTTTGGCAAGGGTTCATGAGGAAACAATGCATATTGCAAAACGTGGCTAAAAAGAGCACAGAAGTGGTAAACTGAAATCTGTTTGTTTTGACAAAGGAGGTGACACTGCAGTAAATATATATTTTTTAAATGCATTACATAAACTAGACATTGCAGCATGGCCATCTGTGTGTCGGACTCATTTATCACAGTGTTACTTTTGAAAAGCAGTAGGATCCAAGATGTCACATGAAAGAAAAGACAAGAGCTCAGCACAAAAAGGTTACTGCTGACATGTCATGCATAAATGATAAGGAGTGTAACAAATGGCAGCAATAAACGTGTCGACTCAATGGCTTGCTTCCTAAATTATAGCCTTAGTCATTAGTCGGCTGTGAACATAAAACCAAAATAAACTTCTTCTCGCGACTGTGAGCACTCAGAAAGGTCAGTCTGTGGACATATCAGAGAGGATTGTCACATTAGAAAAATTACACAAATTTACAAAGAGCCTCCCTGAAAAAAATATTACAAGTCGATCAGAAAAAAATGGACCTGCTGGCAAACACTGCGTTGATTATACTCACAATAATAAGAGCTAGAGGACTAATAAATACATCCTGCTTGGTGCTGTGATCAATATGTGACCGACATGTCAGTCATGTCGGTCATGTCAGCGTCAGCGCGCGCGTGTCTTCTGAACACGTTGTCCCTGTTCGTCATTGTGCTTTCGTTAGTCTTGTGCATCACCAGCCCTCTGTGTAAACACGCAGTTTCCCAAACTGCTACAGTCAAACCAGCATCTGAGCCATCTGGCCAGAATCGAAAATACTCCCACAGAACGATGGGCTGACTTTTACTCTTCCGCCTGGTAGTAGGAGAAGTTTCTGGTAAACACTTCACATAACATGGAAGAGGCCAGGAGGGAGCCTGAGAGGGGTACCGGTGAAGGGTAAATAGAGGAACGTGTAACTGTAGTGCTGCAGAATCACATTCGAGATACTACTTCACGGTCACACCAGAGAGGTTATAAACGTAAACGTGTTGTTGTTGCTGTCACTGACAAAGTTGATTTGGCACTGCTCCAGTCTGGCAATATCCCCAATGTCCAGCTCTGATAATAACTGAGTTGGGTCTGTGTTTGTTGTTAAAACCTTCTGTTTCTCCTGCTGCTCTTCCACATCCTCCTCTGGTTTCTCTCTCTCCCGTTTTTCCTCTCTGCTATCCTCTTCACCCTCCTCTTCCTCTTCTTCTGTGATGGAGCCGAGGCGAGTGGCGCTCCCGGGGTTGTCGGCAGGCGGCCTGTAGTGGCACTGGCCGTTCAGCAGCCTCCTGAGTGGCATCAGGGGCACCGCGTCCTCGCCCAGCAGCTGCTGCTGGCAGTGCCGGAAATCGCTCTGACGCTTCAGCCGTTTGAACTCGCTGAAGGCGGAGGTTGTGTTCTGGTAGAGACTGTGGGCGATGGCCTGGGCTTTCTCAGACTTGCTGACCAGTACGGCGTGACACCGAAGCACCACCGCCATGTTCTTGACCTGGTGTCTGTAGATCCAGGCCAGGATCTTGGGTCGGCAAGGGTCAGGGCTGCAGTAGGTGATCCTGTTCAGAGAGTAAAGATGGACGGGTTTCTTTTTCCCAGACTTGTCAGCACTCATTCGGATACCTTGAGACCCCACTGTTAACCTCATCTTGACACTCTGGTCCCCATAGTTGCTCCTTGCCCAAATCTTGGCAACTGCCTCCTGGGTGCAGCCTTCTCCTTTAGCTGTGATGGTGACCACACTCCCCAAGTAGCGCACATTGTAAACAGGCTCCTCTTTATTCAGTTCTACCTTTTGCCTTTTGGTATGGAAGATGCTGCCCACCCAGTCGAAGGGACAGTCGGGCAGCAGGTCGGGACAGGAGCGCAGCAGAGACGAGAGGATGGAGTGATAGGTCAGCCCAGTCCCGAGGCTCTTGGGTTTACTCTTGGCTTCATCTTCCACCAGAACAAACTTATTCCTTCTCCAGGGCAGCATGGTGTGGAAGGAC
Organism: Ctenopoma multispine; assembly: GCA_034779795.1. Taxonomy (NCBI): domain Eukaryota; kingdom Metazoa; phylum Chordata; class Actinopteri; order Anabantiformes; family Anabantidae; genus Ctenopoma; species Ctenopoma multispine. The sequence goes on from JAUYWH010000025.1 coordinate 20,450,887, forward strand.
TTGGAGCGAGTGAGCCCCTCTGCCTGCTGCGTTTGCTCGTGTCAGCTCGGTCGAAAAGATCTGCGAAGCCGGCTTGTGCGTGAAAGAGAGGAAAAGCAGAGAGAAGCTGCTTTACAAAGCACTGAGGAGAGACTGAGAGCTGCGAGGCTCAGCCAGTCTGTCCCCCCCTCCCTCGCTCCTCCTTCCTCTCCTCCTCCTCCTCTTTTGCCTCTGTTGTCTGCATCATGCAGCGCTGATCAGTGCAGGAGCCTTAGCCCAGCACACTCAACCCCCTCCCTGTTGTGTTGTTTTGCTTCCAATTGGCATTGTACCAAATCATTATTTATCCGCCCAGCTTTGAGGTATCACTGTATTTATGTGTCTCGTAAACCTGAGGAGGAGGGAACATCGCCCAGTCATAGTCTCCCAGAGGACACATGCGACTACTTGTTAATTCTGATGTAAAAGTCAGTCGAGTCCAAACAGGGTAATTAATTGTTCTTGTTAAGTATGTCATTTAAATGAGTATGTCTGGATAATGGTCCTGTGGCGTTTTAAGCATGAGTATAAAAGAGGTTTGCAACCTCTATTTAATTAAGGCTATTTGATACATAAACTAACGCTGGATACCAACTAAATCAAATTATGTTATGTCTTTAAAATGCTTTAAAAGGTTTATTTACATCATACATTTGGAAGTATGTGAAAAAAAAACTCATTGTGGTGAAAGTATTTATTGATTAGACTTAGTGAAACATTCAAGGACAACTTAAAGAAAGAGCAGGTTCCTTTTATTTCAGCCAGAGAGTCTGGTGGTGAAACATAAATGATGCATTAGAAATAAGAAGTTGTGGTAAAGTTGTTACTGAATACGTGATTAATATTCTATATCGTCCAGTTTATCACCAAGAGCGTGTCTGATCTTGAAATGAAGCAGTGTAGCAAAATAATGTACATTTTTTTTGTGGTAAAGGATGTGTCACAAATCATAGACAGGTGGTCAGGGGTGTTTTATGAGAGCTGGATACTGGATCAAAATATGGCAGCCTTCATTCCTGTGAAAGTCTCTCAGAGAGACATACGCGGAAAAAAAAAACATTGGGATTCTAGCTTTAAAAGTGACTTAAATGATGCTCATACTACTACAGTTTTGGGCATGCTCATTGGTGACCTCCTCCGGTCACACCTCTTTTGTCCCCCCGCAAACAGGCATGGGGATAAAATTAAATAATCCTACAGCTCTTAGACTCGTCAAACCATTTTGGTCTGGTCTCGATCAAATTCTGAATTCAGATTTTCTCCTGTATAACTCTTGCTGACACTTCATAAGGAGGGCAGATCAAATCTGGCTGCTCTTCCATTGGATCCTGCAGCACTGAATCAAATCAAGTACCATCTGTGTCTGACACAAAGCCGTGCCAGGCAGCGTGGACTGAATCGTCATATGTGGATGGTGGATGAAGTTCTCTGTCGAGAGGTTACTGTGGCAACAAAAAATGTCTCCTGTCGGTGTTTGCTGTGTAGGAAAGAAAACACTGAATAGAAAAACAATGTGAATTGCTTTTGAAGCAGAATCTCATATGTAGATGTGATTTATTCCATTTATTTAAATTGGAAAACATTTTGTTTAGCTGTCTGAAGATTGAGTCATTCTTCTTCCTTCACAGAAGGAGCAACACCTCAGGGCCTGAATCAGCGGTGTACCTTCATCTGAAGGACAAAGGAATATTGGATGACTGAGAATCTTCACAGGCATTTTGTTTAGTTATTCCAGTTATTATCTGCAGCTCAGGATGTTCACAGAAAAGAGCCTGGATGAAAATCATCTGGGCAGGTGCCCTGGAGAAGTGATTAAGAGACATTTGCTCTCTGTTTAGTTTGGTGTTTAGTGAATAAACAGTGAGACTGTGGTCTGATCCAGGATGAGCCAGAATCTTCTAGAGTCTCCAAAGACAGTGAGATTGAGAGGCCTTACACAAACAGCTGCGGCCTCATAAATCACCTCTGTATTGTGCGATATCTCATCTCTAACCACAGAACATTAACGGAGACCCTGATATGCTAAATTGAAAAAATCCATCATGGTTTGGCTTTTACAGAAATGGGTGCATGTACTGAGTATTGACTTATCTGCCGTCTGAGTTATCGTCCTGCCTAAGAGGATTGTTCAATGAAATTAGGAAATGTCTTGACTCGCTTGTGTTATGTATCCAGTCTAGCTGTACAGACATGCTCTTCTCAACACAGAGAAACAGCCCTCTGTCTTTCTTATACTCTGCACTTGGTAATGACATGGAGCCACTCCTTCTCCACCAGGTGGGGGTATGGAACAATCACTTTGGACTTCTAGCTGGTACAACTTCTGCTTATTGTCACTTTTCCCAATGACTGCGAGGATTGGGTCCAGCACCCCTGACACACGTATACAAAGTATACTGTAAGTGTTTGGATAATCAGTGACTGAATTTATAAATGAATGCATTTGATTTATTTGTGAATATGCTCTATGGACCCAAAAACATGCAGTCAACATCAGGGTAATTTTTATGGCTGGATCCTGGAAGAGTTACGATGCTGCAACACTGACCAACTTTAGTAATAATGGTTTTGGTGCCATGTTAAACTTGGGTCTGATGAAACAAAGCCTCTACAAAACTCTCCAGAAAACCTTGTCCTAACCTCGACTAGTACAGCAGCACCATCCATTTCCCAAGACCTGTCTGGAAATTCACTGACATCCATGCTTTTTTGTGAGGTCCATGTTTTGGTGGTGATATGACTTGGAATTGCCCCATGTGTTCACCTCTACGTTGGTTACTACAAGTGATGAACTCATCTGGCCTGTTACCTTCTCATTACTGGAGATTTTCTGACATCTTAATATGTCACAACAGAGAGCTGGCTGCAACTTAATCAAGCATCAGACGCCCACTTCTAAACACAGTTTCTCTTAATTATATCCCCTTGAATTTGTGATATAGGAACATTACTCAACTGCTAATGATCTGACACAACAGTTTACTCTCTGTCAGTTTTAGCTTTTAAAGTGGTGGGAAAATGTGTTTGTAGGAAGAGCTGTGGTTAAAACCAATATAATAAATGATCTGTGCATGCATGCCATATACGGTAGCTGCGAGCAGTGAGGCCTGAGGAAAAATGATTTCATATGAATTTGGCCTCTCAGACAGAGAGTGTGGTGCATTTTAATAAAGTTGTCAGCATTCAAGGTGAATGTTATAAGGATTTAAGTACTTTAAATCGTCAGTGTATAAAAATGGGTAATCCTGTTGGAGGACAAGCAGTAACTTTGTCATTGTAAAGGAAAATGATTATACAGTCAAACAAAATACCCTGGCTTGTGTTCATTAGCCTTTTCTACTGGAAGTAATGTCAGTTTAAAACATCCACCAAATGTATCAGTGTTTCACTATTAATTCAGCTTCTAAAAAAAGAACAAAGTAGAAGAAGAAGACTAAAAGTCTGCATGAACAACTCTGTGACATTGTGCTTTGGGCTAAATGCTACCATCAGCATACTAATGCTCACAGTGACAAGCTCATGTTTAGTGTGGAAAGTGTGTATTATTATTGTTGATATAATGATGGCACTAGGTGTAAAGTCAATAGATTGACAATATTAAAACAAACTGTAAAAAATTTACAGACAATGTCAAAATGGCACCATTACCATTAACATACATTCTGCTAGAAACCCTGAATGCATGTCCATATTCCTCTACTGCCTGGTTGATGTAGAGAAAATTCATATTCTAAAGTTTTATATAAATACATACTGGTATTAGATGAAGAGTTAATGGTTCATTAAAGCCATTGAGAACAGTCATTTGGATGCCAGCAGGATCTCCTCCAAATTTCAAGGCAAATCATCAAGAGCTTGTCAAGATGTTTCACTAACCAACCAAAAGTTTCAATACATCATTTTATCTCAATCTGTATTTGTAGGCATTATCTACTGAAAAGGGGAAACTTTGACCTCAGAGTTCAAAGTTTCTTTATTGGTCTTCCCATAGAAGAAATGTGTCTGGGAAAAAGGACAACCTGATGTTGGTAATGTCATTTGACTTCATCCTCAAATTTTAAATGCAAGAGGTTCAAACACTGTTGAAACATTTAACCTAAAAATAAAAAATGTCAATTGCTAAAAGAAATATTGGATGAGCGCCAAAATGTTAATTTATCCAATAGTTTATTTTTCTGTTTTTTCAACTGTCCAACACAGTCTAACTTTGCCACCCATAGAGCAAAGCATTTCCCGGGAACGGATCTCTAAATAACTCATAACACATGTGTTATCAACTCACACAAGCAACCTGAGTTCTCAAAAGTTATCATCACAAACCAGTTACTTTTATTTAGGAGACACTCCTCCCTCACTACCTAAATTCATCTTCCTCGTGCTTCGGTGTGTCTTTGTTCCTCTTGGAGACACATCGTTTTGTCTAGAGCAGTGTACACCACATATTTTTGTCCAGGCAGTGTAATTGAATTGAGCTCTATCTTCATCACGATACACTTACCGAGCGCAGTGTAATCAATGAAAGGGGCCTGGCAGAGAGGGTCCCGGCTCTTAGGAGGCTGATTTATGGCCGTACGTGAGGGCGGCAGCGAGGCAACCAGGCGCACACAACAGAGAGGGAATGATGACAGAAAGGGCTGCACTGCTCTTCATGCATCAGGCTGCTGCTCTAGATAAGACCCCTACACCCAATCAATGACAAGTCTCACAATAATGATAAGGGAGTGGCAACGTTTTCTGTAGTCTGTAGAGATGGAGTCATTTATTTGTCTATCAGATTCCCACACTGTGGATCCCTGTTGGTTTGACCCTAATGCAGTTCATATGAATCCTTGTTTAATGAACAGGGGCAGTGCAGGACATCAGACACAGGAGATGCATCCCTTCCTTTATTCAGGAGACCTGCAGGTCAGCTTCCTCTCATTTACGCTTGAACAATACGACAGCTAAACGCTGCACTACAGGAAGTCATTTATTAGTTTGTATGTAGGGTCAAATAGAAAATTGGCCAATTAGTCAGGTAAAATTAGGAATAAGAGCCAATTAGAGTATGTTAATGTGAATTATACATGAGCTGCAACCACCACAGCTCAAGCCAACAGAGTAGTGACTCCTAAAACGTGGAAAATAGGCAGCATGTTTGCATCTTGCACCGGTTCAACTGAAATCAGTGGGTTTTTTGAACAAGGTTTTGCTTAGAACTGCATAACTTACTATCAAATACAAATTATCTAACTGATTCTAAGAGAAGCAAATATCTGAGAGGTTTTCGAACATATTTCTACTAAAAAAATGTTTTTTTTGTGTTGAAAAAACTGTAAATTATTGACCTTCACAGTAAAGGTTTGCTTCTGTCTTTTAGCTAAACTATTGCTATTCTTATCCATCTGTTTGCACAAAAGAGGAGAGAAGAGAATAAAATATCAAACTGTGTCTTAAGAAAGCTCTAGTCTCAGCTTAGTCTGAACACATTTTCAATGCGTGCTCAAATTGATCCCTCACACAACACTTCTCATAGAAATACCTCCTCCTTTCACACTGACAGTTGCTCAGTGTTAATACCTCCATCCTCATTAGTGTTTCATCACGTTCCAGGTAAATGTGTCAAAGCTTTGACGTTTTCGAAGAATAAAATATGTGGTGTGGCGCCACTATAAAGTCTATAGCACATAGACACAGAGCTTCATTACACGCGCAGCGCTTTTATTGAGTAATCCTCAGAGGCAATCCAGCAGGCACAGCACGCCAGCTGATTTCAGATTCTCCTACGAGCGGAAATAAATAATGTGCTTTTCAGTGGGAGAATAAGCAGATTGTGTGCCAGGGTTAACCTACAGCTGTTTGATACACTTCAAAATCTTTCAATTATTACAAATGGGCTTTTATACAATAGACCTTTGAAGTGTTTGAAGTTGAATATTAAGAGTCCATTAGAGGAAACTGAATAAAGTTAAAAAGTTAGAATGAAATGAATTGAAGGGTGAGCTGACAGTGTCAAACCAAACCAAAAGCAACCTCAGTATTCAAAAACATTTAAAGGTTCAAAAGTTGCTTCTTGGGTGGATCATCATAATAATAACTATTATTATTATCATAGCATTGCAGTGGATGAATTTGTCAGGCAGCCCACTGTATGTTTGCAGCGATTCCATCATCTGTGTGGTAAAAGAAATGTAGTTACCTGCCATGTGTTTGGGCTAATTGGATAGACGCCGCACAGGAGGGAGTTTGGCTGAATGCTGGCAGGCAGACAAGTTGCCAGGCTTCGTCCTTTTGAACACTACAGCATCAAGAGAATACATCCTGTATGTTCTTCTAGCCTCTTATCTCTATTTCTGCCCGTCTGAAATCCACACGAATGTGTGTTGGGCCGCAATTTGTACAGAAGTCATTATGTGTCAGACACAAAGAAAGTAAGAGAAGTAGGAGGTTTATGTGGGTGGAGAGGGCATTGAATCTGCAAGGTAGACTGTCTACAGAGCACGACTAATGTTGAATCAAAGCCTCGAGGACATTTCTGTTCTTTCGCAGGGGTTGGAAATGAGTTTGCACCTTTTCCTGTCAGAAGCATAATCTCATAGGCTAATCATTCACATGTCAGATTGATTATGTCCGTCAGGTGTTTCTGTGTTGATTGAGCAGGAGCCCGGCTGTAGATGTATGGTGTATCTGCAAAATATCAGCCAACTAAAGACTTTTTTTGTGTATTTTTTAGGCATTTTTGAGCTGTTGATTACTGAGAGCAGTTCAGAGGAGACAGAAAAGTTAAGGGAGGAGAGAGGGATGGGACATGCAGAAAAATCCAATCCATACTTTTCTGGGGCTACTGGGGGGCTCCACAGCTGTTTTTTCCTGAAACCGCTCTGTCTGTTAGCCCGTGTCTGTTAGCACTGAGGCTATCATTGACTCAAACTGCTGCTTATTTGCTCCACACAGTTCATTTTCTGGTAATTTGGTCACAACACTGTGCAGCACCAGTGTTTTAATGAGTTGCTATGGTCTGGCTTTGACAGCTGGATAACCTGGAGCAAATAAACAAAGAATCAGACGTGATTTGTGAGGCCTCGATGTACATGCAGTCAATACACTGTATCATTTGGATGTCCGTTTAGACATATTCGATCAAAAAATGAATTACCATATATTTGCTCCAGAAAATGGGCCATGTTGCACTGACATCTGTAAAATACATTAAAGTTGTGATTGATGTTATTTTGATGGATGTCAGAGAAGATTCAGACATTGTGAACGCAGGTGGGCAAGAATTTTTTAAATAAATCATCTCATTGAAGAGCAGTGTTTGCCTACTGAGAACTCAGCAATCCTGAAGAAATGCACCATACACATGATGCAATAAACATCCAATATAAGAACCAATATATATTTTAGAAAAAGGCTGAGATCTTTAGTTGAAATATTGTTTTTCATCTAAACAAAAGGCTCACCCAGTTGTCTGATGGGACTGTGTTTATGTGTGTACGCTGGTGGGAATTGTAAGTGGACCCAAGGTCATAGTTATAGTTTAAACTACTGATAATACTAGTGCAGGAAGCGTCATTTGTATGCAGCCTGGGACGGACCGCCAGCACAGAGGATCAGCTCAGGGCAAGACAGTCTTTCTAACCTGCAGGTGGCCTGTGGGTGCTCCCTCCCATTTTTAATGGGTTGAAATCTGTATAACACTGGCTCTCTGTCCTCTGCTGTGGCATAGGAAAAATGTAAAATAATAACATTAATAATAGGCACAGGGGCATTGGTGCTACAGCACAACAGTGGTGAGAGGGACATTCAAAAATAACACTACAGTACAATTTACATATAGGCTATATACTGGAATGAAAAAAGCACAGATACTGCAAGGTGAATAACTGATCAGCATTTTGATGTGTTTGATTATGTATTTAGAATCTGCAAAACAAATGCAGGGGAGTAAAATGTACAGTATCTTATGTACAGCACTCGAGATAATGTACAATTGTACTAGTTACTTACCACCTGTGATAAAATTGTGTCAACTAAACTAAATAGTATGAAGTAAACGTGTTAGTGACGTTTATGATTCTACACTGACACCTGCTGGCTGAGAGGAGGGCGGCACTTCAATAGTGTTAGTGTGGAGACTGCTGCTGCTGTCAAAGCTCTGCTGACAGAGGGACGAGTCCTAAAACAGGTCTGACAAAACCTTTTTTTAATACTGGTTGGTACAACTCATTATTGTTACTGGGGTTTGCAACATGTCAGCCACGATATGCATTTTAAACGGGTGGTTAAATCATGTCATCATAGTCAATGCACAGCTAGCTAACTGCTAATGTAGCTGCTTAGCTCTTCAGGTCCAGACAAGGAAGTGACTGTAAGTTACGAAAGCTAACATTAGCTAACTGTTAGCTAACTGGCTAAACACTCGCACTAACGCTAACTCTACGGTTTAGGGTTTTCTTTAAACTGAATAATATGCGAGCATGATATCTAGTAATACTAACGAACACATATGTACAGATGACACAGTCATTATTATCGCAGACTGTACGTAAATCTGGTATAACTCAAGCTAACTTAAAGCTAGTGGTGTATTAAGTGTCATTGTAATCAATTGTCAATAGAAGGTTAATTGTAACACTAAAATGGTTATACCATTTATATAGGGAAAGGATGACTGTGTGTGTCATGCTTACTGACTGTGCAGTGGCTTTGAAATATGAATAATGTAATGTTAGTGAATGTTAGCTGAAAGTAAATGTCAGATCAGCCCCCCTCCTCACTTATACTTTAAGTTTGCAGTCAGTATATATGATGGTGAGAGATCAGAAGGAGCAAATGAGGAGGGATCCCACTTGAAGTATAGACTAAAAAGGCGTTTGAGCAATATGTATCCAGTATGACGTTGAGCAGGTTTAGGACATATTCATAATTAAAATAATAGAAAATAGCAGAAAATGGAAACAGTCTAAATGATTGAAAGACATCTGTCCTCTTCACCTCTCTCACAGCGGCTCTGAATGCTGCAGATCACAGGATGGACTCCAGTGGGAAACCCTCGACCGCACAGATCGTGGTTTTAGCCACCAGCTCTGCCCTGACTGCCGTCTTCTATACCATTTACAGGAACAGAGCTACCACCGTTTCCAGATTAAAGGTCGGGGACATTTCCGCTCTCTCCGTATTTGTCACATGAATGTTAGAGGTGTGTACCCTGTTATTCTCCATTTGTTAACTTTTAATCTTTGTTTTTTCAGGAAGCTAAGCAAGTATCCATCGGCCAGGATCTGAAAAACATCCTGTCTGAAACCCCTGGAAGATGCATCCCATATGCTGTCATAGAAGGTGCGTTGTTTCACCTCGCACATCTAAATGAAGTTTCGGTGTTACTTTTGTGGATTCAGTTTTATTCATGATGACATAAACACTACAGGCATTAATGTAACAATAGTTTGATTCTGTTGTTATTTATTGGTCATTGTAGGTGTAGTGAAATCTGTGAAGGAAACACTGAGCAGTCAGTTTGTCGACAACTGCAAAGGTGTGATTGAGAGATTGACGCTGAAGGAGGAAAAGATGGTGTGGAATCGCACCACTCATATCTGGTAAGTCAGTGAGAGGATGAAAATAATGCTGAACGTATTCTGAATATAGTAAATGTCTGCATAAATATTAGCTCTGTCAATCACTTGTCTTGTGTTGTTCAAGAAAAAGAAAGCTAAACCATAAGGGAGTAATTCATATTTTATATGTCTTGCTTTGATGATGGCGCCCCATATTTTTTGCATGAATTATTCTGAATAACATTACTGCTCAATGTAGGTCGTCCGTGATTTTCCAGGAGACTTTGTTTCCATGCAGTCACACAAATCTTTGTCGAATGAACGATCAAACAAACACTGACCACAGAATAGATAGCTAGCTTGGTTGGACAAAACAAAACATTTAAAAGATATCTCAGCGAACAATTATGGGTGTTTTCTGACATTTTATAACAACCGCTGGGAGCATTAATTTCAAATAAACTTTATTCTTTCTTCAAACAACTGTCAGTTTCACATTATTTATAAAGTTAAACACAGTGGATATTAATGGCACTGCGGCATTTTAGTTAGAAGCTGTTTATCAACTGTTACTTTAAGATGTTCTAGTGAGCTGAGAGAACAGCAGATATAATAAAGTATGAAGCAGGTATAGACAACAAATATTAGTGTCAGAAATAATCATATAAATCACTAAAATATTTCTGAACAGGAACAGCACAGAGAAAGTTATCCACCAGCGCACCAACACTGTTCCGTTTGCCCTCGGTGCCCATGATGAAGACATCGCTGCCACAGTTCGGGTTATACGTCCTTTAGACGCAGCAGAGTTGGACCTGGAGACGACCTACGAGAACTTCCACCCCACAGTCCAATCCCTGTCCAGTGTTATCGGCCACTTCATCAGCGGGGAGCGGCCCAAGGGCATCCACGAAACCGAGGAGATGCTGCGGTTGGGAGAGAGCGTGACGGGTGTAGGAGAGCTGGTCCTGGATAACAACCTGATCAAACTCCAACCTCCCAAGCAGGGCTTCCATTACTTCCTCACCCGACTGGACTACGAATCTCTCTTGAGGAAGCAGGGGAACAGCGTCAGACTGTGGAGGATCCTGACTCTTGTGTTCGGCATCACGGCCTTCTCCACGCTCGTCTTCATCCTGTGGAAGCGCTACGTGCGGCGCAGGCAGAGGAAGAAGGAGAGGAGCGTGCTTGAGGAGTTCAAGGAGCAGCAGAAGAAACGTATGCGCGAACTGAACATAGAGGAGAGCAGCGTGTCCCCCACCAGCTGTACTGTCTGCCTGAGCCGGGAACGCTCCTGTGTGTTTCTAGAGTGCGGTCACGTGTGCGCCTGTGCTCAGTGCTATGAGGCCCTGCCAGAGCCAAAGAAGTGCCCCATCTGCAGGGCGACTATAGACCGGGTGGTGCCTCTTTACAACAGCTAACGTGGGCGTCAGCAAATGCAGAAATGTGTGGAAATGCATGTGATGCCCACACTACATACTCAGCAGTTTCCTGTCATGTTTACGTCGATTTAAAAGTGCGATTCTCACACCTGAAAAGGGTAAACAGTACTGTTTTTGTTGCACTTTTTTCCTTGTTCTAATCCCAACGTAAATGTTAAGTATCTCAGCTGAATCATGATACAATCCCGTTTCACATCAAAATGTCAAATTCAATTTGGAAACAATTTTGTTTGACATTGTGATGGAATAAATTGAATCCTTACTTCCATCTCGATGAAAGAAAATCAAATTGCTTCTTTTATCTGGAGAGAGAAAATAATATTTCATTTCACTTAGACTTGCACAGATATTGATAGATCTTGGTCCAGTCTCTTGAGAAGGATTGATCTTGTAAGTAAGAGCATTTTCTGATTGTGTTTCTATGAACACTTCACATGAGCTTCTGAGTAGACTTTAATGTAACGTAGGACATTTAACCTCAAATCGAGTAGGACAAAATATTAAACAATTCAATGACATATGTCCTTTTTGCTCTTTTCTTGCAGACTTCTCTTGCGTATAAGCCTGTCATTAGTTCCATTTCTGAGAATGTCATAAGTTGCCTTGGCCTTTAGATTCTTTTGGGAAACTGGACCTGTCTTGTTTTTAGTCTTTACACTTGATTTGAAAATGTGCACAGACTCTTCAGCCTCTCTGACAGCATCTCTCTTTTCGTGTCTTAAAAGCCTCGCGCTTTGGTTAAAGTTGAGGTTTGCACAGATGAAGCCGGGGGGGGGGGGGGGGGGGACATTGTGGCTTATTGTAAACTTTTCTTTGGTGAGGTGAGGTGAGGCGGTGCTGGAGTAATTATACAAGCTTCTATCTTGTTTCCATGTTCTGGAGAAAGGGTCACACTGACTCAGTCCTGTTCTGTTTTTCTTTTCCTCCACAGACCAAATAAAGACGCATGTAAACCTTGTTAAAGGACACTGTACTGTGGTGGCCTGAACCTGCTTTTCTTAGGGAAAAGATGTGCAGCCCGTTGTCTGTCTGCAACAGCAATACATTACATCAGAATTACGATACGTCTGTAAACTCATTCAGTCATTGTGTAAAATAAAGACGACGATCGAGACTTCTGCCAGGAGAGGGGGATGTTAGCCTGTGAGGAAAGTCAGGGATTCAGGATTTGGAATTGGGAGAGCATGAATAGACATGAATAGATGATGATGAAAGTGATGCAACATGCTGCGTCACTGCAAGCAGCTGCATGCGTTGCTTTATTTCACAAATTCGGAACAATACATGTTGTAAGTGTCATGAATTCAAAGGCAATTTCTACGTGCTTGCTCCTGTGTCAAACTGTTGTTGTTTGTGTTGTTGTGATTCAGTGCATTTTAATTCTTTTCATTTCAAGGTGCTGGGTAAAATCTAAAGCCTTTTTTTTTTAAGGAAATAGTTCACCAAAGCACATTTTGTAGTCAGACTATTGAAAAGTAAAGAATAGATTCACACTAGAGGCTCAAGAAAACACTTCAGCATGATTCAATTTTAAGCCAGCAGGGATTCATATCTAGCTCCAGAGGAGTCCTGATCACAGAAGAATGCCCTTTGTGCTATGAAATGATTCTGTTTTATTTAAAAGAAAATCCAATTTTATCATCCCACATTGTGCCATGAAACCCCAAGTGTATTATTTACCATTACACTGAGACACTGGCATTATTGTTGCATTAGTATTCAGCAGCAAACCCACAGATACCTGTTTTTCAGGAGTGAATGCTGGTTGAGTTCCAGTAGAACCTGAGGTAAATGTCAGATTGTGCATTACTTTGCTGTTTTACATTATATTTACTCTTCGTTTACATTAGTTTGTTCCTTTAGTTTCCCCAAGTATGAATAATTATAACTATGGTAAATCTTTTTTTAAGTATTTATTTAGCTGCTACTAATTGTCATTAACAACTAAACCGATTTTTATTGATTAACTGATTAAAGGATAGCTTCACCATTTTTCCAAGTCGGTCTTAAAACAACAGCCAGGTGTCCATGTGGTATCAACACTGAAATCTAGTTAACTTGCTGTAACAAAGACACAAAGACATCGCTTCCTAAAAACCTTTCAGTGAAAATAGGAACCCTTGAGGGAGGACCTTGTTCTGTGCAAAGATGTATTCAAATGTGTATCTAAAGTTAAAAAGAAGATTAAGCAGCCTGAATTTATTAAGTCGAGTGGATAACTTTCAAAGTCTAGGGATGAAATCCTTCATGTTTCTTCAGGTGGTCTTATGTGTTGAGTTTCTGTGAAGGGGTTTTTTTACTAAGAAGATATAGAAGATGGAAGATATATCCATTTAACGTGACTACTTTGGAAGGTTGAAACCTTTAACTGTCTTCAGATACATTTCATTACATTACATAGATTTTTGCATAGAATACTGGCATTCGGCTCCCATCAAGTGTTTCCACGAGGAATGCTTACAGCCATCAAAACCTGTTTCAGTGATTATATGGGTCTTTAATCATTTAGCGTCCAAAATGAAAAACCATAAAGAGGGCTGTATACTAACAGTAAGTTACATACGTTATACTGTAAAAGCAAAACACATTTGGAATGACATTAAATGACAATGGTTACTTTTCATTACTTATGAAACTTCCCGGAGGAACCTTCCCGAGGGATTAATAAAGTTTCTATCTATCTATCTATCTATCTATCTATCTATCTATCTAT
>JAUYWH010000025.1:20464698-20490491 GCA_034779795.1 Ctenopoma multispine
TCTATCTATCTATCTATCTATCTATCTATCTATCTATCTATCTATCTATCTATCTATCTATCTATCTATCTAACATTTAGTTGGGTGCCAACTAGTAAGTGTTAGCAAGCTAAAATGGATGGTGGTCTTGGTAACCTGCTAAACATTACCATGTTAGTTAGTGTCTAACACTGTGTGACTTTAAAAGTAGCCTGTAGCTTAGCTGTGCTCTGTTATGAATTAGATTCTGCTTTTAGCTCTGATGTGTAAAAATATAGCTCTTATTAAAGATGTATCAAGCGTTGGTAAATGATGTATTAATGATTAAGAAAAGGCATTAACTTTGGCCTATAAACCTTTTCTACTTGGTGCCTTATCAGAAAATGTTTCCCGTTTTCTGTAAGATGTCAGAAGCTTTTATGAAGATGTAGTTTCAGCGTTCACATGTTTACTGTACAGTATTGTTATTTACATGTGGCTAGAAATCAAGCAGGGACATTGAAATGTGTCACGTGTGAGAACTGCATCTACGTATCACTAGTTCACCACTAGTCTCGCGTTCACAAACCTCTCATTCTGATTGTCTTACAAACATGAAAGCAGCAGCTCGGGTCCAACACCATGGAAACCCTTCAGGGTGGACGAGGCCTGCGCTGCTTTAGGCAGCAGGGCCTGTCACTGTACTGACAGTAAGTGAATGATCAAAGACATTCCCTCTATTATTCCCCACTTTAGAGTTTTGAATTTCAATGCCACACGAGGACTGTGCAAGAACTGCATGATGCGAGCTACACGCAGACTGAGACGCGAGATGTTTACCACGCAGCGTTTGCTCTCACATGAATCCCCATTTGCAATTTAAAAGAGATCACATTTCCGTGCACATGCATCAATTGACCTTGAGTCAAATGCTCGGAATGAGGATGATCGCAGTCACACAGCTTCCGCACATGCATCCGGAAGCAGCACAGTAAGAGCTGGGGTTAAGGACCTTGCTCAAGGGCACCGCAGTGGCGTTGACGAGGGAAGGGGCGCTCTCACTGCTGGAAACTCTTTGTTTCCCACAAATCAAAGACGATCTCAGACAATAAGATGAATCGGGCGAACAGAATTTATAAGACAGCACAGTGACGGAGGATTATCCTGTAACCTGCTCTGACAACCATGAAACAGCAGCAGCTAAATATTCAAATAATAAATGTAACATACTGTATATTACATATATATGAAATTCTTTTTATACATGTAAATATGTGTGTAAAGAACTTACAGAGTTTGAACATTTAAATGAACATTAAATGTATAATTCATTGCTCTTTTGGCTGTAATTTAATGAACTGGGATTAGAACAGTGTTGGAGGTAGTTTAACCAAATTAAAGACTTAATCCTGACTAATGTATTCATCTTGTATTTCATTTTACAACACACTCAAACTTCTTAAAAGTTTATTTATACAGCAGAGTGGCACCTTCGAATCACTTCAGTTATTCTCGTATTTTATCTACAAAGAATTAGTTTGACGGGAAGTCGGCGGAAAGATTTTTTTAGTTCAATTAGGCTCCAGTCACGGCTCAGACTCGTTATGATTTGAGTGTCTGTCGGTGAACAAACACATTTCTGGCTACACAGCTTTGTGGCACAGCAAGTTTGAGCAGCGTGGTTCATTAATTGTTCTTCCACATGAGAGAGATTTTCTAATCCTTTTTCTGAACAACATCTGAGTGACTTCAGATCATTATTTATGTCATCATACTCCAGCTTGGATTCACAATTGGGGGCTTGACATATTTAGCATGGCTGGAGAGTATCTAAGTAGTGTACTTAGGTACAATTTTGTGGTACTTTACAGCAGTATTTCCACTTCATGTTACTTTTCACTCAACCCCTCTTATGTAGGACTGAAGTGTGAAAGAGAAAATGACTATATTATTAACGGTTCATAGAGAGATTCTGGCTGACCTCTGACCCTTCTAGGCCACTGGGTCTGTGTGTTGTAGGCCGTGTTCAGTAATCCATAAACAAAACCTGTGATTTGAATATTATTAAAAGTCTAGTTTGCTGAGCTTTATAATCAGTGTATAGTGATGGAGCTAAATGCTCAGCAGCAAGCTAATGACGACAGTAACGCTCACTAAATATCATTAAAGTTACTTCAATTCATGCTGAGGGACCTAAATTCATGAAACTCCAACACACACCCAACCCTGTGGCTGATGTAGATTTAATGTTACATTTAACCTACAGCATAACCAATAAATGAGAGAGAACTCTGTAATTTCATATGTAAATGATGAACAAGACATATTGGAGAACACTTTGTTTCTAAACAAACCTTCATCACTGTTGAGATTGTTCTGCTGACAGATGGACCATGTTGAGAAAAAAACACCAGTTGTTTCCATGGGAACTGCTAATCATCCTCTTAACTCCTGCACCCTGAAGGTGAGACACAGATTCATTTATCCTACCTTTAGACCTTCCTCTGGACTAGCTTTCAGCCAGACACTGCAATCACTCGTGTTTGTTCTCTGTGCTATTATGTGCACATTAAACTATCGTGATATAGTGACCTGGATTAAATTAGACATCAGCCTCCGCTCTGCAGCCAGAGGAGTTTAAGTAGCTGCAAGAGAATAATTGTCACTGAAGATATAGTGATGACTAGATCCATATTAAAATACTGCTCCCATCAGGGCAAACACATGAAAAGGTTTAGAAAAAAATGGATCCGTGGCACAGTGTCATTGGGGCTAATCACACATGACACTTCACTGTAAATAGCAATATAGCAAATACAGTGAATCTAAAAAAACAACATATTTTATTGTGTCTTATAGTCAGTAGCCTAGCAACAGTACTTTGTGATTTTCTTTTGTATATGGGAAAAATTAGTAAGTATGCTACAGTGTGTTTGTTTTTTCAACATGTAATATCGCAATACACCTGAATAAATTGCCAGATAATATAATTTACTTCACAGTGTGTGTGTGTGTGTGTGTGTGTGTGCCAGCATACACCACCAGGATCTGTTTGAGTCTCGTTTGATCTCTGAAGCAGGGGTGATAGTGGTTATTAGCACCACAGTAATGACACGATGATGATGATGATGATGATGATGGTTTTTCATGCTCCATAGTCTGTTTTCTTCCGTCCATCCCCACCTACCATACTACGCCCACCCTTTTCAAGTCTGAGACTCTCATGCTTCCTCTTGTTTTACGTCGTAATTGATGGATGGTACAAGTGATGTCATGTCATCCCAGTTACTAGCACCCTCTTTGATTTGAAGGAGCCCTATTATGGCAGCTTTCTGTTGGTAATGAGACATTTACCAACCAGTGCAGTTGGTGTCATCTTGACATCACCTCGTGAGTCAGATTTACTAGCACGTCTTTCACCACGGGATCTACTGGGGAATGCCTTGTAAATTGTAAATGACTGGAGTAGAAGAGTTCTGTGTAATCTATATATATCATTTGCTTGTTGCAGACATAAGCTCTTGAAAGAGTCGGGACTTCAGGCAATTTAAGAGAGAGTTTATGCTTAGTGACCTGAGTTAGGAAACTTTTTCCAGCAATGACGGATCACACGGAACAATTATTTAGATCAAGACTAGTGCGCTTGCAACCCTGGCACAAGGGCATCGCAGTGCTCCAGGCATGAGATGTTTCAGTGACTATAGAAGGAGTTGAGTAGGTGAGACCTGATGTGTCACATGCTGCATTTCTTTATTTAATCACTATGGAGAAATAAGGTTCAGCGTCTTGTTCGGGGCACTTCAACATGTGGCCAACTGCTCCACAGCCCCCCTCGAAATGTTGTAGGGTAATAAAAGCTATAGAAACTGTGCCTTTGTTGTAGTTATTTTATTACATGCACCTGTAGAGCTGGCCGTAGCATCAGCCTTTAGAAAGACATTACAGAAGCTCTGAACAGCCTCAACAGTCAACAATCATTTAAAAAGGCACACACAGGTTCACAAGTTGAAAGATACCACACTATGCAACTGACCCAGTACATAAAAATACAACTTACAGTGCTGTGAAAAAGTATTTGCCTCCTTTTTAAGCTTTTTTTTTACTGTTAGTCACAGTTCATTCATGATTCAGCAATGGTCGTGGGGGAGGGCAATTACTTTTTCACACAGGGCCAGGCAGGTCTAAACAGATCTTTCTCTAAATAAATGAAACCATCATTTAAAAACAGCATTTTGAGTTCACTCTCTGTGTAATATTAAATTTTGTTTAATTTATGTAACTGTGACAAATGTGCAAAAAATAAAAAGAATCAGGAAGGGAGCGAATCTCTTTCACAGCACTGTATTACAATTACAGCTGCACAATTACTACTGCAGTTACAGCACAAAAATATTACTATGTGACATCTACTTTGTTTCTCATTTCAGAGAGCGAAATACTGCACTACTGGCTCCAATATGGCAAATCAGTCAATAAACATCATAAACATCATAAACATAAACGCCTGTGTTCATGCAGAAGAACTTATGCAACTCAGCCTGAGTGAGAAAAATGAATAGGTACCTGAGTAAAGCAACACTGTGATGGAATAAGGAAGAGAAAATCAGTAGTGAAAGATGCCTGCATAGGCCACCAACAGAATCAAGAAAAGTTTAAGAAAGTTTAAGAAGAATAGAATTAATCACACTGATTAACCTACAGTGAACAGATCTGCATTGTCTGCTGATTTAAACCTTGGTTAGGCACTTGCGGTAAATGAGCACTGACAATGGCTGAATAAGCAGGGGCCTTTCCTGTCAGACTCCCAGAGCAGGACCGTTGACAACCGCCCATATTAGCTTTAGGTTGCACCAGCTGTTTGTAAAGACATTGCTAAATTTGTAATCTAATTAACTACTAAACTAGTAACTTAGGAAACTACTGGACTAGTTTGCTCCATTACTTAGGAAACTTGGGAAAACTTTAGTTGTTAAAGATTTTAACAATGTGAAGATTGGTTACTAGGACACAACAGTTGACAGTTCACTGCAGCGTGACTGGAAAAGATGTGAGAGGTGCATGCTCGTGTCCTAAAAACATCTGGGACTTAATTAGGGTGGCTTGGCCTGCTTTTTAGTACGATCAACAGCAGTTATGACAATCAGCTAATGGAGGAAACCAAGGTACTTTAAAACTTAGAGGCTTATTGCAGCAAATTGCAGCAAAATTCGTGCTCCCTCTCTGATTCATTGCTCAGACAAATCTGAACACCCAGATGTTTCGCATGTTTGTGGACTTAATGTGACTTCCACTTCTGAGGATTAAGGTCCTTAAATCCGTTTACAAATGACAGAAGCAATGAGGCATGTAAGTTTTCTTCAGTGTTAAATGTATCCACTGATAGTTGTCTGTATATTGTTGGCTCGTTTGGGGCCCAGTAAGCCGTAGCTGACCTAAATTACATTATTTGTTTAGTTTGCCTCCTGGTATTAGACTAGCATTTGCAACTTCAGGTATCTTATGTTTGTTTTGTGTAATTTAAATTTAAATTTAAAGCCTCTAGCTTATTTGTTAACCCTTTAGCATTTCAGGTAATATTTTATTGGTGTATATATTACACAAGAACTACTTTGTTTGGTGCATCTCCTTTTACATTACTAAATTACATGTAAATATAGTAGGCTAATTATAAACTTGCAAACAGATGGTGCAACTGACCCCAGGTCACTAATACATGATCAACCCTCTAAGATATGTCAAAATATATCAAATAATAAAATGAAATAATAAATAATAAACTTTAAATAACATGCCAGTGGGCTACACATATAGATTCCCACCTAAACCACGTATTTTCATAACTCAAATCTTAACATACACTGTGTATTTTCTTTTTGCATATTTTTCTTTCTCTGCTATCATCAAACGGCATAAAAATGACAATAACACTGTAATGGTAACAGGCATTAGAAAAGCCTGGCAGTACTGCTAGCCAAGTACCTAGATTCTTTCTAGTAATACTTTGTCCACAATCAATTGAGAAAATGCTGTAAAGATGTAAAAGCAGTTTTTTCTTGACTGTTGTTTTCAGCATTCTCCCTGTAACATCAATATGATGACAATAAAAGCTTTTCTCAGATATCGATGGTCAGTGGTCCAGCATGCTACTAATTTAACACTGACATTCTTCTCCATGAAACTCAAATCTGCGGCATAACTCTGATTAGATCCCTTGCTAACAGGGACCAGGCTACAGTATATGGCACCAGCGAGGTAATAGCTTGCACATAATGCCTCTGAAGAGCCTGTGATATGTTTAGAGGATTGGCACACGAACAGGACGAAATACACACTGTTCACAACTGCGACGGCAAAATCAGACCTCAGAGGACATACTGCTGAACAGAGAATAGTACAGCCTTAGTTAGCATAGGATCATACAGAATGAAGTACTTTCAGTGGTCTGTGTTTTCAGTCATAGACCAGCGGGTCTCACACGCTGTTAGGGTTGTAACAGAGCATGTTCAGTTGCAGGTTTTCATCCCAGTGTCTGAGGATAATGAAGAGCTGGTTGGCAGCAGCCTTGATGGAGGCTAAATCTCGTCCTTCCGGTATGTCCTGCGCACTCAACCACATACTGGCCTTGGCAGCAAGCAGTTCCCACTCTATGAAATAACTGGCAGAGCTGTGCTCCAGCCAGGCAAGGGCTACGGCTGTGGCCCACACCATGCTCTCTGGATCTAGGATCCTCTTTAGCACACCGCTGGGTGATGCTGTTTCCAGGCCCCCTGATCCAGAGCTCCAGCCACTGTCCACCTGGGAGTGTGGGGAGAGAGTTGGCTCAGTAGTGGTAGATGGACTTCCTAATGCTGAAGAACCAGCATCCATCCAGGTGCTCCTGGACAGATAAGAAGGGCTATGGATGCCTGCAGCGTGCTCCGCATGCTGCTGATATGTTTCTGGCTCACATGGTGATCTGTACCCGTCGTCGCTACTGTCAGTGCGCCGGCTGTTGAGATGAGAAAGGTGGCCCAGGCTGGTGCGGTGGCTGGTGAAAGGGGATGTCCATTTTAGCTTGTCCATGGGCACGTTAATGGCATGGCACAGAGCTGCGTCCAGGGGAAATGCACCACTTGCCAACTGCAACAACACCTGCGTTGAAAGAAATAGTTCCCCCAAAAATACAGCCTTACAATATTTAATCAGTAGTGTAGTGGTACTTGTTAAAGACGCAGCAGGAGTGCATTTAAGGCCCTGAAATTTAGTCGGAGTTTGTGATTTATGGTTTTTAGGCATGACACACCGGAACACAAGAAGTGTAGGAGCACCTGATCAACAGTTTTCTGTGTCTGCTGGGCTTAGGGTACCTTTCCATCGGATGTGACTATGGACACAGTTAAAGGAAGTAAAAATCCTTTTACGGACAGTTATTTGGATCTTTATTTGATAGATGTTTTCCCTTCATAACATGCTGATATCGTACACGTTTGTGTCACAGTTGCTATTGGATATTTGTCATAATGTACATATGTATATTGATATATAGATTGTGAACCATCTCCAGCCTCCAATCTCATCTACAGGCAGTTCAAATTAGCACCCATTAAAAAAACAGGAATGTTTACAGAGCATCCACATGTATAGATCTGCTACCCACCAGAGGAATGTAGTCTTTATTTTCGTTGTCGCTCTCTCCAATTGAATCACCGGACTTGCTGTGAGATCGACACATGAATCCTTTGGCAGCTCGAGTCAACAGACGAGTCCTGCTGAGGGCCAGTCTTACAGAGGAGAGGGAGACACAGACGCAAATCACAGTACAGCGTGTGTAGCACGTACCACTATGAGATTTCATCTCTGCTTCCATCTAGATGGAAAAATGTTTCTTATGATTGGGTGCATCTCAGGATTTATGAAAAACAGAAATACGTGGTAGTAGTACGATGGGGATTTTTTTTGTTTGGCTCTAGAGAGATCGGTAATGTCAGTGAATCCATCGATCATGGATCATTTTGAGCTAACTTTTCATCAAGCACCATTATCAGGGCTAAACTATTCATGATTACTATTCTCTAGACTAAATACCATGGACGTCACGTACGTGATAACCAGGTTATAGCTTGGTAGCAATGGACATATCTAGGCAACATCCGGCCAGAAACTAATTGGTAACAATGAGAAAATGAAATACCAAGAGCTACAGTAATCACCCCACCCACACCACTTTTATTACTGACCTGTGACATACTACTGACCATAACACTGTGTGCGTCATTTTGTGTAACTTTGTAAAAGCATTGATTTAAAGATGACAGTCACACCTAATTACTGACATGATTGGTCAGCTCTGTGGGGGTGAGAAATTAAGCAATGTTCCAGCTTCTCTTTTTCATTTTTTACACAGCTATTTCTCTAAGTAACCAAGCCTCACACAATAAAGGCTCTCCAGGAAAAAGTGTCAGAAAATGTGTGCTTTTACCTCCATATTTAACAAATGATGGCTTCTTACCCCTTTCTGTGACAGAACATGGTACAAGTTTGTTCTTTTCCAGCAAAAGCCACAGAGCTGCTAGACTCACAGAGTGGCTGTGATTCAGCTGGTTAAGGAGCCGTCCATGAACACGAGGGTCAGTGGTTGGACTGAGTGTCCCTGGACACTGAACCCTTGGTGCCCTACATGTAGCTGCCTGTCTGCAAGACTTTCCCCAATGGGATTAATAATGTCTATAAAAAATCTAGTAATTAAGGAAAAATGAACTGTAATGGCTTGTGTGGCACAAAAACAGCAGCTTGTAAAGGTTTTATAATTATCAACACTGTACATTATAACTTAGCGTATTACGTATTTACTGTATATGTTTTATAAGAATTTCATCTGCAAAAAGTAACTACTAACTAAAGCTGTAAAATGAATAATAGTGGAATAAAAATAAAAAGTAAAAGTAGCACAAAATAGAAATACTTCAGTAAAGTGCATGTACATACAATTGTACATGCACTTGAGTAAATGTACTGAACCTACTTAACACTCCTACTCAAGACAACGTTCTTTAAAAGGTACAGTTAAAATGAATTATAATACTGAAGTCCCCGTGTTTGCTCATGCAGTGGCACCACAGCTACAATTATGCTGCCAGTCTGTCTCCAGTCACCCACCTGGCAGAAAAAAGGCTCTCCACCGATTTCTGTGATTGGTCCGAGGTCACAGACGGACTCCTTTGGGAGACTTAGAGACAGAAGCAGAGTTAGACAAGAGAAGAATAGAGACAGAAAGAAACGGTGGCATTTTCTGCCACTTTCCTATTTAGTTCTCAACATGACTCTCACATAATAAAGAGTGAAAACACACCCACAGAGCCGTAACAGTGACAGCACAGGACGTATATTGCAACTGCTGTCTCTCCTCTGCAGGTGAAACACTTCCGCTGTGTGTGTGTGTGTGTGTGCGTTTGTGCCTTCACCACGAGATCATTGTTTTTTATAAAGGCCCAGACAGCATTTGTCAATACGAGCCGCAAAACTGTGTCGACTTCTGTCATCGCTTACAAGAAGAGGGACTAAAATGTCAATAATCTCATGTTTCACATTTGGAGCAGTGCAACAGCGCTGCCCAGAAAATGACAGGAGTCAGCCAGACAGTTTATGTCAGAGGTCTTTGTGGAAGAAAACTGATGAGATACAGCAAATTCACTGACCGGGCTGATGTGCTGCACTTACCCTCTGTGAAGCTACATCTCTCCCAGCCAGAGGAGGAGGGGGTGCTGCATGGAGACACACCATCCTCCCCACCTACAGCAATAATCAAGATGATTGAAAATTAACTCTCAGGCGTTTTCTTTTTTTTCTCAAAAACTTGATATATATACATCCATATAATTTTTGATAAAAAAAATCAACAGGGAAAGATAGTGATCTGCACCTGTGCCCACTGTGAATTTGCTTTTTTAACTGCCATTTCCGAGCAGATGCTAAAGCAGCGGCTGTTGCTACGCCACCACTGAAAACCAATTTTAAATGTGAAGTTGGATTTTTTTTAATGTGAAGCAGCACACAGCTTTCATAGCTCACAGTGCTGTGGCTGCTTTCCATTTCCAATAAAGACACATTTGAATAAAAATAAATACACAAACATCTATATTGAAAAATCTTCTATCGTTCCTTGAAGCATTACTTTATATTACTTCTACCAGATCCTCACTAATTTCATTCCACAGTTCCCTTTAGCTCCGTATTTCTCATTGGTTAGCGATAGTGTTAGCGAAGTTGAACCTCCTCCTGCTGTTTAAAACACTGGAATTAAAAAATGGGAGTAAAAAAAAAAAAGCAGCCTACTGTTGGGCAGCAGGACATCTTCCTCCGACACGCCGCCAGACTGAGAGCGACCCAATCCGATGGAATAACCTCTGTTCTTCCTGCTCCCTGAACGAGAGCTGGTGTGGGAGCCCCTCTTCAGACCTTGACCTGAAAACATAATGAAATAGTCATTTGTATTTAAGTAAGCAGAAATGTGCAACTTTCCACATGATTTGTTTTCATGTTGGACATTTGAAAGGGTTTTAAAGTAGATTTTTTTTACCAGGTTTTGCTGATGACACTGTTGTGTTCAAATAAAGGCAAATGAGATGTATAAGGACTTCCTGACGTAATTGTGACTTACCATGGTTTATGTATTCAATACATGTGTGCAAATATTCATTAGTGTCCAGATCGATGGGAACAAACGCTGTGTATTTGCTCAGTATATTGCAGGCTTTGCTGGTGTGAATAGCGTATAGTTGGTACTTCCTGCCAGAGCCTGTGAATTATAATAAGAGCAAAATCATTAACTATAATAGGATCCAAGAGTCTTTTCATAAAAACACAAATCCACACAGATCTCACCGTGCTCAATCTCACACTCCTTATCCACCATGTGCTCAAAGTCCTGTATGATGGAGCGTCCAGCCAGGTGGTGGAAGGTCTCGTTCCACAGCTCCTCGTGAACCTTTTCCTCACGTTCCCGGCCATTCAGGAAGGGCTCAATATCAAAGACCACCTCCCACCTCATGGGTTTCCCACACAGCAGTCCTGACACCACAGCTTTGCAGTTTCCCTTGTGCTGGTTGGCAGCACCCACATCTGACGTTTGGGTGTCCTGTGGGGTTTCTGCTTGACATAACTGGTGTCCATAACCATCTGAAATAGGACACGAACAAGATTTGATTTGTTAATTTCCCTGAGGATTCTTGCCAGCAAATGATCCTGCAACTGGATTTGTGTTAAGTTAATGCATTACCACGGTTTCCAGAGCTCTCTGTGCTCATAGGACCTCAAATTATTTGTGGATAATATTTTGTTTTGTCTCCAAATACATTACCCGTACCCGTCCCTCCTGAGAGCCACTGCTGTGGTCACTCATCTGGCTAGATGGAGGTGCAGCCTTTCTCATTTTAAATTTGAAGGGATCTGTCCTGTCAGACTGAATAAATCCCTTGTTATTATTTTGGTACATCCTGGCATCCTGTTTTAATTTCATGTCACAGTCACACAAAGGTATAGTTGTTTAGAAAGTTTTAGAGTTTAGAAAATTCTTGATCGTAACAGAAAAGGTTAGTTGAGAGCAGCCAATTACCTTAGCTTAGCATACATTCTCAAAGCAGGGAGCAGCAGCTACTGGAGCCTGTCTCTGTCCAGCCAGCACCTCCAAGTGCTAAGAAGTTCTGCAACAATCCTTAATGCCCCCAAGGATGATCTACAGTGCCCAACCAGTAATCTCTAATCCCTAATCTTAATCGTGACCACAGAGCACAACAGTCAACATACAGGTGAGGGACAAGGCTTGTTCTCCTCTACTGCCCACCTAGCTTCACGAGATGGATTTGACATGGTATGTATTTACTGAAATAAAAAAATCTAATGAATTCAATACGTTTGTTGTGTAGGAGATGAGAATGTATAATAGCTGGTTAGTGTTCAACTGTTGTTCTGTATATATGTTCAGGCATATTCTGTCGTTGTGTATTATTAGAGCATGGTCGTTCTTGTGGTCTCACCCGTGTCTCCGGTGCTGCCAACAGATGGGCTGTCGGTAGATGATCTGGATCCGTCTTCCCCAGCGATGGTGCGAGCTGCAGGCGGCACACCGCTGCTGCTGGGCAGAGGATTGTCCTGAGGCCAGGGATGGAAATGAAGCTCTGAGTCGCCTACCTGCTGCAGAAGCGGCTCCTGCTGAGGGAGCGGCCGGTAACAGCTGGCAGGACGCCCTCTGGAAGATGTGGCACACAGGCTTGCCAGCTGTGGCTGAGAACAGAAGCAAGTATTTTCAGTTTCAAATATCCTGGTGGTTTCAGAGGTTTTAATTAGGTATGGAACCTACTGTACATGTGCTGATAGTAATTCTGGTTATTTGGCCCAAAGATCTTCAGTTTAGCATCACATAAGAAAAGGAGGCAAAGCTAAAACGTTTAAAAATGACAAAGAGAGGTCTCAAATTCTGTTTCTGGTGATGTATTTATCAGGTTTCAGCTTTAATCATTAACATGAATTTGATTTGTATAGTAGAATAAAATAAATGAATATAAAGTGTAGTGTAATGAGGATTGTTTTCAGCTTTTACACATTTTTTTAATATCTTTATTTTTTATTTCTTTTTAATGTATGTATAAATAAAAAAAAATCACTTTTAGATTGATTAATCATGGCACAAGGACAATTAATCCTCAGATGGATTTATGAAGAGAAGATATAATCTCATAAAAGTGAATACTGTTTAGTTATACTAAGATGTCCCCGAGTGATATCCAAATCTAATTACAATTCATAAATGTTGCCCTTCATTACAGAGGAGAGTACATTAGTCCTGTCCTTCATTATTCACCAGTCAGCACAGCCTGAATACAAATATCACTTTTCCATACACAAAGTAAGAGTCTCCTGTGTTTACACAGTCAGGTATAGTAACATGTACATTGGTTACATTTCACTGCGTGTTACTACTGTGGCAAGTAAAGAATCTTGAATGTTGAATCATTACGATTATTACATGTATGAATTAAACAGCAGACATTCTTTCAGGTCTGTGAGCTTCAATTCAATCACGAACTGAAATAACAGCTGAAACTACACCAGACCAGATCACGTGATCTCTTCACAATACAGAACCACACCTGATAGTCATTCTTCCACTGCATCTCGTGCTCAGGGCTTATCTGGCCTATCAGCTCCTGGACTTTGGCTCTCCTCAGTGGATTCTTTGGCACCACAGAGCTGGGGTCACTGGGAGTGTAGATCTTCTTTGCCGGGTTGTAGTCTGTTATCTGGTTGGTGCTGTACGCACGCCTTCTCGGTGATGTCTTATCCAACCCTAGAAAAATAATATTCACCAAATATATATTGGTATATAATATAGAGTGATTCCAAAGTTGCCCAGTTTACTACATCTTTTTTATGTGCCGAGGCTGATTATCTGCCTTATACAATGTGATTATTTTAGTCTGCTCACAGCACAGTTATTGTCCTCATCACTGTGAGTTATTTGGAAAAAAAAGTTGGATGGCCCTTGCTATGACCTTGAAGACATCAGCACCCCTCTGTCTTCAGCTTAGATAGATAATGACTGATACTTGATTTTTAATTCCTGATATTGATGTCAATATTTGGGAATCTGATGAAACTATGTATATTGTATATTGTGATCCAAGATGTGGATCCCTTATCTCTTCACAGATCCACCTTATATTATTGAAAATACACACCGACCAGTACTGTTAACTGGTTCCATATACAAATCAAACCACCATACAATATACAATGATATAAAAAGCTAACATCAGCTGATACAACAGTCTTGGCTTGGGTCTGATACAAAAAAGAAATCTCAGGCTACGAGATGTAAACTGTGGAATTTGAGTGAAGTTGAGTGACCGTGTGGATTCAACATCATTCAGTCCGTCCCTGCTGGGGAGCTAACGCTAGCCAACAGCTGTCTGCAGATATGCGGCAGATGTCAACACAAACACTACAGGTGAATTAATGAACAGACTTGCACTTTCTGTTGCGTCTGTGCTCAGTGATCATTAAAGTGAGTATCTGGATTTAGCTGCCACTCCATACAGCCATGTATGGAGTGAGATGTACTTCCATATACTGTAGATATTTATCTTTCTTGCTCAATAGTTTTGCGTTAGGATAAAAAGGTAGAGTAAAAAACGTAGGATAAAAAAATATTAATTCTGAGAAGATCTTCAGATTACACCAAAATAATCTCAAGTGGACTGATTTAAATTGAGTTAAATTGTGAACTTAGACCTGCTACAGTACAGTTGAAACTAGTGAAACTAGCAATAAGAACACATCATTTAAGATTTAAAGACTAGCATCTGAGCAACTGGAAATGCTCTCACTTAGGATATACTGTATGTTCTATAGGCTCTTACCCATGATGTCTTGCTCTGTGGTGACGGGGCTGCTGTCATTCATGGAGTCCTGGTAGCAGTCATGGAAGGGGCCAGAGGCTCCCTCCCTACTGGAGCCCTGACTGTCGACACCCGACTTCACCGAGTCCTCTTCTTGAGAGTGGTAAAACACAGAGCTGGCTGACTCAATGGAGCGCATCATGCTGTATCTCCTCCTCTTATCCTGTTAAGATTTGAGTAAGTTAACAAGGTTTGATTGAGAAGCTCGTTCAGGGTTAGTCACTTCATCTCACTTTTCATTTCAAGGACATTTTAGAGGTAACAGACGGGGGATTTAAACCGCACGGTGTACTGTGAGGTTTCTTTTTTTGAGATATTCACAACATAGGGAGTCACGCTACCATTTGTCACGTTTCAGCAGGTGTCTTGCACTTACTGATTTGGGGTTGGCATGGTAGCGGGTGGTGTCGCATACCACGCCGTAGCCAATCAGACTATCCCCTGGAAACAGGAAGGTGTTGCCCACAGGGGACAGTAGCACTTCTTTGGTCTCAGGAAAGAGCCATTCGATTGAAATGTCACTGAGTACTGGAGACAGGGTTTTCTTCAGGGACTTTATCATCTGTGGAGAAAAATAAACAGACCAAATATAGACCTCTAGAAATAAAACACAGCTTCTCTTGAACTAACTAACATAATGCAAATGGCATCTCTGAGATTTGATTTCCTAATTGGTATCAGTGGCGAACACTCAGTGCTCTCAAACCACTGCGTAATGGCTCTCCAGTGGCCCTCAGAATAGCAGGCTGCCATTAGGAGTGATCCACAAAGCTGAAAATGAGTACCTTTGGCTGCAGCCTCTCTCCGTCAGCCAGGAACTCTGCTGTTCCTTCAGAAACTGTTGCCAGTCCCAGCACCAGCCTCCGGCAAGCATTCTGCCCTATGCCAAATGTGAAACATCTGCACAAACACATTAAACACCGCATCTCCATGACATGTATGAGAATAAAAACAGGCATCATCTCAGGATGTGCACACATTTCGCAGATATCTAATGACACTCTGTGCAGATATGCAATCTATGAACAATCCACACGTATGAACAATCTAATCTGTGAAACGAAGCTTAGGAAAAAACTGGAAATGATCTTTCATGATGGAAGATGGAGACGTGCCTGCTGCTTATCCAAGTTCTCCAGGGACACTGAGAGACACTTTATTCTAACATTTGTATTCCGTTTTTTTTTTTCTCACACAGGGATGAGCTGGCTAATTTCATTCCGTCAGCCATGTCCCTTTGCATTTTAAATGAGATCACAGAGGGCAGAATAAAATGGAAATGTAGCCTTCTACATAGTAGAAACACTGTTTCATCGCTGATTGTAAGTGTGATAATGATCTGTGAAGTGTTAATGGAATGGCCAAGCTCAGTGGATCTAAGGCAATCATCTGGGGGCAGTCATCCATTAAAAGGGGGATACCAAAAGTCAGTTATTTCCAGAGTGACTCAGGAGAGTGACTCACAGCGTGAGCCTTAAATTCAGGTGATACATTCAATGATTTCTCTGCGTACTGCAGAACTATTGTGCCATCGGCGCTCACTCTTAATTGACAGCCGTTTGCATCCTGCAGACAACATTCTTACTGTCTTATTCTACACAAAGTGTGGTGTAAATCAAAATTCCAGTGATTTAAAGTCAAATGTTTGACATTGACACAACATAAGCTGCATATTTCCTCATTTCATTTTGAGAGGATTATGGCCGATAGCCAGGTGTTGCATTTACACCGCTGACAATCCCTAGATGTGATTTTTATCTTATCCATGAGCTCTGATTTTTCTATTTGCATAATGAGCATAACAAAAGGATGGATTTATTTTTTCTTTTGATTTGTAAAAGCACACAGGAGCTGTTCTCTACTCTTAATAATCCAGCTACCTAAGAAACATATTCATGTCAGTGTGATGAAAGAACTGACATCAATCATATTCATCAACACTCAATATAGATCTTTTCTTTTCCCTAATTCTAATATTATATCCACATTCATATTCTCAACTGTACAGTCTGCACTTGCCTGATGTAGCGTGCATGGCTGCGGACCAGCTCGATCACTCTCCCTGTGTTGCTGACGGCCCCATCAGTGAGCAGGAAGAGCAAGCGGGGGTGTCCGGTGATCATTGGCTGCCTCAAGATCCAGTTGAGTGGTGCGAGTATGTTGGTGCCCCCCATGTCGGCTCTGAGCTTCCTGACGTACTCACAAGCCAGTGCCAGTGCTTCCTGCATCGTCATGGTGAGAAGGAGAAAATCTAAACTGAGGTTTCTCAATATACGTCATTTTTGTTGCGTTAGTTTGATTTTCACAACAGTAATGAATGAACTTCACTGGTTTCACATTATAAATCTTCATTACTGAACTGTCATAATCAAAATAAAATGGTCATTTTCACATACTGGTGTCAAACATTAACTGATTCTCAGTAAACAGACTCAGTAATGATCATAGTAATATGAAGCTAATAATAACAAAGCTATTAGCTTTCTGATGAGTCATCTGGCAGGAAAGTAATAAGCAATTATTTTAATTGATTTTTCATGCAAAACTGCCAACCACTATCTTGTTCCAGCTACTCCAGTGTTATGCATGCTGCTCTTCTCTTTGTCCTCACCTTTTGTAAGTTAGTATTGGGTATCATATGTAAGATCCCTAGAAATGTATTGGAATGGCATGCATAACAATGGTTGTAAGGTTCTGCGCAAATCTCGATTATGATGAAATGCTGCTCACAGGATACTGATGTCATGACAAGGCAAAACTGATTCTGTTCAATTAGTGATAAACATTGAATCTTGTGCTAATGAGAGGTGGGTGTATCGTGAGGCCTGAGCATGTGATTTAGGTTTAGAGTAGATAAGTAGAGTAGGTTAGGAAAAAAAATGAACACAGTGAAACTATTGTGAAACCAACGCAATAGATCTGATCATGATTTAGATATAAATTAACACCTAAAGTTAAGGTTAGGGGAACCTGGTCATTATGGTTACAGTAATAAGATTAAGGCACACTGTGGTCATGTTTAAAAGAAGCCAGTGTTGACTGTTGGTAGGGAACCAAATGGTGGTCTCCTGTGTTAAAAGCTGATGTTTGGAGTGCAAATATTAAATCATTACATAAAGGAGAGATTCTCAAGAGATGGTTTAAAACAACTAGAATCATAGGTACAGACTTAATATCAAGTATACAGTGGTGTCATTTTACTCACTATATTTAAATGTACTTCAGTAGATTTTAGAGGTATTCAGTATTTTACATAAATGTTATCATTTTATTCTACTTTATACAGATTCCGGAGAAGTGCAGTGTAACCTCTTTAGTGTGCGAGTGCTTTTAATGATACTGCACTTTACCTCCTCGTAGTTCTGGCTGGTTGTGAAGAGTGATTTGAATGTTGAACCGAAGCCTATGATGTTGAAAAGGCATCCAGGCACAAGGCTCTTGAGGATCACCACCATGGCGTCCTGGGAAAGAGAACGAGAGCAGATGAAGCTCATGTCCAGATCAGAAGCTGTGAAATTCTTCAAAAGGAAAACACAAAACTGCTCATTAGGTGCTTAACAGCATCATTTCATCCATCAATGCCTCTTTTACAGCAGAGGGACAGTTTCTAGAACAGTACCGCTTGTTTCAACATTTATTCAAGTGAAGATCACAAAGAACAGTCAGACAATCTGTAATAAAAGGAAGAAGAAGATTCAACAAGTAATGCTGCAGATTTGAAGCTACTCTGCAGGATTTATTGAAAGACAAGTGGTAAATAGCTATTATATCACCATCAGCTTCTCCCTAGCTTTAAGGATAAACTCTCTACCATGAGACACATCCAATATAAAACATGAATCATGAAAGATCATCACATAACAGGGCCAAGTCAGTGCACAAACATTCAAGTAACATACTCACATATTAAAAAAACATCAACCTTGAAGCAACCTGAGTTGTCTCAGTAAGGTGTTAAAGAAACCTCATATGAAGTCTTGTAGACCTGAAAGACTTTTTGTCTAAAACCTAGCAACTGGGAGACGTTTGGTGAATAGCGAATGATTTGTCTGATCAATATACTTGTGTACATGCCCTTCACACGTTTATAATCACCACAGACCGAGGGAACAGTACGGCTGGGAGCCTAGAAATCATTCACACAGCCTCTAATGACATGTCATTCAAAAATGGTTTGTCATCCACTACAACATGCAAATATCACTTAAACTGGTGAAAATCTGTGTGGATCAGTGTAAAATACCTTCACGCGGTTAATGTTAACTCCACTCATGCTGCCGCTGCGGTCAATGAGGAAGATAAACTCGCCATGAACCTTCCTCAGGTCTGAGCTGATGGGTTTGAGCTCCGGACAAAAATTCAACATGACCATAGGGTTGTGGAGGATGTCCTTATGGAGCCGTCTGTGAATGATGTCTACCTAAAGACAGGACAAAAGCAAAAGCATGAATAAGAGCAGATTTGGCACTGTGAGATGATTGGGTGGCTCATGGTTGTACATAGGTTTTAATTTAACACTCAAAGAAGCCAGAAAAAAGATATAAAAAGAGACAAGCGATCAGGTCGATAGAGCGAGCACATAAATTATTGTAGATGAGCAAGAAATTTCAGGCAGAATGTGGCGAGTCTTTGGAGTGTTTCCATAGAAACCCATTTTTATGGCTAAGTGCTCTCTCTCCTTCTCCTGTTTAGGTCTGCTGGTCACTTAACAACCCCATCACAGTTGAGGCCTGAATGGAAACACACCTGATTCTCATAAGCACATAAACAAAGCTATTCAACCAGACAGACTGAAAAGAATAAAGCTAAGAAGTGTTCTTATCACTGTTGCCAGGCTGGATATTTTTCCTACTTTTTCTCTGCCTGGGCTTGTAAAAAATGTTACTTTGGTGTACCTGGGTTAAATTTCAGACATTTTCTTTATGGGGGCTACTGTATAGTGGCACTAAGATAATGTCTTAGCAAAGCATAGTCTTCCTGACTTTTTGATGGATGTTTCTGCAGACATTATATAATATTTTACCATGGAAGTGCGTAAACTGCATGAAATGACTGGTTTTGTCAGTTTAGGTTTTCTCTCTCCAGATTAAGAAGTAAAAACTGCACACACATTTTCTGAAATTATAGATTTACTGGGAGGCTTTGAAGAGTGTAACAAACATCTACAAAAGCTGTCTGATAAAATCTGTAGTCTGTAGTAAAACTACTATAAATTCTGCCTGCACAGATGTAGAAATGTGTTCTATTTTTGATGAGACAGGAGCTGATTCAACCACAGAGTAAGTTTGAAATCCACAGCATATTGCATCAGATGTATTTTTAAATGTGACAACACCATTCCAGCCTCACAAAAATAGTATTTGCTGTTGTTCATTATACTGTGCTATTGTGTAGCCTTTGCTGCTCTATATTGGTTTGGAGGAGGAGTTGTTCTGCCATCAGTTCAGTGTTTTTGATGTCGACAACACACTCACTTTCTTCTCGTTGCTGGAATCCTTTTTTGTGGCTTTGATGAAATCGCTCCGGCCGTGAAGATACTCATCATACTCCTCCTGTGTCATGTCTCCGTTTTCAATGAGCACATGTGGCAGATGAGGCTCTAAAGTGGTACAGTTAGTCAGGACAAACACACCGACATGTATATTACAGATAGACTGTAAAGCAGAAGTAGATAAATAATGCCTAAAAGTGACAGCAGATGCTCTATCACAGAAAAGAAAATGAGCTCAGAGGGTTGAGGGGATCCTGGGGATTTGTTATGTCTCTTCAGTGCAGGCTATCTGCAGGTTCAACTTCCTTTACAAACAACAGTTATAAAATGATTGTGTATACACAACTTAGCAAAAACTCCAATTCACAAGGATACTGCTTTAATAATAATTAAGGATATTATTCTGGATTATAGTTATATATTGTTTCGAAGAAAATTAGATATCAATGTCAACAAATTCATAAAAAACTTAATTAAATTCTCGATTTCACTGAAAACTCGTTTCAGTGAAATCCTTTGTGAAACAAATGAAACAAGTGTTAAATTACATTATATTTGGTATTAAAATGTCTTCAGTTTCACTTGGTGGATTTATAGTATACAGGATTGATGATAAAAAAAAGACTGGTACTTTTTGTATTTATACTCCTCGTACAACGCACATGCCTGCCTGTATTGCAGCTCAGTTTTCTTTTCCTCCATCTCTCTACTTGAGTTGAGCATCCATGTTGTGATGGAAGCAGCAGTGCCGGTCTGAGCTGAATTAAATTGCCTGGCACTGGCCGCAGGTCTGTTTGTGAACAATGCCTTCATAAGAGTCCTATTGGATCAGTAAGGCCGGAGCTCACAGCTGCCTCTGGGAGACTACTGGCCCACACACAGTGTAGGTCAAGACAGCAGTGAGAGAGAGGCGATAACACAGGGGGAAAGAAAGACCTGACAATGCACACCCACACAGTGGCATCTTATTCCTGCTGGTCTGTGATACATTAATAATGGGAGGCCTTTTTTTCTAATGAATCACTAATACACACAAACCGTGACACAAACATTCTCTAAAAGAAACTTGACAGAGTCAAAATGAACAATTTCGTAACACTGCACCTGACCCGGGAGGAATGAGTAATTACAGGGACGTGGTGTGAATCTGAGTTGAGGTGTACACCTACCACTGGGGTAAATGAGGATGTTGACAGGACAGTCATAAGTGTACTTGTCCGCCAGAGTGATGACGATGCTGGTGGCAGAGCGGGCCAGAGGGTCTGCATCGGCTCGGATGGCATGAGAAGGGCTCTCTACGCCTACACGGTGCAGAAATCACAGCAGATGAGATAACCAGTGGCTTCACCTCCAGTGATGATCATTAATGATGAAGCAGCTAGTCCCACAGATATTACTTGAATTTACAGTGTAAGAGCTCAGATTTACAGACACCTTCAGGTGCAAGAGAACTGTTGTGTTGTGATGCCTTCAAGTGCTGCTGCATTTTGCACAAACATAAATAATAAACAAACAATAATTATGTATTAATGTTTAGAAATTGCTTTTATGCTTAAATCACTATGTTTTAATAGTTTAACTTTATAACAGGCATTCTGGGCGTTAGATGGGAAGACCAATAGCCTACCAGTTTCACCACTGTAGTATATGAAGCTACTGCTAGCACGCAGTTAGCTTAGGTTAGCATAAAGACCAAAAAAAAGAGGGAACAACTAGACAAGCTCTTTCCAAACGTAAAAATATTAATATAAGGTGCTGGCAGGCACTTTAAAATAGAAACAGGCAGATTGTTATGCTAAGCTAAGCCAAGTCTACAACACACAATGTCTTATTGCACATGTGAGAGGTGTTCAGGAGCAGCGAAATGCAATGTTTGATTACAGGGTAGCTCAAGTGATTGAATCTATTATACCATACCCACTGGAAAAATCAGTATTCCACATTTATTAAGTGGCTGTCTGACCTGCAAGGAGATAGGGAGCTCGTATCTCCAGCTGGAAGTTAAACTCGTAGTCCATGGAGTTGATGGCCTCCTCCTCCAGCAGTGAAACCAACCACAGCTGAGGGGAGTTGGGTGTTTGACTGTGAGGACTTGAGGCAGAAGTATGTCTGTCCCGCCTAAAAATGGCAAAGTGTAAGTACAGTAGAATTAAACCATCTTCATTGAACATATGAAATATCTGTATAGTGAGTTTCCATCCTGAAAAATGTACATTTGTACAGCATTAAATCCAAATTTATTTTACACCAAAATAAATCAACATCAGTTGAGCACAGCATGTAACAAGTTGTGATATAAACAAAACTATTATTTTCATAAACTTTTTCTTACGCTCTAGAAAAGTTTGGGGACAGTCCCTGCTCCTCGTTTATTGTCCTCTGTACTTTAGGCGTACACACTGGTGGGGTTGATACCTTGATACCCCCGCTGGGCAGAGTGGATAGCTCAGAGGAGGTACTGACCAGAATATGGACCGTCTCCATAGGAGGAATAATGCCAAGGTTAACCACTAACACGGTCTTCTCCAAATCTTCATCCATCACTATATGTCCTGTAACACCAGACTAGATTACTAAACAAGCACATTTATACTTTTTACTTCAACTTAACTTTTAAGGTCTCCATGCTCGTGTAAACCTGTAAAGCTTGACATCACTCCTAGTACAGAACACTGATGACTGTAAAAACTGTCAACCATGTGGTGCCCTGCAGAGTATTTTAGAGCATTCAATTTTTAAGATTAATTCAAGTTTGAGAAAGCAGTTTTATTTTCAGAAAGACCTCAGGCTAGCATTATCAGTGCTGCCCTTTAAAGATTAAGATTGCTTTTAGAGTTCATTTCTACTTGTGTAACTGAAATACGATAGTAATTGTTAGGATTTCACATTCCACTGGTTCTACTAGTACATTAAAAAATAGAAATGAAAAATGCTTTAACGTATTCCTATGTAATAAAAGACTTAAAATGGTGCTTTAGCAATTCTGCAATGCTCTTCTGAACTATTCCATGATCTGTTTCAGAATTGTTGCACATCTAATCAGTTTATCCATGAGCTTAAGAGGATGTTTGTGCCAGATGCAAATAAATTCCCTCAAGGTGGTCCTTAGATGTCACGTTCACAAGAATGGGACAGACATGAGGTCACAGTGACCTTAACTTTTGTCCTTTGACCACCACGTAATCAGTTCATCTCAGAA
The DNA here is from genome assembly GCA_034779795.1 of Ctenopoma multispine. Taxonomy (NCBI): domain Eukaryota; kingdom Metazoa; phylum Chordata; class Actinopteri; order Anabantiformes; family Anabantidae; genus Ctenopoma; species Ctenopoma multispine. The sequence goes on from JAUYWH010000025.1 coordinate 20,487,779, forward strand.
CCAAGGCGGACATTTTTGCTAATTTTGAAGAAATTCCCTGAAGGCGGTTCAGAGGTATCACATTCACAATAATTGAATGGACGGATGGACTGACAGACTTGAACTTGAATGCAACTTGAATGCCATTGGACATTGGACATTGGCTGTCGCAGGTGTGGAGGCATAAGAAGAGTATGGTCTTCCAGAAGCAAAGAAATCCTGCCATTTAGGCCTTTGGATGAGACAGAAAAAGTATACAATGCCCCAATTTCCTTTGATTAGACTAACTTTGGCTCCATCTAAATGTCCATGTAAACGTCGTTCTACCCCAGTTTGAAAGTTTATTTTGTTCTGTAGTCATTCCTGAAACACAGAATAAGCTACATAACTTTTTTGAGGTGTGTACACCTCCCAGCAGTCAGACTGTAAAATGTAATGGCCAGATAAATGTAAGTCTAATATTATATTTATTTGAGTATAATATTATATCTCTTTTAGTTCTGTTTTGAAGGATTATGTGGCTTTGTAGCTGAGACATGTAGCTGAGACATACTCTATTATACTCACTAGATCTCTAGAGCCTCTAAATTTGAAAGAGGGGCTACCAAGAGCAGTGACAGTGAGCCAGAACAGCAAAAGTTGCTGCCCATAAGACCAAAACAAAGAGCTGAAAGATGCTAAAATACTTTGCAGCTGAAGGGGAGCTACAAAGACAGGTAGTTATTCTCTGCTAGCTCTTCACCATGAGTGGCCCCTTTAACTTTACACATAGTTATTTGATCCATTACTGATACAAACATATTGATTGGAGCAGCTTTAATCTTACCACTGCCACTCTGGAGGGCTCCATTAGATGTGTTGCAGTAATCCAGATAACAATCCTCAATTTTTGCCTTGTCTTTGATTTGCAGTGTAATAATCTGACTGGATATCATAGCCTCAAACCCCACAACAATGGAATTTTCTTCCAGTGGATAAATGAAGATCCCTAATAGGCAGCAAGACAGAAAAAGAAACAGAAACAAGAATGCGAACCACAGCCAGTAAACAAGCAATTACACATATTCAGTCGATAATAATGAATTTTACAACATGGTCTTTCAGAGCATAGGGTAGGTTTAAATTGGTTCAAAGTGACTATTGTTCACATAATTGAAGTAATCAAATTAGTCCCCTGTGGTGCACATACTCACCCTCAATTGCATGATCCTCAATATTTTCATAGGTCATAGAAGCTGTCAGAGCCAGAGTATAACCCCTGACACAGGAAGTGATATCAGAGACGCTGAGGGGCAGAGCGCTCCGGTTCTCCTTGTTAATGAGTCCAGGCATGGTGCTAGTTTTAGGATTCTGGTTTGTTGTCACATGTAAAAAAAGGAAAAAAACATTAACAGTAGAACTTAGGTAAGAAATGAAAGATGTGGAGAACCAGACAACCACAACATGCATAGTTAAAATGTGAATGGAGACCTTGTTGAATGTCACATCCTTCTATCTTTGCCTAAAAGGATAAAGTCACATGTTTTTCATACTGCAATTTTCCCAAATTCGTGACACATTTTCTTTTCATGATAATGATTTTGTCCCTCTCACAGTTCAGCAAATCACCTGCCTGCCGTCGATTGTAAGCTACTAAGTTCAACAACTGCTTAAAGGTTCACTTTCCTTTTCATGTCTATGTGAAACAGGGTGAGGCGCTTACACTTAACTTCACAAATTTACCAGAATCCTTCAAGTTGTTCCAGAATTTCTAATGTAATATCCATTTTCAGAAGTTAATTAATTAAACCAGTAGCTAACAGTTTTTTGACATCTCTCTAGTTCTCTGTAGATTTTGTTGGTGTTTGTTATATTATAGACAGATTTAAAATAGTCACTGTTCGGCTGCTTGTAATTACAGTTACAGTAAACATTATTATGAATGTTTGCAAAGTTATAAAAATATATACGAACTTCTGGATAACCTGATTACTTCAGCGCATGTAAACGCAGTTATTAAGCTATTAAGACCCACTGATTTCAAAAATCATTATCATTCTGTAGCTGGCAGCTTCATTTTTAAAGGGGATAGTGATTCAGATGGTCTAATTTCAAACAGATTATATTTAGCAATACCATGATAATACTGATAACCGTGATAATTTTGGTCACTAATCATATTTAATTTCCAAACAAATACAAAACATACATTATCATGCAAAAGTTTTTTCTATGAAAACATGTTTTCATCTGTGCTAACATAATTTCAAATAGGCTTTCTAGTGATCAGTTAGCCTTTTAAATTGATAAACTTGCATTAGCAAACACAACTATTTATACACTATCATCTACATACGTATGCATCTATATTTATCTATCATATACATACATGTGCACATATTCTTATATATTGTATATCTGTATATATCTGTACACACACACTATATATATATATATACTGTATATATATGGTGTCTATTACACTACTACATATCTATTTTATATTGGGTAGTACTGGTGTAAAGTATCAAGTTATATTTTCATATGTAGTAGTAGTCTTTTTTCCCTTTTATACTTTGATTTTACTTTGTTTATTTTATTGTAAAAAAACTGGAAGTCCTTTTTTTTTCTACTGGAAACTTAATTTCCCAGAGGAACCTTCCCGAGGGATTAATAAGTTCTTTCTATCTATCTATCTATCTATCTATCTATCTATCTATCTATCTATCTATCTATCTATCTATCTATCTATCTA
>JAUYWH010000025.1:20490591-20582990 GCA_034779795.1 Ctenopoma multispine
TATCTATCTATCTATCTATCTATCTATCTATCTATCTATCTATCTATCTATCTATCTATCTATCTATCTATCTATAACATGGAACACTACTGATGATGATTACGCCTGTGTAGATGTTCCATCTAAAAAGCACACGTTACAATAGTCATTTACAACATTAACAAGGTCGACACTGTATTTCTGATCAATCTGATGTTATAAAATGTGCTTGCCTTTAAAAAATGTAAGTGACCCCAAACTTTCAATGGTATGCTAGTTATTGTCTGTGTCTTTCAGTATTTAAAACAGCAGGTTCACAATTACTTTGAATGAAAAAAATTCAGCAAAATTAAAACACAGCAGAATGTCATAACAGACTGCAAAATTAGAGGAAAGCTACTATGTCCATTCAGTGCAGCAGGTTTTATAGTGTCGAACCCCAATAAACCTCTAAGATATGATGTAAAACCAAGACGCTCTAGAGAGAGTGACACAAGGAAAGGTCACAGTAATAAAACACATTTAGGGTGGTATCATCATAACAACACACCAACATTGTAGAAGATGGGAGAACCTGCATCCAGTCCCATGTGAGGGGAAAAACTTTAAATATATTAAAAAACGCACAGGAAGGCATACAGTATTTTTATTTATGAAAATGACAGAATAAGATCTGTCTGTTTAGTCGCATTAGAACTGCGCTTCATTGTTGTCGCCTCCTCCACCAGCAATCTTGGTTATGTGCTGTCAAAGGTCTGTGTCTGCTTCACGACCAGAGCCCCAGCGCAGCCTTGATAGGAAGTGTTATGACGAAAGCAATTTCCATAGAGACGGCTCTGCCTGCTTGCCTGCAGAGTGACCAGTAACATCTCTAAAGTGTGCCACTATTTACGATACCGTGACTGATTGCAATTGAAACACCAGGCGATCTCTGTCTTTCACACAAGCCACAAAAAAATAATCCCCTCTGAAAATTCTCCACAGTCACAACTTTCACAGTCAGAGTCATATTTTGCATAAGAAGTCCTCCAGAATCAATAATGAATTCAATCACTCTTTCTAATTGCCAAACTAGGGATTTAGGCACCACGTGGTTATTAATGGCGAGGAAAAGGTCACTCAGATGCGCTTACAGACAATTTTGTTGTCTGCCTCAACATTGCCATCATGTGTTCATGTTCAAGACTTTTTAACTCAGGACTACAATTCATTCATGCATGTTTGAACTGTTAAATGTTTCATTTTCACTCATTTCTGTGATCGATGGGGTGACAACATAAGTGATGCAATAAAGACACTGAATCGTTAAATAATAAATTTGAAATGAAAGACGTGTCTCGTGTGAAATGTTATGTGAATTCAAATTCGAAATAACTTAGCAATGCGCTTTAAAACCAGCATTTCCATGAGCTGCATGGGAGGTCACCTTATCTTTACGCTCTTTCAAGCTTTTGGTAATTAGTGTTAAAAGTGACAGTCCCGGGTTGCTTCTCTCCTGGTTGGCTCACATCACACGAGTCACCCAGCCTCCCCTCTGGGTGATGCTAAAAAGCCCACCAAACCATCAACTCTGAACATTTGCTATTAGCATTGCCACACTTCTCTGCACTAATTAGTGGCAAAACAGGAAGCAGATACAGCTGGTAGCCACCTGTTGAAAACACAGTGTTTATCTGTGTAAAACACGTTGCATGACTGGCAGTTTTAATCATCATCTAACTGATTATGACCTTTTCTCGATTTAACACAAATGACCTGGATGTTTGATACGTGCATCAGCAGGCAGACACAGCGCAGCGTTAAAATGCATCTGATATGATCAGAGGACCGGTGTCTATCTTACCTTTCATTTGTGTCAACTGGGTATGCAGCGAGGATCTCTCTCTCTGTCTGTGTCAGAAGTCCACTTATCATGAAAGATATCCTCCTCCTCCTCTTTTCCTCTCTCAGCTCCCCCCCTTTTTTTATTATTATTATTTTTTGTTCTCTCTCTGTGGCGTAGAGGGAATAGGAGTGCTGCCACAGGTGGCAGGAACTACAGATGCAGCAGACACATTGGATGTTAGACGTACAATGCAAAGAGAGGCAAGGTACTGTAGATAGGAGCCGCAGCAGCAGTTCAATCAAGCACTGCAACATGTGGTTACGAGAACAGTTTCATTTATTCTCCTCCTCCTCCTCCTAAGAGAGAGAGAGAGAGACAGTCCTTCCAATAACCCCCCCCCCCCCTCCTTTCCATCCTTTATGCATTCAAAGGACCAGCACCACCCACTCGCTCCAGCCCTCACTGACATCGATGACAACAGGTATCCTTTTTTATTAGCAAGGGGGATCTGTGTAAATGACATGTATTGTAATACCAGGAGAGTGGAAACAAAGGCTTAGAAGAACAGATGTGTGGGTGAAGGAGAACTCCCACACATCACCTACTATCATCCCTTTTTTCCCATCTCTTGGACAACTCATAACTTTTAAACGGTTCATATTTGGCCATCTCTATATTTTTGTTTTCGCCCAGCTTGATCCATCTGTTTCCCTCTGACAGTTATTCATAAAGCCATTTTGGATATAGTTGAGAAAATGTAGATGTTGTCTTGTCTGTGTGTCTGCTTGTGTGTGTGTGTGTGTGTGTGTGCGTGCATGCGTCGGTGTGTGTGCACGTGTGTGCGTGGGTGGGTGGTTGGCTGAAACCCAGCATCCGCTTCCAAATTGAATTAACCTGCAGCCAATAAAACTCAGTCTCTACACCCCCTCCCATCCCTCCCTCAGCCTTCCATCTCTTATCTGTTTCGCAGCCTCTCAAACACAGTCGCACACCAACACACGCCATCACCCACTTTCTCTATTTCTCACGACAGCCAAACAGCACAGGGATTATGGGCGAATTCCATTTCCATTTAAGGGTTATGTTACAGTGACAAGTGGCCTGTTGAAAAGTCCTAAACCTTAAGGTATTGTCACCATAGTTTTTTTTGTCCAGTCCAATTATTCTTTCCTGAGATATGACTTATGACAAATGAGTCATCAATTAGTTCTAATTTGAACAAAGTCCTCATCTTACACAAAGTAATCAAGCATGTTGTTCCCTGCTGAACAGGAAGTTATAAAACATTTTATTCTTCTAAAATACTTTTGTTCACATGTGAAACACTAAGTTCACACAGTGGGTCAAACAGTTAGTCAAGCAGTTGAAATTAATCTGCAGCTATTTCTGAAATTGACCAACCTACGTAAAGATGACAAACAATTTTCTACATTTCTTTGTGTTATGTGATATTAAATATTTTTAGGCGAATAGTCTAAATACTGCAAATCTATGTTGCTTTATTCTATACATATGACATCTATACAGTTTATTGTATGTCTGTCAGAGCTGAAGGGGATCCATCCTCAGCTGTTCAACCTGATGTTTCTTCCATTTAGTTTTTGGGCACTTTGTCATGTCCAATGAAGGACCCTTGAAGGAGTCTGTAGGAGTTGTGCATTGTATGTATGCAAATCACACTGTGGTTTGTGATGTCAGGATATATCTTAAAGGTGACTTGACAGGGTTTTTGATTGTTGACTTAAGTGAAGTGAAATAAAAATATAAAAGTAACAAAATGAGCTGAAAATGACAGTGTACAATTATTAACATCTACTTGAAACTTAAAAATACTTTAGTAATTCTACTTTAAAGTGGTACATGTCAACATCACAAATTGAGGAACAGTGTTATTTAGAACAAAATCAGCTAAGTCCTCCGTCAACAATAAAACAGTAAGAATGCAATGTAAAGACTATTAAAAGTAGAAAATGTATCTGTTATAAAATCTGTAATATTATTGCAGTTAGTTTCAATAGGTTTAAAGAAACACTGGGACAGAATATTGGCATTAAATGGAGAAATACCTTGTCGTGTAGTGGTTCAGTGCAGATGAGTGATGGGTGTGTCAGCAGGTTCACCCAGGAAACAACACTGTGGTGCCTTCTGGTGTTCCGCAAAAACTCCGTAAAGGTCGTGTGAAACGCTATTATCTTTCTATCCTACAGGAGAGACCGCTCCACAGTTGTATAAAGAAGACTGTAACAAAAAACTTAAATTGAAGGAAAAAGAAGAAATGGTGCAATTTTATCTTGTAAGCAAAAAACAAAAAGTTAATTACGTGTGAGGGGTTTGTTATAAACTGTATTAAAAACATCTCCTCGCCATACGCCACTGAATTATGGTTAACACAAGTTTAAGTTGTGACATATGTAGCAGGTTTCACGTTGCAGGCTCCTTAACAATGACAGCGATTACTTCTGTTGGCTAAAAGTTTCGACATTTCCTACGCTCGGGAATGCAGCATCAGTGGTGTGGTCCAGCGGTAGCGGGTGGTTGATCCCAGGACAGCGGCACTCCGTCACTTCACTTTCACGCTGACATCAAACTTTTGATTAAAAGTGTTTCCAAATAAATGCTAAATTAATCGTAGAAAATGTCCAAAGATTCGTGGGCGCTGGCAGTCGACGTTCAGGAGGCTACAACTCCATCCTTACAGGTAAGTTTTTAAAGGTGAGCAACAGGTCCAAAAGTGACAGACGTCAAACTGACATCGTCTGTTAGCAGGCTAAGTTAGCTTAATCTGCTACATAGCAGCTCCGCTTACACACGCAGTTTTGTGTTTTGTTTGGCTTGTTTTGATAATAATGTTATTAACTATAATTTTCTTTAATTATAATTAGTTTGGCTTGTCAAAGAAAATGGATCGAGTGCGTGGTCCACGCACCTTGAGAGGAGACATAAACGGTAACTTGACACATCTTTTTCACTCTTTACGTCTCCACTAACTCTTTTTTTTACCGCTCTTTCTAATGATTGTCTCTCGTGGTGTTTCTCCACCTGTGCAGGCAACATTTTGCCCGAGAAGAATGAACTGGGAGGCTGCAGGAAGGACGAGGACAAAGTGGACCTGGCTGAGCAGTCCCTGTTGAACAAACTGATTCGCCGCTCTCTGGTGCGGAACAGAAACCAGGTGGAGGTTCTGCAGAGGGACCCCAGCTCTCCTCTGTACTCCGTGAAGACGTTCGAGGAGCTGAGACTGTGAGTCCGCATCCATCATGAAACATGATGAACACATACACGGATGTGTGGAAAATCTGGGAAACCTCTGGGCAAATTTATGTTTAGCTGAATTGTGAAGTCCAAAGTAGAAATCTAAATGACTTTCACCGCCTAATGGCATGTTTTCTTTAAATTAAAAATTAAATTCAGGATGTCATACATCTGCCCAGTGGGAGACATTTTTGTTATTTCACCTTCAGTTTAGTAGAGTCCTTTAAACATTTTCTCAATGAGCATCAAGTTTATAGATTAATTGTAGGGATGCAGCTGTGTACTTTTCCCCCTTGCTATCATACTCAGTACTCTGCAATTCAATATATCCATGCACCCATTTGTCGCGCTAAGCGCTTTCCTGTGAAGAGTTGCAGAGCAAGAGGCGAGGTAGACCCTAGACAGGTCGCCTGTCTATCACGGGGCCGACATATAGAGACAACCATTCACACTAACATTCACACCTATAGGATTTTTAGTATCACCACTTTACCTAACTGCATTTGTTTGGACTGTGGGAGGAAGCCGGAGTACTCGGAGAATACAGACACAGAGAGAACATGCAAACTCCACACCACCTACACACGCCACAATTAAAAGTTAAAAATAATAACCTTGTTTTTACTCAGCCTTTTACCTTTTCTGGCACTGATTTGATGTAATAAATAAAAAAAAAATCATACATGCTCAAAAGTGTAAGTGATGTTTGTCAAAAATATAAATTTAAAATACAATGAACAAGGTTAGTGAAATATAATCTGTGCTTAATTGAAATACAGTCTAAAATGAGAAGCTGCCAGTTACTATTGTATATGCAAACTGACTGGAATAGGAGCTTTGTTAATTCCATAGCTCCTATTCCGCTACAGCCAGTGTAACAGGCTGTTCTGATTCAAAAAGCTGGGACAGCAACAGCTGCCATTCATGTTGAATGTTGTCTGTAAAGTTCAGCAGATTTCAAAGCGCCCCAGCAACACTAATAGGAAAAGTTGAGAAAGCCCCAACTTTATACAGATATTTTCTAACTTAACAATACTTGCTCCCATGTTCAATTCAATACATTTTGTGATGATTTTGTTTTTTCATATGTCAGAGTTCAATATACTTTCATATCCTTTATTGACCTGCACTAATAGTTTAACATAAGTGGTGAAGTTATGACACCCTCCTTTTGAGTTCAGATGAACCTTAGAAGTGGAAGAAAATGTTAATGGATTTCTTGGACAGAATGTTGGCGTTACAGTAATTGTGCATCTCTGGGACGTATCACAGCTGTGCAGGTGTTTCCAGCAGCTGTGCTAACATTACATGTAGCTCGAGGCCTACTGAGGTCTTTTTATAAAGGCAAAATGAGTCAGATAGTCTGTGTGATATAATGTATATTTCCTGTGGATTTGTGAAACATTGTTTGCTGTGTTTAATTTTTGTATTTCTGTGTGGTCAACTGGTCAAAGATTGGAAGAGGCAGTTTTTAATGGAGTCAATATTTCATCTACTCATTTGATGAGCTTTTGCTCTCCTGAGGAGAGCGTGGTTTGCATCTCTTCACTGTGTCTGCAAGGGTTTTCTCCAGATAATCTGGTTTCCTCCCACAGTCTAAAAACATGAAGGTCAGGTTAACTGGCAAGTTTAAATTGCCTGGAGGTGTGAATGTGAGTGTGGTTGTCTGCCTTTATATGTCTGCTGCTCTGTGATAGACTGTGCTGCTTCTTGCCCACTCTGAAAACAGACTGGTCTCTACAAAGGGACAATGATTCAAAGCAGGCCTCACAGTCCCAAATAAACTACTTTGAGGAACATAAGATGAAGAACTTAATGATCTGCAGGATAATTGGGTTAAAATTCCTAAATAGAAAGACTGTAATCTGGTTACCAAAGCATCCACAAGCTGCCATGGGGTTTTACTTACTAATGACTTAGTAGGGTGCTCGTGGCTCATTAACACTAACATTTGAAGTAAGTTGCGTTTTTGCTGTTTGCTGTAAGGAGTTGTATTTATGTCTTTTCATTGTATGTATACAACAAAATATCTAATGTGGGTTCCCAAGCGTTCCCGAAGCACTGCATATATCATTATATGTTGTTTTGTTTTTTTTTACTCTCTTCAAACATTATACCTGGATGTTTTCTAGAAAACCCGAGCTGCTGAAGGGTGTGTACCACATGGGTTTTAACAGACCATCCAGGATCCAGGAGAATGCTTTGCCCATGATGTTGGCACAGCCGTGAGTTTGTATTTAGTGTTTTGAAGTGCTAAGACGAATGGTTCATCAGAAACACAAGCAATTAGCAAAAGTACAGTGGAGAAATTGAAAAAGGCAAGTAGCCATCTCACAAATATTTGACCTTGTGTCTTACTGAGAAGTGGCCTAGAAATTCTACTCTACTCTCCTCCCATAAACTGCCAGTTCGGCCATAATTTTGTTTCATAATTGAAATTAGATTATTTGAACATTTTGACTTCAGATATTTTGATGTTTGACGGAGACTGCGAGCCAGGCTTTCCCATGCAGTATTGAGGCGCGTGCTTTTACACACACATGAAATTTCTCCATTCTTATTTGGGGAAAACTAAATTAATTGATTTGGTAGGATAAGCCAATTCTTTTGGAAGTGTAGTGTATTTGGTATTTATGCTTGGAAAACTATTTTCTTATGATCTATAAATAGTTTTAAATTAAACAGAAGTTACAAAAACCTTATAATTCTATTATTCTTTATATAAGGGTGTGTGTGTGTGTGTGTGTTTTGCAGACCTCAGAATCTGATTGCCCAGTCACAGTCTGGCACAGGTAAAACTGCTGCTTTTTCTCTCGCCATGCTCAGCCATGTAAACCCAGTCAATAAGTGGACTCAGGTAAGCATAACATCAGCAGAGCTGTCCAATGTCCATGTGTAGTTGTAAGCTCACCATTTAAAAATGCGTTGTTTCAGTGCCTGTGCATCTCACCAACTTACGAGCTCGCTCTGCAGATTGGTCAAGTAATCGAACAAATGGGAAAATTTTGTCCAGATGTGAAACTGGCGTATGCCATTCGAGGCAACAGAAGTAAGACCACATGACCATACTCATATTTACCACTGATGGAATTAACAGCAAAATGGTATTTAATTTGGCAGCCGGCACTGGTCACATCGCTGCATCAATTTTTGCTTTCCTTATAGTTGAGCGAGGCAACAAGTTGCAGGAGCAGATTGTCATAGGAACACCGGGCACAGTCCTCGACTGGTGCACCAAGTACAAGCTCATTGACCCCAAGAAGATTAACATGTTTGTGCTGGATGAGGCCGATGTGATGATCGCCACACAGGGTCATCGGGACCAGAGTATTCGCATCCATAGGTGACTCCCTTTCCAAAATAAATAAAACTATCTACATGCAGTAACAACAGACGCAGTTTTCATTCATATTGTTGAACAAGCTTCTCTTGTCCTATTTCACAATGCTTTCCTTATTCTCCTCAAACTGCCGCAGGCAGCTGACAAATGACTGTCAGATGCTCCTTTTCTCTGCAACCTTTGAGGACTCCGTGTGGAGGTTCGCAGAACATGTGGTTCCTGACCCCAATATCATCAGGCTGAAGCGCGAAGAGGAGACTCTGGACACCATCAAACAGTTCTATGTGCTCTGCAAGGACAAGGAGGACAAGTTCACAGCGCTCTGTAATCTATACGGGAGCCTCACCATTGCACAGGCAATGATCTTTTGCCACGTAAGTCAGTGCTCTCCCAGTGGAGAATTACGTTCCTTCCTCTAGATGTTAAGCTGTTGACTTTCTGTAAATTGACAGACGATAAACTGCTTTCATCGTTCCTCAGCATGTTAGCATGTAAGTAGTAAAAATCTGGAGGGATATTATGCCATATTTTAAAATAAAATAATTGATAACCCATTAGCTAACATATAACCATTTCCTAGCTAATATTAGAATTTGATAGTGTTGGTCAGGAACACACGTAACATTTCTGGCTTAACCAGAACATTTCTATGGTCATGTGAAGAGACTTTGCATCACAAGCTTGATGACATCCTGTTTTTTTCGTTCCGGGTTTAAATAAATGTGTCCAAAATGTCAAATAAGCTCCAGTGTAGCACTATCAAGCTGTAATGTCTAGCTGGGAAGTGGTTGAAAGCTAATGTTAGCGTGACACCAGAGGAAAATGGCCACCGTGTGAATATGGTGAATAGCAACAGTCAGGTCCACAACTTCTGGTCCAGACTTAAGATAATTCAACTACAATATGAAAATGTCAGCAGACATTCATGGTCTCCAGAGGATGATTAAGTTCCCACCCAGTGCGTGACGTCAGAAGGAAATGGTCGCCATTTGGTTTATGCAGCTGGTTTGGCTAAATACACTAATTTCTTAAGCCAAAGTCTTGTTGAGTTATTACTTAAACACGTTTATAAGGTGGAATAAAATGGTAACCTAGAGGTACAGTTATTATGATTAGTGATTATGATTAGTTGTGGCTTTTTTTTTTTTAACAGACTCGCAAGATGGCTTCTTGGCTGTGTGCCCACCTGATGAAAGAGGGCCACCAGGTAGCACTGTTGAGTGGGGAAATGACAGTGGAGCAGAGAGCTGCTGTCATCGAGCGCTTTAGGAGCGGCAAGGAAAAGGTGCTTGTGACAACGAACGTGTGCTCCAGAGGTGAGAGAGTAGAAGACAGGCAAGGTTTCAAAATGACAACCCCTTCTTATTCGGAGGTAAGTACAAGTAACGCAAACCCATTTGTGCCTTCGTCCTTGACAGGGATTGATGTGGAGCAGGTGTCGCTTGTGGTGAACTTTGACCTGCCTGTGGACATGGATGGGAATGCCGACAATGAGACATACCTTCACCGGATTGGTCGCACAGGACGCTTCGGCAGAAGAGGATTTGCGGTCAATATGGTTGACAGCAAACGCAGCATGGATATAATCAACCAAATTGAGATTCACTTCAGTATGTTCCCCGTTTTCTTTCAGTTTGATTGTGTCAAACGGAAACATTAGCGAAGATAACTTTTTTTTTCGCCTCTTTCTCCCACAGACAGGAGAATTACGAAGCTTGACACCAGTAATCTTGAGGAAATGGAAAACCTGCTGAGCTGAACACCTTACTACACGCAATATGCAGTAATGAAGCAGTTTGACGCATTACCTCAAATGTGGCTTGAGTTCTTTCAAGGGGTTTATTGTTGGCTTTATTTTATTGTTTACAGGAGGGAGATGCTAGTGTTGACTATGCAAAATGTCTTTGATGCGGCAAACTGAGCCAAAGTTTCCACTTAGATTTGATTTGATATGTGCGACTTGGAGTGAAGTCACCTTATGCCTTTGAGCTGTGTCTCACAGAGACGAAAAACTAACCACTAGCTGTCAAAACAGACTTTAAGAAGTTTGCAGTGTTGTTTGTTTACCTGGAGTGAATTATTAGTGTAGAAATGGTGGGATTAGCATGTGTCTCATCCATAGATGTTTACGCAACTTGGTCCAGTTTGAGAGATAAACAAATCCTTGAGTTTATCTAGAGTTTCAGTCTAGTTGGTTATTAATTTACTGAAATTTATTTGGTTGTTAAATCAGTTTTTGTGTGCATAAAAAATAAATAACAATCACAAGTACAGTTGGTTCACACAGTTTATTGCTGTTAAAATTCAGGTTCTATGAGTCCTTAGAACCTTTATGTATTCAGTTATCTTTTTCAGAGATTGTTGAATATGTTCAGAAGATAAGAAACCTGTAACACCTAATTTTGTGTGTGTGTGTGTGTGTGTGTGCGTGCGTGTGTGTGTGTGTTTAAATGTTGCAGGAGTTGTCTTGGGTTTGTGTGGAAAAAAGTTTTATTATTCACATTATAGAGGAATAATTTTTATGATTTGTTGAATGTGGAAAGAACTAGAGCACAAAGTGAGGACTGGTTTTTTCACAGCACTTTTGACTCATCAGAGTCAGGGAAGAAAAAAAGCAGGTCTTAGAAACATTAACAATGGCTTCTTTTGAGTGTTCCTTTACACCTGTGCTTTTCCTGCTGTCTGAAATTTTTGTAAAAACGTGTATCTTAAGTCGTCACCAGCCAGTTTTGTAAATATACAGGATACATTTAAATGAAGCTACCTGGAGTATTGTGTGAAATAGTACAGTGAAAAGTGTTAAATAAACGAGAATGTTTGCTGATCTAGTCAAAAGTTATAAAAAGCAAGTTTGTGTGTAGTTACAGGGCAACTTCACTGAAATTCAACATACTTCTTGTGATACAGGTTTGTGGAGTAAACATATGCCTTTTCTATTATAAGATATATAATAGAACAGCTGTTATTGTCATTGCACACCAAGTATACAATGAAAATGCGTTGCGTCTCTGGCCGCTGCACCAGTTAGAGGTAGAATATAATGGTATATAAGATAGAATAAAATTTTATTTTAAAAAATCAAGGAACAATATATATACAATGTGCAACTATTTCTCCTAAACTCCTCCAGATTACATCATCTGGATATGTTTTCAGTTAGAACGATGTCATGTGATTGGTCAGACTACAGAAACTGTAGTCTTGATCATCCTGCTTCTCCACATGACATAATCTGAGCTGAAAATGCCTCCAGATGACATCATCTGGAGGCAAAGAAAGAAAGATAGAAGCAGAGAAAGATTTTAATAGAAAAAAATGTAGATGGAAGTTTAAACATATAAGGAAAAGGAAGCAAGTTACCCTTTCTAACATGCTCAATGATACAAAAGGACTCTGCTTTGAAATACTAATAAAATATATTTATATTTTGTTCATAATATGTGAACAAGAAAAAGTAAGAACAGTATTTACAGTTTCTGAAGTTGTATTGCCGGACACTGGATGTCTTTTACTCAAACGTCAACACTTACTGTGAGTGTCTGCACACTTCATGAATTGCATTTTGTGATTCCACAAAACCACTCATACAAAGTTACATGTCTGCAATATTAGATGTTGGGTCAACAGTAAAAATAAATGTGAGACACCCAAATCCAATCATCCATTTTTTCATTGGTGTCTTGGAATTATCTGTTTTTTTTTTTTATTAAGCTCTCTCATCTTCAACACTGTCGTTATTCTGAGAGATGCACAGCACTGATTTGTTCAAGATGCCACACTGGACCAAAGTCAGATCCATGTTTGTGAAGCTCCTGCGTGGTACATCCATAGTCTCAACGGAGACTTCACCATACGTGGTTCCAAATCTGTCCTCTGCACTGGCTCTCACCGTCGACAGAGTGTCTGTGGGCTGAAAGTGCTGCTGAAACCTCCTGCCGCACGGCGCTCGGATAGCGAGGAGCAAACTGCCGCAGGCGGCGACTTCTTTGCTCGCAGCTGGTCCTGGGTCTACATGCTGCTGGGCCGCATCATCAGACAGGCGGAGCTCGGATATGTTCCTGTGCAGGCTGCCACCGGGGCTCACCTGTGACTGCCTCCTCTCTATGGATGGAAGCACTTTGTACTTGTTTAGCGACTGCGGTGGAGCGGCGGGAGTGTGCTGGAGCATGCGCAGAGCCTCGTCCTGGCTCAGCTGGCGGGACTGCCACGTGAGGGGCTGAGACCTGGAGCGGAAGCTTCTGTCCGGCCTGCTGGACACAGGAGACTCTGGAGACACAGGTGGCCCCTGGATGCCGTCGGTGTCCCCTGCATAAAGAGGCTTGTTTAGGGCAGGTCTGCTGCGGCCTTTGGAGGACTTTGGCCTCGTTAAATGCATTGTTGAGCAGCCGTTGAGCGTCTGTCTTGCATTGGAGGTCAGAGTATTCTGTCCGTGATGATCACCACTCGTTTTCTGCCTTCAGACATTCGCAAGAACAATAAAGAAAAACTCCTTTAGCCTTGGAACAAGTATACCGACACTGTTAAGGCAGGTTTAGAAAATAACTTAGTAGAATCTGTAAGTATATGTATATAAGTGCTGCTAAATTAGAGTATAATTTCTGCGCATTACTTGTTAGTCGCTTTCCATCGTTTCCTTGTTTCAGTCGGTTTCTTTAGCGTCACCGGTTACTATGACAGTGTGGTTGCCATGACGACGCCCTGTAGTCAGTGGCAGGGAGCCCCCTTGTGTTTAAGTACAGAACTGCATCACAGCTCAGCAGACAGCTGTGAACTCTGACAGTCCTACTGTGGTATGTTTTAATCCACGATCCTCATATTTGTTTAAGACCTTTTATTTGTGTTAGGTTATGACATATTTCCCTATTTGGTGTAATACCAGTTTTGGTTATGTTCATATTACTTCAATACTTTAGTATACCAGTTTTTTAGAAGTAAGTATTTTTATAACAATTATAACGTTATATATATATATATAAGAGTCAAGGTGTTAGTTTGGTGTTGTGTATGTCAAAGTAGGGTTCAGGGACTCATGTCACAACAGCAAAAAAATTATAAAATACAAGATATATTCAAAATGAACCTATTTCCTCATCTATCTTAGAAAAGAATAGGCAGTTGGGCAAAATATTCAATAATCAATTATCAGATAAACCCAACATCACACAAATGTGCAATCAACCAAATAGAAAATGTTTTTATTAAGCTACACTGTTTATAAGTGGTTTGAATTAATTTATTTACATTCTTCCAAAATAATAAAATATTCATTTAGAAAGAAAAATCAATTAAACACTGTGCTTAAGCTATTAAGATATTTTATCATATATACATTAAATGAAAAATTGCACTGAAACCATATACAGTGGTGTCAATAATCCAATAGTCCAATAATAAGACATTTTGTTAAATAATATAAAGAAAAACCCTGAAAAACATTAGGGGAATGTAAGAATCTATGAGTTTGGTATGGAATGGTACTGCTTTTCTGCTTTTGTAGAACTGTTATTTTGTATATGTCCGTGTCATTCTAATACTATATATAACCTTCATACCTCTTAAACCTTCTTTGGGTTTTTACTCCTGCTCTCCCTTTAAGCCTTTAGTTTACTAGTCGTTTTACCTGTGTTGTTAATACAGTACTATGGTCATTTACACAATACATATTATTGTCCAATATCATTTCATCTAATAGACAAGAGCAATGAATCACATTTGTGAAACTAAAACAATCAACATGTTTTCCATTTTAAATATTTGAGAAATTAAATTACTTTAAATAATTACTTTTTAGTTTCCTTTTGATTGATTAATTAACTTACTCTAATTTTAAATAATGGAAAAATGAACTTGGGTCTTTTTGATAAACTATAAAAACAGTTGATAGCAGTAAGCAAAGCTCCACTGCAGTTTCTTAGTGTATTTAAATGAAAATCAAAATTAGTCTTCAAGAGAAACCTGAAGTCCTTAAAAGATCTTCATTATTACAGGTAAACACGCAATATTATAATTAACAGTAGTCTTACATCAATAACTGGTGATGCCATAGATACAGATTAATGTCTGTGATGATCACAGATCAATGATGATTAATTATTTGTGCCCAACACATAACACACAACTCTTAAATCACCATACGGGAGCAGCAGCTTAGAAGTCCATCAGCAGGAACAGGTTGTGATATTAAAGTGTGTAATGAATTATGTGGCACAGAGCAGCTTTTCTTGATCTCTATGGTAAGTCAAGCAGGTTATGTTGAGCGTAAAGAGCCTCTGTGATCTGGTACACCTCAGAGATTAGAGGCAGGGCCTCTCCCAGCATGGCCACGACCTGCTCTGGGGGGCCTACATTCATCACTTCAAAGAAAGCAGGGCGCCCAGGGAGCATGCAGAACGCCATGCCCGTAGCCTTACGGATCACCCAAGGGTGGTGCTGAGCGAGGGACTCATTGTAGGCCTCTGAGCACATGACAGATGTCTTGCTGTCCTCGGTGCTGGTGCGGAGGCGCTCTAGGAAAAGCTCCAGCCACCTGAGCGCACGGTGGAGCCTCAGTAGAGTACGACACCCTGACTCTGGATGGCTGCCTCGCTTGGTGATGTCCACAAGTTCGTTCCCCAGCTCATATTTGACCATTGACTGGACGGTGACATATTGAGAGCCGTTCTCTCCATTCAGGTAGTTGACCAGGATCTGTATCTTGCTGACAGCATCTTTAGAAATAAAGCCAAAAACAGTCCCCAAGCTGTTGAGAAACCTATTAAAGGGATAAACAAAAAGCTGAATGTTAATCTGGCCATGAGCTGAATGATGGAACACTTAGTCATCACAGTGTAACACCAAGTCCGTTAAACTTCATGGAGATCAAATTATCCACTGATAAAGTGAAAGTGATTGTGAATAAGTTTCGCCTGTTTTGGTGCAAATCAAAGTGACAACAGGCGCAAAGGAGTAGCAAAAGAAAGGCCAACCCCCAGTAAGGGAATGGTTTTGCATGTTGACAGATGCTCTTTATCCGTTTTTACTGGTTCTTCTCAAATGTTTGTGTTTTGCTAGTGTCCTTCTCTACTGGCAGCATGAAGCTGCCCAATGAGGCTGCACAGATAGTTCAGTTACTCCAAGGTACTCCAAAGTACTGACATTCGAATTTGCAGGTCCACCTTGTTCTCTTTGTAGGTCATAGAAGTACCAGCGCAAACTGTCCAGGAACACAATGACACCTTGATCCTGATATGGGAGGTGATCCCCAAGGACACCATGAACTGACTCATCGGGAGCATGCCTAGGCATTGTGGGAAGTGCGTACAGGCATACAGGAGGCCATACACACCTGAGTCGCATTATGAGTTGCTGTGATGAAATTCATGCAGCTTTTGGTTTCCATTGACAGTTGCTAATTTTTTAGCCTCACACTTTATTTACATTAGTAAAGATTGTCAACTTAATCATATATATAAATCCAGTGTGTGATATAGGTGTAACCTTTTTTGATTTTTTTTTTTCTTCTTTGAGCAGTGAAATATGTTTGATCATGTACATTACACTTATAACTGCAAACAAAACAAAAGAGAGGTGTTCAAGAAACAACACTGGATCCCCACAAGTCCAACACGTAAAAAAAGAGTTGTCCCTAAATAACTTACTTTACAAGTCCACGCCAGCCAGCAACGTAGTGTTCAGTGTAGACTTCTTTATTTTCCGACAGACACATCTTGAAGGTGTCGAGCACCTCCTGTAAGCTGAACTTCTGGTCTTCCGAAGCCACAGAACCAGCCATGCTTTTCTATAAGGAAGTGCTACCGAACAAACAGGCAACAAATGAATGAGCAAATGTATTTAACGGCTATGAACAAGTCAGAAGCCGCTACAGATGTAAACACGGAATGAAAACATTACCTCTAAAGATAGAAAATGAAAAGACAGCTAAACATTTCTCTTCATCTGCGTGAAACGACTGATCATTCCTGTTCTAATCCGCTCCTACTGCGCAGACGCGAGCCGGAAACACCGGAAATACGAATTATTTTGCCTTCAAAATAAAAGAGGCTCGTCAACAGTCCAGCGCCTTAGTTTAGTACAGCAAGCAGTGATTACAGCGAGATACTATCTAAAGTTGCACAAAAATATTTAAGGTATGATCTAAGTAAATGCACCTCTCTAGATTGTCTCACATCAACATAAATATTTGAAATATTTCATGAATATAATTAACTGTAATCATGTATTTATTATGAATTCACAATTAATTATATTTTTATATCATATTTCTCTAATGTTATCGTTTATGTGAATGTATAGTAGTATGAGTTTCACACAATTGGACAAAACAAGACATTTCAAGACTCAAAAACTAGTGAGTGTTTCTAGCGTGGATAGAATTTATCAAACACTGGGTTTTAATTTGAAGGTGCTAACCGGAAGTAAGCTCATCCAATGCTGTTAACGAAACGCTGTGCATGAAATGATTCTCGTGTATACTTCATTTTAGACAAAAAACTTTTCCTCATAAATAAGAGTTTTTTAGTGGAAGCATTCGGACAGTCTGGGTTATCTAGGGGACTTAACTGTCTACAGAAAGCGTCTGCCCTGATGAAATAACATGCCTGAAATAAAAGTAACACCACTGGGTAAGTAACGTTTCAGTAGCTAGCAGGCTACAGTGCTAAGCTAGTTCCGTCAACATTAACTACATTTGAACGTCAGCTAGATACATTGGATGTTATGTGTTCCCTTCTTGAAAGTTATTAACGTATTTTCTGTTACCATAATTTAAAACTGCCTGTAAATTTCACTCCTTATTGTTTTAAGTGCTGCCTGTTAGCCGGAATGGCTAATCTAATGGTATTTACAGTGAGTTTTTAAGCCATGTTGCAACTGCGTTTTCCCTCTCCAAGGTGCTGGACAGGATGTCGGCCGCAGCTGCATCCTTGTCTCAATTGGAGGCAAAAACATCATGCTTGACTGCGGGATGCACATGGGGTACAATGATGATGTAAGTAAAATTACCTATTTAACAAAGCAGTACTTTCATTTTTCCTAATTGCTTTGGTTTGGTTTAATTCTGTTTAAAACAATCTACATTTTTCAGTACCTGTGGGAATATTCACAAAAAAGAAGGAAACTAAAACAAAAGACACAAATTAAATCTCCCATGGGACCTGGAAATGTAGAAACAAATAAAAAGTGTACATGTACAATGCGGTCAGTTTTGTATATACTTGGACAATGGCACAATTTTCATCATTTTGGCTCTGTATGCCACCACAGTGGATCTGAAACAGCCAGGATGTGCTTTGAATGCAGACTCTAGCTCTCAGCTCTTACTGAATTTAATACCTGGTTACACTTGGTGTCAGTGTCCATCTGCACTGAATTGTCCTCCAATACCTTTAGATGCTTTTGGCTGAATATGAGCTGATAACACAGCCCTAAACACTTTTTGTCAGAAGTGACATCATAACTAAATACAAGGGAGCTAATTCCCTTGGCAATCATACATGCCCAAACCATAACACTACCTCCACCGTGGTTTACAAATCACATTCTATGCTTTGAATCACAAGCAGTTTCTTATCTTCCAAACTCTTCTCTTCCCATTTTTGACACTTACCAGTAGTTTACATCTTGTGGTACAGTAATCTGTTTGTATTTACTCTGATGAAATCTTCTCTTCACTTTTAGCTTAGACACAGAACACTGCTTTCCTATAGGGTCTTATCCACCTGGCTGGGTGGGAGAGGTCTTCAGAATTCTTCTGTCATCCACCAGTTGCTTTCTGAGCATTTAGATGCTCTTGAGCTCTTTTTAAGAATATACCAAGTTACTGATTTGATAACACCCAAATGCTCTGTGATAGATTTGCTTCGGTCTTTCAACCTAATGATAGCTTGCTCTACTAGCAGTTACAACTCTTCACACTTTACACTGACCGTTAACCACAAGAGATCGTATCAACTCAAGACCTTTATTAATCTTACTTACATAGTACCTTTAAAATATATATATATATAAAAATCCTGAATTTCATCTCAAGGTGCTTGCCAGTGGTGATTCATCAGTTAATTAAATGATTGGTATTAAGGAGCAGGAGTTGTGATAATCAACTAGAATTTGGTTAATGCTCTGTAGTTTTTGAAGGAAAAATCTCAAAGTACACTTGAGCTGCAGCTTCTTAAATCTGAGTGTTTTCTCCTTTAAGTAATCATAAATGAAATATTCTTCTTGCATAATTGGCTGATGTAATAAAATCATGAAACAGTTTACTTTGAATGCACCGCGGTATAAACTATGTTATTTACACACTGTGAGTCTTGGATTGAATGTGAGTCTGTATTGTCTTTCCAGAGACGCTTCCCAGACTTTTCATATATAATCCAGAATGGACGTCTGACAGACTTTTTGGACTGTGTGATTATCAGGTCTGTAGTGGTGCAGATTTTACTTATCTGTAAAAAAGTCAGTGTTTTTACTTGACTACACTTGTTACTTCTCTCAGCCATTTTCACTTGGATCACTGTGGCGCTCTGCCCTACATGAGTGAGATGGTTGGCTACGATGGACCCATCTACATGACCCATCCCACCAAAGCCATCTGTCCTATTTTGCTGGAAGACTTCCGGAAGATCACAGTAGACAAAAAGGGAGAAACCAACTTTTTCACCTCGCAGATGATCAAGGACTGCATGAAGAAAGTGATACCTTTGAACCTGCACCAAACTGTCCAGGTGCAGCACTGATCTCACTTCTGATGTGCCCAGATGTCCATCTAGTCATTTCTGCTCCAGTTGTTTGTCTCTTTTGATGGCAAATCAGCGTGTTTGTGTTGTCCTGCTGCCAGGTGGATGATGAGCTGGAGATCAAGGCGTACTATGCAGGTCATGTCCTGGGAGCTGCCATGGTGCAGATCAAAGTGGGATCAGAGTCTGTGGTCTACACTGTAAGTGAAAGTCTGCCCTGTGTCAGAGTAAATTAATCTGAAGACTAAGATCTCAGAATAATGTCTTTTTGTTTGTAGGGTGACTATAATATGACACCGGACAGACATTTAGGGTAAGTGTCATTTACTGCATTTAACAGTTATCTGTCTGAGTATGTGCCCAAAGACTATATAGTGTTTTCATCCTTTTGTTGTATATTTATAGTGCAGCGTGGATTGATAAGTGCCGTCCAGACATCCTCATCTCAGAGTCCACATATGCCACCACCATCCGGGACTCTAAGAGATGTAGAGAGAGGGACTTTTTAAAGAAAGTTCACGAAAGCATAGAAAGAGGAGGAAAGGTAAAACTTAGTTAGTTCAGTGCAGCATTTTAGTGTGGAGGTGTTGGTTTTTGTCTTTCATATGTATACATATATAATGTATTTTCTTTTATATGACCTTTTTAGGTTCTAATTCCTGTTTTTGCCCTTGGAAGAGCACAGGAACTCTGCATCCTGTTGGAAACCTTTTGGTAGGTTTGTTCTTCGATTTTAAAAAGTGAAGTCCCCCACCTGAAAGAAAAAAGTTCAGGAGCTTTATTATTTAATTTCAATCATCCAGTGTCTGTTAAAGCTAGAAATGAAAGCAGAGACAGTGATGTGTGGAGATAATCACCGTCTGCTCTCCGGCTGACTGATGTCAGATAAAGGCTGACATAATTGTTCATAATTGTTTCCCTTGTGTTTCAATAGAAAGTCTTTTGAATATGGTGCAATGACACATGATTACAACACAAAAAGATCTTAAATTGTCTGAACTAAGAAATAGCAGCTCCCTAAAATAGCTGTATTCATTTTATTATACTTAATAGAATAATGGTGGGATAAACGTTTTCCTTGGACAGACACTCTAATTACCTCCTCTCACCACACAGGGAGAGAATGAACCTAAAGGCCCCAATCTACTTCTCCACTGGGCTGACGGAGAAGGCTAATCATTACTACAAGCTTTTCATAACATGGACCAACCAGAAGATTCGAAAAACCTTTGTACAGAGAAACATGTTTGAATTTAAGCACATCAAGGCTTTTGATCGTTCCTACGCTGATAATCCAGGACCTATGGTGAGACTGATGTTTTTTGTCTGCCAAGAGTTTTTTAAAAAGTTTCCGATTTAAAAAAGGAAACTAAAATCACAATGAACTACACAACAATATGTGCACTTTCAGGTGGTGTTTGCTACACCGGGCATGCTGCATGCTGGTCAGTCTCTGCAGATCTTCAAGAAGTGGGCAGGCAATGAGAAGAACATGGTGAGTCTCATCAGGAAATGGAAGATGTTTTTAAAAGGAACCATACCTGATAAATATTAAGTTCTTCTTTTGTTAGGTAATTATGCCTGGGTATTGTGTGCAAGGAACGATTGGTCACAAGATTCTAAATGGACAGAGGAAGCTGGAAATGGAAGGAAGAGCAACAGTAAGTTTTTAACTTTGAACACTAGAGAGAAATTATTGCTTTGATTTCTACAAAACATAAAACTGTGTGAAAAACAGATCTGATCTTTTTTTTTCCTGTTCTGACTCTTATAGTTGGATGTGAAACTACAAGTGGAGTATATGTCTTTTAGCGCCCATGCAGATGCTAAAGGCATCATGCAGCTCATTCGTATGGCAGAGCCTCGCAACATGCTGCTGGTGCATGGCGAGGCGGCAAAAATGGAGTTCCTCAAGGGCAAGATTGAACAGGAGTTTAGTAAGTCTGTCTGCATTAGACTAGATATCACTACTGATGGATTCATTAAAATGATTTGACACAGTGCTGTGAAGAAGTATTACAGGAAAAAAGATACAGTACAGATACATTATTTCCTGTTCTAGATTTTTCACCACAGCACTTGTGTAAATGTTTTGGGTTAAATCTGATCTGACCACAACACCGGGGAGGGATGTCAGTCGTGAGCAGAGGTCTGATCATCTACAAAAAGTGAGAACACTGGTGTGGGTGCACAGTAAGAGTAGAAAGTGTGAAGAACATGAAAGCAGAAGATGGGGAAAGCTGTCTGTAAAACTCAGTCACAGCGTAATGGAAGGAGAGCAGTTTCTGTGGGTTCACGTGTTCCGCACAAAGCAGACGATACAGTATGTGTTTTTTCTGCCTATGATACTTGAAAACAGTGTATTACAGATTTGTATAGTTGGCACACTTAAATGATTCAGATAATCAAACAAATTTTAATATTATGGGGAAAATCCTGTCCAAACCTGCCTGGTCCTATGTGAAAAAGTAATTGCCCCTTAAGCCTACTGCAACAACTGTTTGTGATAACTGGCACTGACTGTAACTGAGGCAAGTGAGGCCTGCAGTTCTTTCATGACCTCCTGGATGAGTCGTTGTTGTGTTCTTGGGTCATTTTGGTCAGCAGGCCACTCGTAGGAAGGTTCACCACTGTACCAAGTTTTCTTCATTTGTGGATAATGGTTCACACTGTGGTTCTCTCACACCACAAAGCCTTAGAAATGGTTTTGTAACCTTTTCCATACCGATGTCGTTTACTTTGTTTGTCATCTGATCTTGAATTTCTTTTGATCGCAGCATGACCTGTTGCTTTTTGAGATCTTTTAGCTTCATATTGTCAGACAGCGTCTAATTAAGTGATCTCTTGATTCAACAGGTCTGGCAGTAATCATGTGACAAGTGAAACTGAACTTAGCTGTTCAAAAAATATGGTTAATCACACTTCAGTTACGTGTGATTTAGCAGATGTCAGTTCATAAATAAAATGACAATTAAAAAACTGCTTTTTGTATTGATCTTTTGTCTAATATTAAATTAGTTTGATCTGAATCATTTAAGTGTGGCAGATATGCAGAAAACAAGAAGGGAAAAATACCTTTTCACAGCACTGTAGACATACATTAGAGAGTTTTCAGTCCTGTTTATGCTTCTACGGCAGGCGTAGACTGCTATATGCCAGCTAATGGAGAGACAGCGACTGTGACAACAAACCCCAGTGTGCCTGTGGATATCTCACTCAACTTGCTCAAGAGGGAGATGGCTGTAGCAGGTATGTGCTGTTGATTGTTTCCAACGTTTCCAACGTTAAAACATTTCAACCATATTAAGTCACGTGTAGGTTTGCTGATGTAACCTCGACTCTTTACTTCAGAAGTAAATGAACTTGGAAGATAATTTGTACTGTACAGATTTAATAGTGAAAGTATTTTTGCAGTTTAACGTTGTGGGACACACATGTTTAAAGAAAACTCTGTTTGGATTATATTCACTCAGTGTTTCCACACATTCTGGATTTGTTCCTGCCAATATGGTTCATGTTTGTATTAGAGCAGGTTATCTTTAAAGAAACAAGTGATCCAGAAAAGATCAGGTAGTGGCTCACAGTGCTCAGAATGGACCATAATAACTACTAATAACAGCTGTCATGCAGGTAAATGCAAACATATGCAGACTCTAACTTGTGTCTGAAAGACACTGACTTGATTTGATTTAGCAGGACCATTGAAAATGGAAAGCTTTGGGTCTGTTTGGAGTGCATTTCGAACGTGGTGCGCATTATTGACCCGATTTCTTACAGCTTACTCACGTTTTGGGTCAACCTGAATAATGTATTAAGACCACCTTCAAAAATGCTTTAAGTGCAGGTGCGTACTCAGTTTCAGAATGCTGTTTGTTTGACCTGACATTTTACATTCCCATTGTTACTGTCGATTTTTTTATAGAAGTGGTTATTGAGTGTGCCTTACATGGCTAGAAATCCTGCCCCATGCCACCTAAATATCATGACCCCAATCTGACATGATGATAAATGTCATGTATATGAACTTACGAGGCTTTAAAAACCAGAGGAGATTTACCAGAGCAGCCAGAGCAGTACAACAATGTGTATTTATACATGTTCCAGATTGTATTGACTGGCTAAAGCTGAAACACATCATCATAATTTAAGTCACGCCACATACAGCATTTCTGGCACCTAGCTAACTCTTGCTGTTTACTGTTTCGACAAGTTTGAGCAATATGAATGTGTTTGTATGTACTGAACCATTCTTGTGTTGCAGGGCCTCTACCTGATCCCAAAAAGCCTCGCACCATGCATGGAACTTTGATCATGAAAGAAAATGTGAGTTCAGTGTAAACACAAACTTTTATCTAGATGTGAGTCCAGTAAATGTGTTACTCTTTCTGAACTCTTTATTGAGCAGCAGTCTGGTGATAATCATGACTGACACATGGTGACTTGCTTGCTTGCTGCTTTTCCCTGTGCACAGAGTCTGAAGCTGGTGTCGTCGGAGCAGGCCCTGAAAGAGCTGGGCCTCAACGAACATCAGTTACGCTTCACCTGTCGAGTGCAGCTCCAGGACCCGCACAGTGACTCTGACACGCTCCACAGAATCTACAAGCACCTCAAGAGGTGAGAGTCGAACTGCAGGAACAGAGAGGTTACCTGTCCTCCTGCAGCTAACAACTGTTTAGTGTTTTTACACCATCCACTGTCTCCACCTCCGTCTATACTGGAGCAGTCATTTCTGTTGTTATTTTAGAGCCTAGATAATTGTAAACTTTCTAAACTGATGCATTTAGACACAAACAGTATATCTGATATGACCCCTTGTGTCTGTGTTTGTATGCTTCAGTGTGTTAAAAGGTTACACCATCCAGCATCTCCCTGACGGCACTGTCATAGTGGAGTCCATCGTCATCAAAGTCTCCTCCTCCGCTGAAGACACCAACACCAAGATCCTGCTACTGTCCT
Source organism: Ctenopoma multispine (assembly GCA_034779795.1). Lineage (NCBI taxonomy): Eukaryota > Metazoa > Chordata > Actinopteri > Anabantiformes > Anabantidae > Ctenopoma > Ctenopoma multispine. Next base: position 20,514,674 of record JAUYWH010000025.1, read on the forward strand.
GGAGTTATCAGGTAAAACATCTTTATTGTCTGTGTATCACTGGGCTTTGTAGTGGATTCTAAATGGTATTTCAAATGACACGTCTGGTTCGAGTCATTCTTCTTTATAGATTTAGTTTACTAAACGGCCCATATTTACCAAAGCGTAGAAAGAGTTTGTAGTTTCATGGCAAATACATAAAACTTTATAAAACTTGATTTTTACGCACAGTCACCAATTGAAGAGCTACTATTTATTAAGCTTTTTAAGCTTCTAAAATTGTTCAGCAATAAATTCCATCAATAAATTACTTATTAGTATTATTCGTATTAGCATTATCATTATTGTTGTACTGAATTTCTCTGACATACTTTACCAACAGCACAATGTCTTCTGGCAAATTTTAGTTTCCGCTTTAATTTTGTTTATTTCATCCTCATTTCTACATTTCTGTGATATCAATGCAGAAACAAATTTGAAAAAGTATAATTATATATGTTATTGTCAGTGTTACATGTTACTTTTCACTTTGTTAGTGCCTGGAAACTTGCTGCATCCTGCGTGTATTGTGCAGCATTGCACACATAGTGAAACTGTCTGTGGGCTGTAAACACATATTCATGAACAGAATCTTTTACTTTGTGTCTAATAAAGTCACCAAAACATTTATTTCTGCAGTGTCACCCATCTGAATACAGCTCTTAACGTAATAGCTGTAATTTCTAATTTGACATATAATAAATATGTAAAGGATGAAATGATTTGTTACCATTTGAAGTTAAGTTGTCATATCTGGAAAATCAATTTAAGTAGGTGACATCCAGCCAAGGTGCGAGAGCTTAGTCCACTGTCCCATTTTTTTTTTTAAAGAAATGTGTTGTTGTTTTTTTAAATGTTGCATATTGTAAACAGTCAGAGAGACTTCATGTGAAACCTGCCGAGTTTAAATGTTTAAAGTAGCGTGGGCATTCATAACTGTCACGACACAGCAACACAAATCAAAATGCCACTGGGAAATCATGCAGCAGTAGTCGAGTTAATGGGGAAACATTTCTCAAAGATACAGTATAACACTATTTCCTGTTCTAGTTTCTTTTCCCCCCCACAGCACTTGTATGAATGTTTTGTGTTTAATCTGGTCTGTCCACAACACCGGGGAGGGATGTCAGTTAAACAGTTTGTAGCTTGATGCCCACACAGTCCTGAGTAGAGGTCTGGTCATCAAGAAGGGAAAACACTCACGTGGGAGGACAGTGAGAGAGTAGAAAGTGTGAAGAACATGAAAGCGGAAGATGGGGAAAGCTGCCTGTCAAACTCACAGCGTAATGGAAGGAGAGCAGTTTCTGTGGGTTCATGTGTTCCATGCAAAGCAGACAGGTCCATACAGTATGTGGTTTTTGTATTACAAGCGTTACAGATTTATATACAAATGAGTCATTATAATCCCACTGTCAAATAGTCTATATACTATAATGGGAAGATAATTTAAGACGCTTTTAGTGTTAGTGTGGCAACTTTTAGAAGATTATTTTTTTACTCTAGGTGCACCTCGTAAGACATTATTTAAAAATATATATATTTAACAAGTTGTATTTTTTGTGACTGGTTTTACAAAATGAGTAGATCCTTTTCATGGCGGGAAAAACATAGTAATTACTAAGTATCCCACCTAAATGGATAAATGATAATATGTAATATACAGTGGTTCCTGCCATGCGGCTTACAGCAGGACACCAACAAAGGGTCACAAAGTGTGTTTAAAGTGAACATGCTGCTCTCTGCTTTCTACAAAACACATTTTTTGACTTGGATGTTGTGGTTTTCTTTGTCAGGACGAGGACCTGGGGAGCTTCCTCTCAACTCTGCTCAAAAAAGGACTTCCATCTGGACTGTGCTGATTATTATTATTATTTTTTTTTTTTTGATGGGAAATTCACACAAAGAGTTTGTGGAGTTTGTGAACCGTCGCTCTTTTGAACCTGAATTTGCAGAGGCACCAAGTCCAGCGTAGATAATTCATGTCAAGGAACAAGTCAAGATCAGCAGACACTGATAACATCAGGGCTGCATTGCCTCCTGTAGAGACAGTCACAACCTTAAAACCATGTGGTGGTTTCAGAGTGCCCATGCTAACCCTTATCTAACATAGCATTAAAACCAGCACATGGTATTAATGTTGTGGCTGATCTGTGTGTTTCTTTAAATGTACCAAGGACCCTGTCTTGATGGGTCTGTCATTGTAGGAGACTCTTATTCATAGACTCATCTCTAGACTGAACTGCACAAGATAAAGAAAAATAAGATAGTCAAATTCTGATTTCTCCCTTTATTTTGTACAAAGCTAATTTGAATAAAAACATATATAAAACAGTCTTATTTTTGAAATGACAAATTATATACAGAGCTGTATTTACAGGAGGCATTGAAGGCTGCCCTCCATACTTCGCTCAGGTCACTGTATAAACACCCCTGCTCCTCCCTATCTTTCCACACAGCCATGTCCTCTTCAAGAGCTTCCATTTGCAGTGGCTTGTGGTGACGTAATAAAGCACAGGGTCCAGGCATGTGTTGAGGATGACGAGGGCCATAGTGACCCGCCTGGCATGGTAGATGGCGTTGGCAGAGGAGCAGCTCTGGATGATGTCCATGCGTCGGAGGAGGTGCAGCAGATACACAACATGGCTGGGCAGGAAGCAGAGCACCGTGATAGCCAGGATGGTGTAAATGACTCTCTCAGCTCTTCGGGCAGTTTTACTCTTTATCTTGGAAATGCGCCTTGCAACCAGTGGGTAGCACACCAGGATGATCAGAGAGGGTAGAAGAGAGAGAAAGATCAGGCTCAGCAGGCTGTACACCATTAGGCGCGAGTCCCACTCAATCTTGGCAAAGTTCTCAAAGCAGTTGTTGCTTCCATGTTTGGTTTGCAGAGGTCCCATGAAGATGAAGACCAGCATAGCCACTCCAATGACACACCAGAGCGCCCCACTCACAAACAGAGAGCACCAGGAGCTCCGCTGCCTCAGGTAGGTATGTGGATGCACGGTGGCCATGTAACGATCCACACAGATACAAGTCATGAAACAGATGCTCATGTAGATGTTGGCGAAGAAAAGAACCCCGGTGACACGGCAGGTGATGTCCCCGAACACCCAGTTGTTTCTGTTGAGGTGGTAGTGGATCCTAAATGGTAGAACGCAGAGGAGGATGATGTCTGCCAGAGCCAGATTGCTGATGTACACGCTGAAGGCCGTGCGTGGAGTGATCCTGAAGGTGAAGACGAAAAAGGCAGCCAAGTTTCCAGGCAGACCCACGACTAAAGCTAGGATGTAGACGGCGGGGAACAGATAGTACTGATAGTCTGCTGCAGGGATGCTGCAGTTGTCTGTCACATTCATGGCGACAGGTGGAGTCTTTAATGTTGAAGCAAGCGTATGTTGATTCTTACAAACAGTGCTGCATCGCAGGCCGCCTTCTGCAACGAGACAACACGAACATTTCCATTCAGAGAGTTTCCATTTTTTGTTTCACACAACCACAGAAACCAAACAATTTCTCCCACATTCGTTTTGCTTCAGAAACACATGATTCTTTTTCCATTTCTCCAAACAATCGCCAAAAAGCCAGAGAAGGAAATCTTCACTTGTTACAACACATTTACTATGTTTGACGGAGCCATTATCTAAGAAGAGCGAAGGGAAACAAGGTAGAGAAACACTGACCACAACCAAAGCGACACTTTATACAATAACAGTCCTGAGCCGCTGAACATTTCTTATTACTGGTAACAAAAAGCTGAACAGAACATTTGGATCCTGAGTTCTGGATCTGTGGCACACTGTGGTTTCCACCACATTTTCAGGAGTTATATATTTCCTGAAATAATACATTTGTTTTTTTCAAATTGTGAAAATATTAAAGATTTAAAAAAAAAACACTTACCACCTGCTTAGAGGAAACCTTCACTTGATCTCCACATGCAGAAAGCGACACAGCAGATAAAATCGTGTTTTGTTGCTGTGCTTCATGCAACTCTTCTCGGTATTCAGTGGGGGAAGATCTGTTAAATTTCCTGTTTCAGTGCTCTGTAGGTGTTGAGTTAAAAGGGGTACAGGAAACCATAGTATGCAGTAGTGTACATTTACCCTCCTCCCTCTTCAGTTTAATGGCATGTAGGATTTGTGTACTGTTTTTACTGTTTTTATAACTTTTGATATTGATATTTTGAAAAACAGAAAAGAACAAAATGTAATGATGTCCATATTATCACCACATCACATATAAATGTGTTTTATTAGAAATGAAGAAAAAATACAGTTCTAAAAGGAAATGTTCAAAGAAGCCCCACATGGAAATCAGTGTCATCAGTGTGCTTTTACCTTGTTCTCATCCTGTCCTGTTGATAACTTAATGAACAGTGTCGCAGTCAAACACGTAGTTTCTGTCCTCTGTGACGCTTTTCTGTATGTAGCACCTTTTTTCATTTCTGAAAATGAGGCTCTGCACGTCACACAAGTTAAACGAAATTTTATTCTTGTTATTCATTAATAGTTTAATTGCTGGCTCTGTGGTTTTATATAACATAAAATGTTTCATTTTATATTAAGTCTAAAATTATTCACATCAGTATTTCTTTTTTAAAATCATGGGTATGCAGAGGGAAATTAAATATTACAGGAATGTCCTAAACATGGTGTGTTTCCAGTACAGTTTATCTGCAGGCTTGCTAATTAAGTGTCTTTCATATCAGATATGCATATTTTAAAACATATGAACGCTTACCATGTCAGTGAGATAAATTGTGGTAACAAGATTCATATTGTGAGACTGAAAAAATAATTTATGGGACTCTATTATGATTTGATATGTGTGTGTAAAGGTTCTTAACTCATGTTGCACAGTCAACATGGAATTCAGGTTATAGTGAGTACTTTGCATGGCCAGTGTGCTGGCTCCTAGGACAAGCTGTGGGGCCCCTTTTATATTTAGTCAGCTTTTTCTTTCTCAGTGCATCATGCTATTAAATTTTTTTGATTTTTTAAAATGTAGCTTTGCACAAACTTTAAAGTGTAATTAGACTCTTGAACAGGTTTTGTGAAAGCAGTAGTCAATAATGTTACTGTTGGACACTGAGCTTTTATTTTGAAGGAACAGGAGCGGAAGTGGTTTGTGTAGCGCGGAACACGGATTAAAGCGTCAAAGTGTTTTCAGTGTTTCGGCTGATGTGTGAATTCTGTTTGTTGTAGGTAATGTCTGTTGTTATAGTAGCTAGATAAAACAAATCAGAGCAACACTGTATAGATATATTGAGTTAAACTGTTGTCGTGATGTTAGCTAACATTATCGACTAATTTTAAGCTAGCTAACTGACGCCATTGTTTTTAATATCTATATTGACGCTAGAGTTTAGAGGAGACTGCGACACTCTGACCACAAACCCTGTGCACTATTACGTATAAAGTTGGTGGTCATTGTTGACATTGTTTTCCAGTAGTCCTCTTTCAAAAGCAGACGCCTCCCTGTCCAGTACCAAGACATGGAAGCGTTAAACGAAGCAGCAGCTACAGAGAAATGCTACATCTGCTTGAGTCCCTTTGAGAAGCAAAGTGTGGCCTCTCTGGAGAGCTGCCAGCATGTCTTCTGTCTTGAATGTATTCTTCAGTGGTCCCAGGTAAACATAGCATACACCTGTCATCTGCCTAGCACAAGCACAGACACTTCCCTCCATCACTTTAGTGACGCAGTCAGACTTTGGCGAGATTAACAGAAGCTTCGTCAGCACAGTCACTGTAAAATGTCTAAAAGGTTAAAGTCAGACAGGTAGATATGTGTTTTAATACTGCCCAAGAGTACAGTACAACACCTGATATGTGTTTGTGATGTGGCTTAAACTAGTAATTGATTGGTCAATTGGGAGAATCTGGTATTGTGGACTGAAAAATAACAAATTCTAAGACCATTATCTGACCTTTAGTAGGTCATTTTCAGTATTTTATTATCATAATTAATAATTGTGGCTCTAAAATGTGAGGAAGCAGTAAAAATATCCAACAGGCTTCTAAGGGATATCATGTTTGTTTTGTATCAAAACGAAGAATTCAGGTTCGAATGGTAAAACATTGTTGTTTTTTTCCATGTTAAGTTATCAAAATATTCAAATGTTCATCAACTGATTTTTTTCTTTCATCTCTACTGTGGATTTGTAATAATGAAGATAATTAGAAGATCTTTTTTTTTTTTTTTTTGACATTGAAACAATTTGTTGCTCTATCTTCAGGCATCCAACACTTGCCCAGTGGACCGGATCAGCTTCTACTTCATCTACCAGAGAAGGTGTCGTGGAGGGGCTGTTGAGAAAAAGGTGATTCTTTGCCACGTGTGAAACTTTGTGTTGAAGATTTGGACATATGCGAGCAGTGCTGATGGCCTAACTGTTTGCACTGCTGCAGATCAAAGTGAGCACTCCAAAAAGACATGATGATGATGATGACGGTGAAGATGAGCCAGGTGCTGTTGTTATCTGTGAGGAATGTGGACGAAGCGATGGCAGGCACCGGCTTCTAGTGTGCATACACTGTGACTCAGGGTATGGCATTACTCTGTTCTTACAGTACACAAGTGTTTTGTATTTGATGCACTCGCATCATTTTCCTTTGATGCTGTAGATCACCACAACACTGCTGCTGCTGTAACTCTATTATAACTGGAGCAATTAGTGACACCTGATGCCACGCTATAAATTAGTTGTTTCATCCCAGAATTACTGTATGTTTTCAGGTATCATATGGATTGTTTGTCACCATCATTAAACACAGCCCCTGAAGGTGACTGGATTTGTCCTGACTGTGTGAGCGGTCCTCAACATTCAGGTAAAGTTGTGCAGTTAACTAAGTAGGTGCCTGATTCTTTTTGTTAATGTATTTCTCATATAATAAATATTTGCCTTGTACAGAGAGAAATCTAGATTTGGCTACCTGCTGAGTTTCTTCTACCATGCCTGTGTCCTCTTGTGGACGCAACCTTTAGAACAGGGATGTCAATTTCATCAGCACTATGGTTGCTGTCACTTGATTGGTGACTATATGCAGTGGCGCACGTGTCCATATAAGCAGAGTAGGCGTTGCCCTAGAGCAGCCCTGCAGGGGCAGAAAAAGTTGAGCCAGAAAAATGCTGGAGATAATGTCACTCTCGCTGCACCCAGGGGTGCTCACATTTGAGCATATATAAGTTTTTATTTGCAAATCTCCATGTTGGTCTCTGTTGAGGACGTCACAGACGCGCCACAGACTGTGCGTGCTGTGGTGCCAGAGCTGTGTGAGCGCACAGATATTAGGAAGTGACGCCCTGAATCCTGCTCTAGATTTGCTCTGGGGCAGTAAACACAATTTATAAATCTGACATATAATGCTGTGATTTCTAAAGACCTTTACCCTGTGGAGGAGAGCCGTGATTAATTGTTGGCAACGTGTAAACACCACGCACAGCGTTTGTGTTCACTGCTGGTTGGCATGTAATCACCATAATGAAGCAGGAGTTCAGTGAACAAGTGAAACGAAAGCTTGCTCCACTCCTCCAAACAAATATATGAATGCTCCAAGTTCAACATGTTATAGTTAGTGACTACACTGATCAGTTATTATTTTCAAATAATAACATAACTTGCAGGGGAAATTGAAGCCCTTTTTTAATTGACCATATTGATGTTGTGACACGGTGTAGCCCATTTGATACAAATCATACACATCAACGTTTCAAATCATGCAAAACCTTTGTATATGATGTCTTTCCTGTCTTCCAAGTCAACCCAGACTTTCTAAAATGATGGGTTTTTTTATACAACTGAGCTGCAATCTCAAATATATTTGTGTGAGGAATGAAATTGCGAACAGATTACATATTCTATTAACGAAAAGTTCATGGTGATATCTGATATATTTCTTTATACATGTTCAAAATGAAATTGAAACAAAATTCAACTGATGTGCAAACTTTCCTTCTTGAATAGACTGTACTGACAAGTAAGATATGAGATAGAAACAATACTCACTGCTGTGTGGAGTGCTGCTTTTTTTCTGACATCCTTACTTTATTTTTTAATTCATTTTTTTCTCAGCATGTGCTTAAATACCTGATACAGGTCACTACAGATAAACACACACAGACATTGTTTTACAGTAGTTGTCTTTTAAAACTCACAGCAGTTGGTTGAGGTTTAGCAAAATTTTGGAAAACATTGTCGCTTTACACACAATGTCTTCATTTAAATTTTAAAAGACACAACTTATTCTAACCCGAAGTGCTTTTCTTGTCTAAACGCACACTCACACAGTCTCAACTTGAACTCAGACTTGAAGGTTTTTGGTTTGTCACTGCTGCACATTATACGCCTTGCGTCCACTCCAATCACCTTGCAACTCACTTTCCATGAAAATATATTGTGCTTCAATCCTTTCAAAAATAAGTTGCATCACAACACAATTCTAATTTGATTCTGTTTGCTACAAAAACATAAATGTGGTTGCAGTTAGAGACAGTTTCTTTTTCTGATGTCATCCCTGCACAGATGTCGCCATGGTGGAGGAGGAGATCAGTGATGGAGAGCTAATTGACCTCTTGGCTGAAGCTGATGAAACTGCACTTACCAGCAGTCGCCTCCGTCCTGCCACTGTGAATCGTGTCAGCACCTCCACCGAACGACGACGCAGCGCCAGGACGCAAAGCAGAACCAGCAGCCAGAACCTTCCCCCCCAAAACTCCTGGGTCAGTTGAACTTTTTTTTAATTCTCTGTAGAGGTAAGTGAATTAACTTTGACCCTGTATTTGGATTATCTTGTAAACACAGAGAGAGTGCTTGTGTTTTTGTTGTTGTGACTAGGATTGCTAAGTAATTAAAGTATTTCAAATGAGTCTAACTCACACAAACACACACACTCTACCACTTAACAATTCCTAGCATGTTCTTTTGTCTTGACATGTTTGGTCTTATCAGGGCTCTTAGTTTGTAGTAACTCAGAATTTACAGAAACCAAATGGTAATTGCTGGTGTCTTCTCCTTGTAAGTTGCTTTGGATAAAAGCATCTGCCAAGTAAAGTAACTTTATATTCAACTCACGGCAAGATTCTATGTACTTAATACGAAACAACTGGCGCCTCACTCATTTAAGTAACCTGAAGTAATGGAAGGGTCTTCAGGTAATCTCACTGACCGATGGTTCACTTTACAGTTTATGTAGTAATAATAATAATGTACATTTATAAAGTACCTTATAATATATGAACTTCAATTCTTCTACTGATTGTTTTTTATAAACATGTAATCTTTAGAGTGGTGCACACACAGATCAAACAGCTTGTCTGCACTGCTGGTGTTTGTGGTTGCTGTCTGATACAAACTTCTCGGCCTACTACTCACTGCTGTGTGGAGTGCTGCTTTCTTTCCTGACTTCTTGACTTTAGTTTTTCATTTCTCAGCATGTGCCTAAATACCTGATATGGGACACTGCAGAAGAACAAACTGTAAATCATCACAGTGATTCCAGCAGTGCTGCCCTCAGTAAGTTGTCAACTGCCAGATCACTTCTCTTTAGCTTCAAGAGTGTGTCATGTTTGATATTCAGCATGATGTGTTTTTGTGTGTTCCACAGACATAAAAATAAGGAAACGCAGGAGGACGCCATAATTCCTGACAGCAACAAGCTGAGAGGATGCTGGAAAAGGGACATCACATCATCTTAAAGTGCCTTCGTCAGAGGTGACCACAGGGTGGCAGCGTTGTGTTAGCAATTGGCTGTTGAGGTACAACAGTAAACCTCCTGTGACGGAGCTGCACCTGAACCTGCAGGTGCTTTTTTGCCTTCTTTTACAGTGACAATGTATTTTATTCTGCATGAAAACAGTTGTTAGTGTCACAGGATCAGACTGACATCATTCAGTATTTTGCTTATTGTTAGTGTTTGTAGAGACAAAAAACAATAATTTGTCTGTGTCCCTAAGCTGCAATATAAAACTATTGGGAATCAAGCTGTAGCACGTGACTCAAAGTCAATCCACCCAGGACATCACATACTGACGCTGTTTCAAAACTATACATTAAGACAAGTCATGGAGCATATCTGTACTAAAAAAATGTTTTTAAAAGTTACATACTGTAGCTTGAAGTACTGGGCAGTGGTTAAATACAACTCAGCACATCTAACATTTCCTTTTCTTTTTTTATTTTGACCTCACTACTTTTTAGGAAAATGTACTTTTAATTTTATTACATTTATTTAATAGTTTTCATATACAAGTCCGATTTTAGCATGAAGAGCTTACAACATATATATGATCTTTTGATAAACTACCCAGAACTAAACACAAATAGAAGTGAAATGATAGATGAAGCGACAGAAGAATAATGGACAACTGTAACTAAGAGTCATTGCTCTGCTTCCAGCTTTTCAAATGTGACAATAGACTAAGCCCCCGCTGGCATTTAGCAAGTATGTTTACAATGTTCACAATGCTACCTTAGCATTTTATCATGTTAATACTAATAAGCACTAATGACAAAGTGCAGAACTTTAACATGTGGATTGTATTGACACGTCCCTACCAATATATTCATATTATCTTGGAAGTGAAGTTGTATTTGATCCTTTCAGTGTGCCCTGCCTGAGCTTACAGTTTTTTGTGGTAATCCACCCAGTAGATGTGGAGACTTTTTTGGCTAAATGACAAACAATGATCTGCTGGTGCTTTAATAAGTGAGATATTTAAATCTGGGCCAAAGTGGCAGATCAACAGACTGACAGCAGCGTCCCTAGAGCCAAGGTGTCAGCATGACTTTAAGAGTTGTAAGAAAGTGTTTAGTTATTTCTTATTTGTCTTCCTCTGAATATCTAATAAAATCAGTATCATAGTGACAGTGTCACATATAAGACATTTCAGGTACTTGACCAGGGAGACTGTGTGAGGCAGTTGACAATCAAAGACAATCAGACAGTCCAAGTTTTAATAGGGAGCAGCTCCTGTAATCAGCAGGATCACCTCATCCCATCTCTCTCAGCAGCACTGAGCCGTTGCCTAGCAACTCTCTCATCCCTCCGTACCTGAGAGGAAGTTGCTTGCACGACTCGCAGTCAGATCTGTTTCTCATCCTTTGATATTAAATCCATCCTCTGATGTCCAAAAGCATAACACTGTGTGTTGAAACGGTCACCTCAGAATCTGAGCTTGACTGTGAAAGATGCAGGAGAGACGACTGTGAGCTCCTGAAATCTTTATATTGTTAAATAAATGGAACTGAGACTGAGGCCATGTGCTCAGACTGATCCCTAGATCCCTGATTTTACAGTAAGGTTATTATAGCTCCTATGAATCTGGTCTCTAATAACGTGTGTGTATGTGTGTGTCTGTGTGTGCACGCGCGTGTGGGTGAGTGATTCAGTGGGCGGGGATGGAACAGGCCCGCAGCTCATCTTGCCCTACTTTTCTCCCTGAAACGATGGGCACAGAGAAAACAAATGTTCACCTTCATTGGCCAGACATATTTGCTGAGCAGACACATTGAAATGAACACATGTCCTGGTGAGACGCTGTAAGTGGTATAAAACCCAAGTGTACACAATAAAGCACTCTTGAGTTTCTTGTTTGTTGGTTTTAGTCTTGCTTAGGCAGTCACTGAGGATTACTGGAGAGCAGTTATAAATAATCCCTACGTTCCACACATCTTTTCTTTTTTAGGTGTTTTTCATTTTTAAGGGCAGTTTAAATAATAAATGGAACATTTGCTGATTGGCTGTTAATGATTGTATGGCCAATAAAATATTTACTTTTGATTCTGTCTTCATAAAGTACTGTGAGCCATACTATTGGTTAGTGGTTCACTTGATTCACTTTGATTCCAACCAGTAGGCTAACATTTGTGTTTTTGAGTGTAATGTCTCAACTTGTTGGATGGATTAAACTTCACAGTGACGATCATGTCTGTTTTGTCATTATTATGTTAGCATGCTGATGTTTAGCAGCACTGTGCTCACAAAACTGTTTAGATGGTTGGCATGGTTCCTCTTGTTTCTTATTACCCTGTTAAACTTTAAGACTAAAGTAATAGACTACTATTTTTGTTGGCTTGTTCTTTTAAATAACATATGGCATTTTGGGAAACACACTCGTCCGTTTTCTTGCTATGAGTTGGTAGCTAGGAACATCTATACTACTGTCATGTCTCATCATATATGAAGCTACAGCTAGCAGGAGCTTAGCATAAACACCAGGAGCAGGGCAGACTAGCCGTGATGTGTGAAAAGATAACAAAATGATACCTGTGACCCTGGATGAACCTGTTCCTGTTCCTTGTCATGCTTGCACCCTGTGGTCAGTGTGCTTTTGGCATCTGGATATTTGATACTGTTGAAAAAAGGCTTATTGAAAAGTACTTTTCTTAGCCTACATCACAGCTATTTATCTCTCACCCTCTACACTCTTTATGGAATCTTGTCAATAATGTCCATTGAGGACTTACTGACGGGGACAACAGTCTTTTTAGACTGTAAATCTTGTCTAATATGATTAAAACACAGTGGATCTGAGGGCAAAACCTATTACTTGTTGCTCCAGAGAGACTTTGTGTGTTTGTTCTTAACGGATGTCGTACTAAGTGATAAGATGCTAGTGCTAGAGCGCGTCCCGTTCTTGATTACCAAATTTGTGGTCTACAGATGTGAAGTTTTGTACTTTGCACTGTGTTTTTTGGGGGGTAATTACTGTATATTGTTGCTGATATCAGCAAATCTCATAAGAATTCCAAAGTCAGCAATCATCAGGCCATCTGTCAATGATGTCTGACTTCCTTATCTCATCTATGGCACTCAGCACCAGGCCAGTTTTCTACAAATGCCTTGCATTGGGCACTGGGTGATCATGGTAATAAAGGATCATATGGCTTATTAATATGTTTCAGACAGCAGTGGGACTCTCTTGCACAAAACAATTAGCTGCATCAGGCACTTGATCCACAAACAAATACTAGTTTAATACAACTTTTGGTTTTGTTCCTGACATTAAAACATTTTTTAGAATATCGCATGTGCCTAAACCATCTAATCATCATTTTCATGCATAATGCTGCAAATAGAATTAGACCTTGAAAAACTACTTTATACCTTCAATGTTCAATGGGCTTCAAATGTTGTTTTTCTGTAGCCATATTGATTCAGGGATCTGATGCTGTGATGCTCATACCACCCAGGAGCGATGTTCAAAGCTGCTCACTCACTGACGGAAACATTAGCTACATGTGCTAATATGCTTTGGCAGATCTGCTAAACAAGTAAATTCTGGTAATAGGCACCTCAAACTGAAAGGTCAAGTGTCAAAGGTCTTTTCATATGACCCAGTATGCCGAACTAGAACATAATTTATTCAAATCAGTGTTAATATTATGTGTAGTTCATCAGTATGGCAGTTTGGGTAAAAGATGTCCTTGAAAAAAGCAAACCAGATCTTATAAGCTTAGCTAAGTTCGTCTGGTAGTGCCAGTGTGTGTGCAGCAGCCCTATTACAAGAACAAAATAAATTTAAAACAGAACTGGGAATACTTTTTGAAGTGACATGCATAATACAAGAACATTCATGCAGCATCTGCACATGCCTCATTGGTAGTGACTTGTAGGGCTTTGCACCTGCAGTCAGATGGGATAATGTTACAAGCTGTGTGCTCAGCAGTGAGACTTGCAGCTCTCTCCAGCAGACCAAAAGAGGGGAGCAAAAGTAGGTCACCTTCCCAGAGACCTGCACATCTCTCCCAGTGATTCCAAGCTGCAGTGCTGCTCGCATCCGCCTGTGATGTGAGGCGAAATAGGAGTCGACGGCTCCTTGCCTTTCTGTTTTACTGCATAGAGGCGGGGGATCCGCATCCATGCTCCTGGTAGATGCCACACAGTGTTGGAAACAAAGGTAGAAGGAGGTGGATCATGTACAGTCCACTGCTAACTGCTGATATGATTGTTAGGCAGTCTGACAAAATCAGTGTTGTTTTATAATGTAGGGCTGCTTCATGTCAGAATCATTTTTTAGCCCTCTTCTTAGCTTAGCTTTGTGCTAAGCTACTCTAATTGACACATGAGAAAGATCTTATTTAACACTGGGTATACTTCCTTTTAAGATGATTATTGATCATTATAATAAATTCAGAACATATTAAAATGTTATTGTGCTTCCAGTGAAAATGTCATGACCCCTATAGCGGGTAGAGTAAAGTAAAATACCCAATCACACAACAACAGATCACGCACTGTGAACATGCGCTGCTGCTGATGTTAATAAAATCCAGAACAGTGTCGATTATGCAGTGTATGCACACGCTGCCAAGTTTGCTCTTAAGTTTCTCCAGCAGCGTGCACTTCGAGATCGCCGACTGCTGACTCAGCAGCTTCACTAAGGAGCAGTAGATGCTTTGATCTCAGATTAGTAAAAGGAACCAGGGATGAAGCAGTGGCAGAAATGGTGGGTGGGGTCATAAGACTGAGAAATAGCTGTTTTAGTTGGGCATGTGTGCATCATATCTTTAAGCACGCTTTATGTCTCTTTGAAGATGTCAAATGTGTCTTTGTTCAGTTTTGCATATTTTTGTTTTTTTTGTTTTATATCTCAGTTATTTACAGGTCACCCTATGACCCTTTGGGCCCCTGGACCTTTGTCTAGTAGGTTTGTTCAGTGATGCACCCATGTAACAGGCACTAAATGCACAATTTAGCTGAGACTGATGGGAATATACATGTTGCAGGCAGTTTAGATGAGCACGAGTGTTGGACAAATGGAGATGCTGATCTGTTGATGGTGGCAAGACCCGGGTCAGACACTCAAATCTAAATGTGAACGTAATGATGACACTGTGAAATGTTGGCAGCTGTAGATGAGGAGATGATGCATCAATAATGACTGAGGCCAGATAGGCTTCAGTCATTGTGATGCATCATGACTATCTGTGTGAATATCTGTGCAGATATGGTGTCTGTCCATTAGTTGCTGCAAAATTTCAGCCTGGACCAAAGTAGAGGATTGATAAGAGTGCCATCCTAGAGCTGTGCTGCAAGCGCAGCTGAAAAGCAAAACCTGCAAACCTCTGGAACACCCGACAATGCCTGTATTGACCCTCTAAGATTTGGTTATGTCAATGACTGCTGGTGGTTTTTAGTCAAAAGAGTGGGTGAGATCATTTCCATTCATCGCCTGGGCTGCAGCCTTTTTAAAGCCAGTGTAGGAAGGAACAATGGAGTTCTATGAAAACCTGCAGTGAAATCCTAAGCAGGCGCTATTTGTCCCAGCTTTCCCATTTCCTGTGATTTAATAATAGCCTCACTGGGGAAAGGGATGCACAAAAGAGAGCCTCATTTAACATCTGCGTGACAAAGTAGTAAAATATGTAAAGATTCCTTTTTGGATGTTTTTGAATCAAGCAAGTAGTTTCAATAAGTATTTTTTTTACATACAGATTTCACAGGCGTCACAGCAATATGACATGGTTATCTGACATTGAAAGAACATGTCACACTGTGTCGTCGGAGTGAAAAGAAGAGCTACTTTTCTGACTGAGCATCTACGACTGAGAGCTGTAGCTGAAGCCACTGTGGCTGTTGGCGAGTAGATGAAAGTCGTTTAAAAATATCAGGCACAATGAAGAGAGATGTCCTTAATTTAACAAAGTGTCCCAAATAATTATTAAACAGCAAATGAATACACGTTACAGTCATCACCCAGAGATCTGATCATTTTAAATAACTTAGGATACATTGCTAATGATAAACGTACCTATGAATGAATAATATACCACCGCGTTCGTGATTTTTTGACATTATAGGTTAATTATTAAATTTATGGATATTTTTATGTCTCCTGTGGAAAATGCTTGTTTTCATTCACGTGAGCCGGAATGTGACGTCAGCGTGCCACATTCTCCTGCGGAGGGCTGGCCTTGTGTTGCGTTTATGTGCTATCGTAAATTGTGTAAGAAGTATTTCCACAATTACACTACATTTACAAACACGGTCACTGTGACATTATGATATCGCATTTTTATTATATAGTACCTTTATCGCTGAATATGCTACGTTACTTATGCAAAGACTGTGTGCGTCGGATGTGACACATGAAAAATGTGAGCTTAGCAGGAGCTCCTGAAGGCAGCAGAGGATCCACTGCTGTGACGAGCGGCTCAGGATCGTCAGAGCAGGAGCGAGTGAGGGGAGAGAGCCGCTGCTGGAGCCGGAGCCGGAGCCGGAGGGAGGAACGCCGTGTCGGATACTCAGCATCTCTGCTTTAGTCTGCACAGGAGATGACATTTTAACCACGTGGAAAGACAAACCTTAATGCGAGAAGATGACGGTGGATTTCGAAGAGTGCATTAAAGACTCGCCCCGGTTTAGGTAAGAACGTGAAACGGTTCACTGCTTGGAAGTGTTGAAGTGTTCACACAGGCGTATTGAACTTGATTCACCCCGAGCAATGCACGTCAGAGCAGCATCTGTCCAGGCTGCATGCTGGAGTAAACTGCAACACGTTAATGCCACGATCTCATTAACATTATATTACGCTTAAAGTTAGTTTTTCTTCATGTCAGTTCATACGGTTGAAAGGATGATGATGATGATGATGATGCTTTGCAGTGCTTTTATATGTGTCGTCACGTGGGTCGACTAGGAGCTGCTGATCAGTCTTCCAACGTTGTGCATTAATTTTCTTCATTTGTTTTTCATTCTCATCTGTCCTTATTACTTTTACTTAATTTACTTAAGAACAGCAAATACAAGTATTTTCTTTCCACACCTCTTAACTTACTCTTAACACTAGAGTTGTACTTTACTGCACGTTAAATTTTTCCTAAGAAAATAATCATCACAGTTCCATTAAAAGTTAAACGTAAGCTGCATTTCATCCAACTACAAGACAAAAATGCTGCATGAGAAATGTAGAGATCTATAATGGGTGGAAAAAACACAGAGTGAAGCTTTAAAGGAAGAATTCCTCACATCACTGTATTTACTTCCCTCAACTCATAAATGAGCTCTTGTTTAAAGGATGCAATTCAAACTGTGACTCTGACTAATGACTAGTTCACTGATTAATGCCTGGTCTATAAAATGTCAGGAAACTAATTATGCTGGAGCCCAAGGTGATGCATTCAAAGGTCTTGTTATGTGTAACTAACAGCCTAAAGCCCACAGATTCATCGTCTTATAAGACAGAGAAAAGCTGCAAAGCCTCAGTACCGAGAGGCTTAAAACAGTTTTGTCTTATAAAAATAAACGCTCTGTCTAGCACTTGAGAGCATCAGAAGTTGCTGTTGTGATTGTTAATAGATTAACACTGATGCATCAGTGTGTGGGCAGCATTTGCTCTTTTTATATGCAGTTAGATAGTTCAACACAGTGGTTCCCAATCTAGGGGTCAACATCAATCTAAGGGATTGTCACATGATTAATGCACCAGAAAAGAAGAAACACAAATTTTAATTTCACCTTTTCTTATAAAATATTGGATAATTTAATATCTTCAGTCCTCACATTAGTTAGTTTTGGGGGGAAGTAGCTCATTGATAGAAGTGCAAATAACTGATGGACATCTGAAACATGACAAGAAGCCCAGAATAGACACTACTTTTTGCACAAGGTTAAACTTATCATATGTTTTATCTATAAAATCTTTATCTTACGAGTGACTGTAGTGCTGAATTAAATGTAGTGCTGTAAAAAGTCCAATATTTGCCTCTGAAATGTAATGGAGTACAAGTTTGAAAAGGCATTCAATGAAAATATTCAAGTATATTCACGTTGCGTGCAGTACTTGAATAAAAATACTCAGTTACTTTTCAACACAGTACTTGTGTTCTCCCTGAGATAAAATCTCTGCTCCTAAATCAAAGACTTCCAGACTTGGCAGCAGCATCTTAATGACTGCCATCTGGAGCTGGAGTTAGGCACATCTCATTGTGCGCTGAGCAGAGCAGAGAGGGCACAGCGAGACAAGCTGCACGCTGCACAGACACCTACCATCCATGCTTAGAGACCTTAGAGAGGTCACTTCTTCTTCTTCTTTTTACAAGAGTGGATAAAATACTTATCTGATTGGAGTTCTGAATGTGGAAGCATGCCACCTCCTCATCCTCCTCCTTGTTCTCCTCACACGCTGCTCAGATCTTTAAAACGGTTAAAACGCCCGTCGGAGAAACATTTGCTGAAGTTGTTGTGAGCTTCCCTCCAGTTCATGTTAAGAATCTTTTTATCTGGACCTCAGGATGTTTAAACGACTAGAAGAGGCCTTTAGCAGTGTTTTCAGAGAGCATTCAAACGTCTCCTTTGTTGAGCTAAATGCAACACTTCACTACATTATGCAGGGTTATGTAACAAGCCTGGAGGTGGATGGACTGGTAGGAAGCAACAGGCCCAGAATGCAGGGAAATCAAAGCTTTTCCCTATTGGGACTGGCATGACACACTGCTTCCCACATGTGTAAAGTCGTGCTGCAAATTAGTTCTGCGCAAATAATTTGAGCTGCTGTCGTGACCAGTCCAGTTTTTCTCAAACAAGCTGCATGTCTTCTGTGTTTATTCGCTGTGGCCACTCCGACAGATGTGAGTCTGCAGCCAGCGGTGCTCTCCGCATCTGTTTTGA
Organism: Ctenopoma multispine; assembly: GCA_034779795.1. NCBI lineage: Eukaryota > Metazoa > Chordata > Actinopteri > Anabantiformes > Anabantidae > Ctenopoma > Ctenopoma multispine. Next base: position 20,533,300 of record JAUYWH010000025.1, read on the forward strand.
CAAAGTGGTCTGCAATGATTGCTCGGCCACAGGAACCCGTGTGTTTGTGTTTGCTCCGGCACAACACTGGCGACACGCAATGTTTGAGCTGTTTTCTCCCCACTGACATGTCAAATTTAGATCACACTCACGTACTGGTAAGTCATTTCTAGATAGGGTTGAAAGAGTGAAAGGAGAGAACTTTTAAGAACTTGACAATTACTATATTGGTCAAGTCAAAATCTAACTTTTATTTCTCAGTCTCTTGGTTTTGTTTGACATTATTATTGTATATTCTAAACTAAACAGAACTGCTGTGAATGGCTCTTGTACAGAGCGTGAGAGGTAATTTTGTAAACGCCCTTATTGCCATCCTCATCCGCTCTCGTGTCCTAATGTCCCTCCAGCAGAATGTGACTATTGTCCAGAGAGCGTCTTGCTTCCGCTGTGAGTCTGGCCCCTTTTTTTTTTTATTGAATGGCCCAAGGCAGCGAGCCTCAATGATCCTTCCTCCCCATCCCATGTGAACAGCTGGGAGCAGAGAGCTGAGGCGAGGCCGCCTTCACAGTGATGGGTTTGTCACAAACTCACAGAGTGAAGCCAGTGATCTCTGGCACTCTGTGCCTTCAGGTCTTGTGAGAGAATGACTGGACTTGTGACACAAACTCAGATGAGGCAGGGGGGCATGGCAAATTCCTGAAGATTTCTGGTATGAAGGAATGCTGAGCATCTTGTGTAATGTCCCGCCTTGTAGAAGTGAACTGCACCTAGCTAGAGGGAAATTAAGTTAACATCAAGTTTACAGTTCGTACAGTAAGACTTTGTGAGAAAAAAGTTACAGCTGCACTCATTTTAATATGATTATTATTCTTTTGTTGATCTCACTCTCTAGTTCAGTGCTTCTCAAACCTGGTCCTCAGGCCCCACTGCCCTGCTTATCCAGCTATCCTGGAAATCAGGTGTTTTTTGTAGTAAGAGGACCTATCCATTGATTTGTCTGTGGGCTTTATGTTAAGGAACTAGCGCTGTATCCAGGTGTAATATGAAGTCTTAGCTTCAGCTCTGAATAGACGTTCAGGGACAGTATTCAGATAATCCGTGATGTTCGGTGTTCTGGGATCATACAGAGTGTAGGTCCTCTGTGTTTCAAAAGTACTCAGAGTTCTACTGGGGGCGGCTGTGGCTCAGGAGGTAGAGCAGTCACCTGCCAATCGTGTGATCGGTGGTTTGATTCCCAGCTCCTCCTGTCATATGTGTGTCCTTGGGCAAGATACTGAACCCCAAATTGCCCCCGGTGTGTCAGGTCAAGCTGCATAGCAGCTCTGCCATCGGTGTGTGAGTGTGTGTGTGCTTGTGTGTGTGAATGGGTGAATGAGAAGCAGTGTAAAGTGCTTTGAGTACCAGCCTAGGTAGTAAAGTGCTATATAAGTGCAGAACATTTACCATTTACTGCTACCTGTTGCTCCTCCTCTATTTTAGACTCACCTCCTCCAATCTGTCTCTGTGGCACTTATGTTCAGCCAAGCCTGCTCCTCCCAAGACTCTCGGTACATCTCAATTCCCTTAACTGTGTACATTTCCGTTATTTGCCCCCATTATCTTCTGCTCATATCCCTCAAAGATGTGAAGAGAGATGCAAGGAGAGAAATGTAACCCAGTCGAGAGTGGGGGAACACACCATTATTTTATAAGAAAAACACCTGCTGCTTTTGATTTAGGGATGATATACAATGAACTCTCTACTAAATAAATGCTCTACTTCCATCTCAGTTCTGTTACTGTATTTTAATTTTCGTTTGTGCACTTGATTTAATGACAGGGAAAGCTCAGTGGTGCTGGCCTCAGGGTATTTTCACCATCTTGTTAAGTGCATCAGTGAGCTCTGTGTTACAGGTAATGAAAGTGACAGGGATTAAGTTGGCAGCGTGTGGTTTGATGGTCGTGTGTCTTTATCAGGGATTGGCCCACATTCATCAGCCCAATCCCTGTATGCCAAGGTGTAACACCTGCAGGCTTAACGTCCAATTGGTGTCATCCTCATGCGGATGAGTGCCAACAGATCTAATGATTACTGTAGTGCAATATGATTATTTTGATCATGGTGTTGCCTTCATACTGAAAAAGCACAGTGACATTAATTGGGAGGGCTTTTTTTTTTTTTTAATGAGACCAGATGAAGGGAGTTAGCCAGCTGAAACCTCTGAGCTCACCAGACTCCAAAGCATGTAGGGCAGCTGCTGGAAGGACGCTGCACATACAGTAAATGATCACAAGGTTTAAAGGAGTCTTCTCAAACACAAACCCAAAGGGAATATGAAACAAATATAGAACTCTTCAGGGTAGTTCTCGAGAGATAGATATGTTTGTTTTCTTTTCTTCTTTTTTTTTTACTTTTTATTACTTATGTGTGTTTTCCTACTGTCTTCCTATTATATTGCGTACCAGATATACGAACAAGAATTCCAGTTTGCTCGTTCTTAATTGTACCTGTGCAAATGACAAATAAACTCTATTCTATTTTATTCTAGTCAGCTTTTGCATTGGAGGTGGATTTAAACTACCGATTTGCTGCTTGTCATGCTCAGAGTAGAAAAGATTGGAGGAATAGTAGAGCTTAGACCAACGCTACGGCATGTAATGTAAGTCATCGGATGTGGTGAGGACCTAAATGTTCTTCAAAATTTCTATGTTATTCTTTTTCCGCCATTCTTGAAGCAGCTCAGAAGCCCATTTACGCTTGTCATGTCAACTGTCTTGTGCAGCCACATGTGTCTTGGCTTTCTTGAGCTACATGCTAATTAAAATCGGCTCTATCAAGAGTGCAAGAAGAGGTTATGATGCAGCTTGAGCTGTTTAGTAACTGCCAAAATCTAGACGTTAGTGTTTTTGTACGTCACTGCGTCTTGGAGGCTTTGTTGCAGCCCATTCGAAATTATTCTAGCTTCAGGTGTGTAGAGGTTGTTGTAGTCTGCTTTGTCCAGTTGCTGCTTAAGTATTAAGTCATCAGTATTGGCCCACACTTTCCAAAACAGACCTGCAATTGTGTGAAGGAAAAGATTCTGTGTAGAATAGCTGGCAAATTATACACCTTGTTATGAGACTTGTATAGCTTAACTTTATAGATGTTAGCTCATACAGGACATTATTATAGACATTAATATTCCTGGAATATTCCTGGAGATTAATGCCTGGTGAAATGTTTTAGGATGCAAAGATGATGTCATCCCTGAACCTTTTGTGTTGAAGAGGGGAACACACCACATGAGCCTTGGCTGTTTCTCTCATTTCATCGTAATGAATAGCAAGAGGTTTCAGACACACTGCACACGCAATGAGCCATGAAAGCGCAATGCTAATCTGCTTCTATCGGACATCCTGAGAGGAGACGAAGACCTGGACTTGTCAGCGCGAACAGTTTTAGTGCGATGAAATCTAATAGCCTGAGCTCAATTCCTCTTTTCTCTCTTTCAAATCAGCCATCCAATGTTGCCACAGGTTGCGCAAGCTGTGCAGCAGACTTTGGATCAGCACTATGGCAACATCCTGGGCCCTAGATGAAGGATGAGTTGTAGTACATTGGCATTAGTATTCTTATCACAACCCATGGTGAATGGAATCAGTGACATCTAATGCGAGGTAGGGGGTTAGAAAACAATAGCTGAGCCAGTGAGTGGAGGAACACACACACTAATACACAGTGAATGGATTTTTAGCACTGACACTGTAAGGCTTTGGTCTCACTTCACAGCATGGGTGAACAAAATTGGTCACAACCCGGCAGTTGTTTTCGCTAGCAGATTGGATTAGGGTAATGGAAGACTGAACATGTGAGCTCAATTCTGGATGACTGTAGGTATCAGATGTCTCATACTGTTTTGGAAAGCCACTCTCCCCTTGATATGTTAGAGTGCGCCTCTAATTTGCCCAAAGACAGGTCCATCTGATATCAAAGAAGGACACTCTAGAAACATGTGAAAACCATTGAAAAGTTGTTCATTTGTACGAGACTGTAGCTACCAGCAGGTTGCTGTAATCTCTCACATGAATTATTTTATTATATCTGTGCATCTACAACCTTTTCTGACCTTGAACCTTGAGTTAAGCCTTGGCCTTGGCAACGTGACCTCTCCATGCAGTTCTGCCCATTATGCTGTTTGGAATGGACTATAATTCAGAGTTAATATAAATTGTCCGACTAATGTTCTTGCTGGATCTATCTGTACTGTTAAATAACGCTGTCAGATGTACTGAAAATCACCAAAATACAGCAAGTTGATTCTTTCTCCACTCTGATCGGTCTTATTTCATGCTTTCATGCTATGTTAAACGAATAGATTAATATTTTGGGACATACACTTGTGACAGAGAATTAAATGTAAAGCTGGATACCTTTCTCATATCTGTATTTGCTGGTTAGCTGAGCTACTTAACACAGCACTGAGAAACCAGGGGAAACAGCTAGTTACACTCTTTGAAAGGGTATCAAAAACCACCAATCAGTTCTTCTAAAATTTTAGCCAGGTACAGCAAAGTACAGGAGTCCAGGGGCGATTCTAGAGGGTGTCCAAGAGGGACCATGACCACCAGTGTCTCTAAAGTTTGACCACCTTACTGGCAGCACAACACAGAATCTAACTTATACGTGTTATTGTGCAGCAGCTCCTCACAACATGTACGTAACTAATACATTCTTTTAATTCATATTTGATTTAATGAGTGAATTTTTCCTTGGAAAAAGAAAAAAAAAAACCTGGAGCCGGTGAAAGTGTTGCCCACCCCATACTCTGTACTGATCTCTGTCTGGCAACCCCTATGCTCTGTCAGGGCTGGACTCTTGGTTGGTTTACAACAAATAGGCACATAACAGTGAGACGTAACCTGTTCATTAGTGAGCTTTTAAGGTAGTGTTGTTTTGTTAACTTTGGGCAGACCTAGCTACTGTAGCTGTTCTCTCCTGTTTCCAGTCTAGCCTACTGTGTGTTGAAAGAAAAGTTGAGGTGATTTCAAAGGGTGTTTTCCGTGTTCCAAACTGAGACTCCCGTGTATATTCTGGGGCTTTTTAGACTGCTTTAACAAATGAGAGGAAAGGATTGCAGGGAACTGGAGTTTTGAGTTCGGTCAGAAATACACAGAGAAAGTCCCACACATGGTGAGTGTTAAATTTTAATTATTTTATTGAATCCATGTGAAAATTCAGGACATTACCAATGCAATGCAAGGTGCTGGCCCAACTTGATGTTTAGTATTTTTCCCAATGACACATCAATGTGAACAGGTAGTCACAGGATCAAACCACTGACCATGCGATTAGTGGACAACTTGTTCTACCTCCTGAACTTAAGCCACTGCTAATCTTAAAGTTGCAGGGCCCACTGAGATTAAAAGTTGGATTACTGTACATTCTATTCATATAGAATAGTTACCAGTTCAGCACCAGCTCTGCCCCAGAAAGTATATTTCCTAAAATGTTGGACTACTGCTTTAACTGCTTTGAGAGCCTGGATCATTAAAACGCTTCCACTCATGAGTGCATGACCTAGAAACATTGTAGAGAGGCCTAAGATTTAGGTCTTTAAAAATCAGATTAATCAGAATCAGGTTTTCTCATTAGGGGTCCAGCCTGGACTGCATTTCACTGGCTACGTTTTACATTTGAGATAGAACACTAATTGGAAAATACTCAATTTCCTCCGCACGTAACGGCTAACATCAATCCTATCTAATGGCTCATCTCACAGCTGACGTTTTAGATCAAGCTAAAGGAGATTTGCTGTTGCCCTTCAGTCAAAGGCAGCGTGTGAGGAACTGTCCTGTCAGTGTGACCGTGGTTTGTTTTGGCTGTGGCTATGCATCATTGATCAGTCATTCATCTGTCGATGAATAAAATGAGCTTCAATCTTTGTTGGCCGGAAGAAGTCGAAAGCCTGAAATGAGAGTCATGACTAACAGATTTCACCGTTCAAAAACTTTTCCCCACTGATGACCAGGCTGCCTGGAATTATGCAGTGTTGATGGGTAGCTTCCAGGTGTGTCAACATCAGATCATGCTTTATGTTTATCAGCCCTTTGGGTGAGGAAATGGGATAAAGATATTGATAGAAGTGGGGATTTCAATCACACATCTGTGGCAATTTGTCTTGAAGTGACAGTTTTGAATATAAAGACAAAGGCTTTTACCCCTAAAGTGTGATGAGGAGATTAAAAGGAGAAATCTTTGGGCTCTGTGGGCACATAGCTCCGTTTTGAAATGCTGACTCACACGTGTGCAAACATCTGTTTTTGATTTGTTCTATTTGTCTTGCTCCCTGCCCCGCACTCTCCTTGTCTCTCTTCCCCTTTTCCATCCTCGCTGCCTTCCTCTGTGTGCGGGGGCAGACTTTCGGGTGGTGTCTGGGGACGCGTCAGGAAATGCGTCAGTCGGCCTCATATATTAGAAGCAGGTTCAGAGTAAAGGGTAAAACCCAGGAGAGATGGTGTGTGTGAGAGAAGGTTGCTGACTCCCCGGTTTTGACACCCAGCCCTGAGTCACAGCATAAATCCTTTAATCACTTTAAATTCTAGCATTTTTAAAATTTAAATGTGCATCCACCAGTGCACACGAGAGGAACACTGGTTGTTAATTGATTTTTAATTAGTAAACTGTATTTCCATAAACAATTAAATACACTAAACAATTGATCAAAACTTTCAGTGACACCAATTTAGGTTTCCAGTTGCAGCCAAAATGCCAAACTTTGAAGGTTTTAGATTGTTGGATAAGCATGATTTATTCTCAATAAAAGTGTGATGGATAAATTTCATTATTTATTTTCATTGTCATAGTTGTTTCATTTTAGATTTTGTAGTTGTAGATGAATTGATAATAAAAAGAATGGTTAGCCCTAGTTTAAATCATGTTCATTGGACCTTGTCTGCATTTACTAAACAGCTGCCTGGTTTTTGCATTCCACTTAACTCGTTTCTCATTGTTTTCTCGCTGTTGTTGCTTGTTGTGGTGCTCTCTGGAGAGTGTGGTTTGGTGAAGAGACCAATGAGCCGTGACTCCACTTCATTTTTTCTCACAGAGCTGTAGAACCCTCTTTGCACATTATGTGTCACTGTTGATTTTTCTGCCAGATTTCACTCACACGGTTTGTGGGTTCACCAAGGGAAATTGGCAGAATAGCTGATATTGTGTTTTAAATTGTCCACATATAAAGATCCCATCTAAGGTTGAGCAACAAAAACTGCAGACTTTGGGACCCTTGTTGTTTTCTCAGTATCCTTCCTCCTTTGTCTCCTGGTTATGCTTCCTTGTTATTAGTGTCAGGGTCTGGTTAGGTCCCTGCTGGTTCACACAGGACATCACATCAACATCTAGGTCTTTGGACTTATGGGAAGGTATTGGTGGGGTCATGGAGAAGGCCTAAAGGCTGACGTCAGGCACATATTGCTGACTTCACACGAGAGGAAACACCTGGGGGAAACCCAGAAGGAAGTGATAGTATCCGGCACCTCTTGCGTAGTCTTTGACTGACTGTCTTTCAGTCAGCTGTACTGACAATGTGACATTCACGTGGTGGACGGAAAGTCACCAACATCACATGCTACTGTGAATTTGTTGTATGGACTGTTTAATTCCTGAGTTAAATGTAAAACAGCAGACTTGCAGTTGAAGTTTTCATGTTTCAAGCCTGTTCACCATGAAAGGGATGTCAACATAATTCAAATGGAAACTGCCTGTCGTTTAAACAGTTGTTTCTGCGAGCGCCATCTCTCAAGCTTCGAGACAGGAAAGAGCTGAATGCTTCACACGTCTGGTATGTCTTTCTAGTGCAAGCCAAGCTGCATGTTTAGCCCACAAAAATGCCGGGAAGACTCCCAGCTCAGCCCCACCACAGCCGGACACATCATGCCTCTGTAGGGATTTCACTGGGCTGTTTCACCAAAATGTCAGGATGTTACACTGTACGACTGGCTCACTGTGAGCAGTGCTTTATTCTGTGCTGGTTTTTACCCCGGCAGCCTGGTGTGTTGCCCAGAAAAAGCACCATATTTGTAGGCTTTATTGTCTTCCTCCCTTCAATGGAACATTGTGCAGGCCCGTTCTCACAGACGAGGCCTCTTCTGGATCCCTAAGTGTGCGTCTTCTTTCCTTCGTCTCCCTTGCTCCTAATATCTTCATTGACATTTTTGTGTGTTGGAGTCATCTTGGACCACCCTGAGTTAATATAAACCTGCTTCTCTAGCTGAGACCTCTCATATCCTGACCTTTCTTTGGCCTGTCAGCCTTTCTCCCATTTACCCCTCTTCCTCCTAATCAACAGCATCCTAATGCCCACACACTAAATGTTGTGAAGTGGTACAGTTCTTGTCCTCTATCCTATGTAATAACATACATACAAACTGAGACTGTCCATTCAACTCAGTTTCCTTTATGATGATACACAGGAAACACTCATAGACCAAACCCATTCACTGTGTAATACAGGGGTGGTGTTAATGCTGGACAGTTTTGTTGTGGTGTGTCTTTGTTGGCCCCATGACTGAAGTGCCATTTCCCCATGGGCTGTGGTGGCCTAATTGTGCGAACCCCTCCCAACCCCCATAGCTGTTGGGGGTTGGATGGAGTAGGCATTGCATTATGCATGGCCACTACACCCAGCTGGTTTGCCAAAAACAACCTAATTGCAGCTAATATTGAAGGTCTCCTCCCTGTTGTGTGCCAGATTTTACAATCATTCAATGATTTTTAACATGAGGGCCACTGAGTCCTGATCCTCCAAAGTTCAAAGTGAAAACAAGAAATGATCTGGTCTTCTGGTCAGAGGCACTACTCTTTGTTTGAGTTTGATTTCTTTTAGTGAATTTTTTTTGAGAAACCAATAAATGAATTGGTATTGAAATAGGTGCAGACGTGTATTTTTTTCTCCCACGATAAACTAATATGACTTTGATGATCCTGAAACATTTCATCATTTTTAACATTTCAACATTTCATTTCAAGTGACATCTTCAACTCAAAATTCCAGTTTGTCCAATACATTAAAAACTCATACTATGCAATCAACATCAAGCTCTATATTATTCTAATTAGCACATGTAAGCATGCTAACACACAACATAGTGAACGAACTGTAGTAAACACTTTTATCTTCACTACGATGTACTGTTAAAATTATGCATTCACGATAAACATTAGCATGTTAGTGCTGTTATTGTGAGCCAGCCTAGAGAATCCTCAACAACATTCACGTCATATTGGAACTTGATCCCTGACTTGTTCACATTAAAATGTTATTCAGCAACACCTTGAACCCCACATTGTGCCAGTACCTGCAGCTATCAATCAAGTAGCTTCAATTTGAGTGTAATTCTTTTATTAATGTGAATCATATTTATGACTTGAAAATTGACATAAATAATGTAAGCTGGAAACCCCATTATACTATATAAATAGTTTCTCTCTGTATGACTTCTTACTCACTTTCATCTAATTTAAGCTTGATGTACCTTACATTTGTGTACTCATCAATCAGTTCTTTATGTATGTTCAATATTAAGCTGCTTCCATGTTTTAGGTTGTTCACACGTCTTGGTGTTTCCCTACCATTGCTGCAGAAAGCAGTAAAGATACTGTGGTATGATTGGATGTGATCTTTGATGACGTTTAGTTACGCACTGTTGCGTCACTCCTGCTCCTGCTCTTTCTCTTTCCTTTAGTCAGTCTGCCTGAGTGGTTTTCCTTCACACTGGTTTCTGCATTAAAGCTGTGAGAGTGAAAGCGGGATTGTTGTTTCTTCCTGTGTTGGTATCAAAGTGGGAGTTGTTGTTTATGCGATTTCCAGAATGACTTCACCAGTGACCCGCAGCACTCAAGGTTATGCAGGACTCGCTGGACACATTCCCATTCATTGTCTCTTTTTTTAGCTGCATTCCTCTTCAGCTTCCAAGAACAAGACAGTCTGCAGGAAGTTCAGGAGGAGACCAATTCATGGCTGTTTCCAAAATCCCTGTAAATACTGGAAGCTGAAATTGATGGTTGTATTTATGGAAACCTCTGCCTTCATACCTTTTCCTTTCTTCCTCCCTGATTGTCTTATTGCATGCAGTAGATTCAGCTCTTATTCTGGACAGAGTGTGTCATCAGTTGTTGCTAACTGATCCCCATAATACCCTGCTCTCCTGCTCTGTGGTTGTAGTGTTCAGTACAGACTGAAGGGGGGTGGGGGGGGTGTATTAGTAGCTAATGCAGCTCTAACCGCAAAGCTCCAGAGGCTTTCAGGAACATGAATGGTGAAAACCGGCAAAGGAATAAACCACATTAAGTCTAAATCTTCTAGAATAAATTGAAATCACAGTTTTAGGACGGAGTATTCTCGTCTTTACAGTTTAGTGACAGATGCCACATCTCTGTTTGACTCGCCAGCATTCCTACAACTCACACAGTGGGACGTCAGGTACACATCACAGGGCTGAGTACGTGTGTCAAAAGATGCCAGAAATCATTTCTTACATATTTCTTATTAGCGCCAAGTTACACCTTACGATATTGATAAGATATTAGCATAATATATTTTTTTCATTTTGATCAATATTGATAGTAATCAAAGTATACACTCAGTCTTGATCCAAATCCTTTATTTTTATATTTATATTATATATTAAGGAGTAAGTAAATGTTGATTAAATCTGTACGTGACACATTGAAATAGCAGCGTTATCTTACTTAATCTTACACCATTGTTTTTCAGGAGTTACATTATCCAAGTACTGAAGCTACTGGGTATAAGCTTAAACAATTCATATGTATGAAAACAGTAACAGGGAGAATGTGATGTCTCTATAGTGGCAACACTTTCTGGAGCTACATTAACACCCAGTGCTTACTGCAGTTGTACAGTGGAGTAACAGAGTAAAGCATTTTCTCTTACATGCAGTCTTTGATCTGATGGCCCGACATGTTCAGACACTTTAATCCTGTTAATATAATCTAACTGAGTGATTTGTGCAGCAGAGTCGACTCAGAAACAGGTATACAATAATACAATACAATAAATAACTCATCAGTTTATCTTATATTAGGTGTTATTTTTTGTTTATGTCTAACCGATACCATTAGCCAAGTCGTATTGATGTTTAGCTGTGACTGTTCACAGCTCAGCTTCGGCATATAGGATATCAACTTAACACTTCAGATTTTGGTCAGATGGTGAAATTGTAAAACCTCAAAATAAAGTTGTGTGTACAGTATTCATGTTAGCCTACCATTGACTACTTTAGTGCTTGTAGTGCGAAAATGCAATGGTTTGAAATTATTTCCCATTTCATGTCATTGAATACAACTTTTCACAGCACTGTGTCTGTGTGTGTTTTTAGAACAAATATTCCGATGTACATTTTTTTTTTATTCTGACATCGTAATCACAAAATGGCTCCATAAACCCCGAAGTGATGTAGTGAAATGTCTTGTTTTTCTTCCACCAATAGTCCAAGCTGTCTTACACTACCAGCTTAAGTAACTCAGGGTGTACAAATCTTGTGAATGAAGATAAAAACAGTGCTGCTATCAGGTTTATATAAACACTTCAAAATTCTCAGAGAAGATGCTTTTTCTTAAAGGCAACAAGAGAAGATCCCCAGATGCGTGATGTTTTCTCAGAATGAATAAGATTTTACTTTTAGACACTTATAGCAAGTTATGACTGTCTTCAGTGCTGAAATCTCTCCAGCTGCCTGACTTTATAATGAAAGACGATATTGTGCAGAAGACATCTGTTCCAAAGCTGACCCGTAGTTAAATCTCTGAAATATTAGTGGAAAGGCTGACACATGAAGAAAGCCTCAAAGTCCTGCTCTGATGTAGCGGGGCAAAAACTAGGGGTTATAACTGTAGCGTTCAGGCCATGTGATTTGACACGTCTCCCCATGTTCAGACGGTAACTCTGGCTTTACTTCGCTCACACAACTTTAAATAAATCTGTCTGAATGGAAGCTAAAATTAGATAATTCAGATGTTTTGCCATTTGTCTGCTGTGCAAATCCCTGAGCCAGACCAGTTGGAAAACAGAGACCGCATTATTTTGGTTATTTTAAATCTCAGAGGATGACTTCAGTGAGAAGAAAGCGAGAGTGCTTGTCACATTTGCATACGTTATACTTGAAGAAGCCTTTTATCATCTGCTCATTCCTTTCTTTACTTAAGCGTAAGTGCTAATTTTGTGGTTACCTTTGTCATACAGTAGGCTGAAGTATCTCAGTTTTGTTCTCGTAGATTTATCTGGGACGACAGCTTGGAGATGGATTTAAAAAAGAGCGGGAAATGCTTCCTCCGCTGTTGTTGGATCATCAACAGAGTTTTTTTTTTTTTTTGGCAGCCGAACCCCTTTTCTGTCCGCGAGTACCTCTGTGCTGCCTGACTCTGGGCTGTGATCAGACAGGGGCCGAAGCAGCTGCTCCCTCCCCAGATATCACATCACTCTGCAGGGTCACCCCAGGGTCAACACCCAGGGTCTGACAGCCAGTGTCTACTTTATGTGTGGATGAGTCAGTGTGGTGAAACAGCTGCTAGTAGAGGACCTATAAGTTTGACTTTTGTGATTTCGATTGAAACAGCTGAACAGCTACATTGGAATGTGTCATGAGATTATTTTGATCTGTCAAAATGAATAACACTCAGTCTCAGCCATAACCATAATCTCACCTAGGGCACCAAAATGGTTAGGAACGGCTCTGGTATCAATCTGTTTAACTTTTATTTTAGTTGTGTAATTTTCACTCCACATTTTGAAGTGAACTGTGTAAGGTCTTGTTGAATGTGCCTAATTTTCATTCTTGGACGTATCAACGAGCAACCCTGGCAGGAGTTGTTGGGGGAATTAGCTTGGCTGCAGGACTCTTGTTTGATATGAATGTTTATGCAGAAGGATCGCTCTGTTCTCGTTCTCCTCGTGTGAACGCTGAGAAGATGGGATCCATCTTCTCGGATTAAGCGGGAATGTTATCCCTGTTATGTGTTCAGGGACTGCCTGCCTGGCTGTTTACTCCCTGTGAACCGTTGATCGTTGGATCGGGCCTAGACTGGTGTCTCTCGCCAAGGCAGGCCCTGAAAATATTCACATTGTTCAAGGTCCTACAAGACCTCAACAGTCTGATACAGAGGAGGAGGTTTTATAACAGCAAAGAGACTATTTGATTGAATTTGAATTGTTTTCCTTCTGTGGACAAGTCTAATAGATAAAATATATAACAGTTTGAAAAGAAAAACATGTTGATTTTACTTTCACGCAACTAGTATTTTGTTAAAAGAACATTCCATCAATTTTACACATTCAGATCAGCTTACACATCACAAGTACTACGCATCTTGAGAAAGGTTGTGAAATAATCTGAGGCTTTGCAGGGAGCTTTTTGAAGTCTGGGAAAATGCCCTTGAATGACCAGGGTTATCTTGGTTTTGGAGTGGTGATTTAAAAATCATTTTCATTGGTTTGTATGTGAGTGAGCAAATTAATGAACTTAATTATACAAAAGTACAACAATTTGAAGGAGCAACTGCAATAAAGTTTTTTGTGGAAAAAGCAGAAGAAAATGATGGATATGAATCACAGCAGTCAAAAACTGATTATGCTAATAATACAGCAAGAAGCTAAATGAGTCCAGGACTCTCAACAAGAGCTGGCTAACATGGACAAGGTGAAAGCCACTTGAAGTAACATCTTTATAATTTTAACTCTGGCTATACATCCCACCAATATTGGCCCTTTATTAAATACAGGATGTCGTCTGTCCTCCTCTCACATGATTGAGGGTCGTCTCTAACCGCAGCTACATAAAATGAAATGTCGTTAAAACTAGCAATCAAATGTATTTTCTTCTTTTGTATAGCTGTTTGTGGACTTTTTAATTACTCTTTATTTTCCTGGGCAGTTAAACTGTCAAGCGAAGATCTAGACGTCATGTTTAACAGTCTTGCTTCTGTTTGTGGCTTCAGTGTTTCTTCTTAGGTTGCTTTCTGAGGAGACATGCGAAGCTTCCTGGGTTTTCATTCCCTCGGGTTTTATGCACTGTGGTCTGCGGTGTACAGAGAAGCACCGCAGAGCTAACCCGTGTAATGCACAAGGGAGAGATGGCAGAGGGTCGGCGGGGAAGGTGGACGAGGAGGAGGCGTAGCAGACAGGCAAAAGTTCACCCACAGCAGGCAGACTGGTTATCTTAGGTGGAACGCTCAACCTGCTGCCAGACTAGATAAAAACAAAACATGAGGAGTGTTGACTTTGGAAAGGTTGTGTGCAGTGAGAAGAGGAATATGTCAGCCAGATTGTCTGCACTCAGACTTTTTCTTTCACTCCAGATTCCCACTCCTGCCACTTCAAACAGCTCAGAACATCTCTCAGAGCTGAGGCCATGCAGACAGTCTAACGTCCTAACATCCTATCCCAGACCAGGTTTAGGAGAATTCCTCAGAGTGAAGCTTAGTTTTCACATATTCAGGTTTGGTATACTGACATCACTGTGTTAAATACTGCAGAGACAGGTAGCTTTAAAGTCATGATGGGGACATTAGTCCCACCTCGCGCTGCAGCTGTGATTACCTCCCTGCCTTTTCCCTCTGGGATGACAAGTAACTGATGATATATGATCGTCCTTCATTTATTCAAAGCCAGTGATGAAGGTGACTGAAGCGAGTGTAAGTGTTCTGTGTTATACTGGTGCGTGGTGTGTTTTGTAGTTTAGTAGACAAACAAAGCAGTCCAAGTTAATTGAGTAGAAAAATCTGATATAAAAGTTACAGAACAAAACAAAAACTGAACCAAACTTTCACCTTCTTGTGTCCCTCCCCATTATACTGGAACATCAAAATTAGTTTACACATAATTAAGAAATGCAAACAGCATTTCTCCTGCACACAGCATGGCACTATGGAAGGTCAAGATTTGTTTTGTGCTGGTAATATAACACTAGATTAAAATTCTTTCTTGCACCTTATATACACCTTATATATTTACATATGTTACACAATGCAAAGACGAGTGGTGCACTGATGGTTACCCTAACCATACAGTCACGACAACAGTTAAGAGCTCAGGCTCAGATTTAATATAAAATAACAGTATAAGTCTGCTGCTGTAAACTTTGAGCAGAGATGGAACCAGTGAAATGCTGGTAAACTGCAGCTGAATATATAAAGCCCGTGTATGGTATCTATTTTGAGACACTCTGTCTAATCTAATTTGCATTTCATAGGCTTTTCATTGTTGTGATAATAAAAATGCAGCATTAGCCCAACACTGTTCATTTTACATTGACAGATTATTCTATCTCTGCCAGTTTGGTTAACAGCATATTAAATATGTCTCTAAAAGATTTGTAGTCTTGTTTTTGTAACTTTTCATGCAGACATAGGTGTTTTGCTTTTGGCTTAAGCTTCTGTCCATGTACATGTATGCCCTTCTAATAAAACAGACCCAGTTTATTTTAGTTTGTTTTTCCACGACGACAAGCTTGGTCAGGTGGCAGTTAGGCAAGTCAGTGTCAATTTTAGTTCATCCTGGCAGTTTTAGATGGCAGATCTCACACACACACTGTAGTATTCAGAGAATCAGTGAAGCGAAGCTGACCTTTCTTACCCAAGATGACAACTCTACTTGTCGTTTCTGCTTTTGCAGTTTAAATAAGGGCTCGTTATTAAGCTAAAAGCACCAGACAGTATTTTTACAGACGTGCCACTCAGCTGTTTGACTACACTCAACTATTTGGCCCAGTAGTATTCAGAAAGGGGGGTGGTGAGAAATAATCTCTCGTCCCGCCCTTTATGTATATATACTCACTGCTAGTGTGAGCACCTGTCCTGAGACGTGCATGTTAACCCTGGGATCTATGCATTCATCGACGGCTTACTGCTCAGGCTGCCAGCGTGTTGTAATCAAGGCATGAACGAGTCATTATTGCTGCAGCAGACATGTCACTTCGGCGAGTCCATTAGAGCAGACGTGTGCTGTTAAAGAGGGTTTGAGCTTAATGCAGCGATAGCGGCACTCCCGGTGCAGAAATATGAGCAGTGTTTACAGTGCGGCTGAGCTCTCTCCTGAAACTGAAAGCAGACCTGTTTAAGTATGACGAACACATCTAAGCTTTCGAGTGGAAATGAAAGCAGAGGCTTATGAAACAATAGTCAGGGCTTTGAACACATATAGTGGAGGGTATTACTGGAGACATCTGAACTCATTCTGCACCTTAAATGCATTAGGATTGGGTTACTACAGATTATGGGGCAATATAATTCTTGTATTATTAGGAAGATGATGTCAAGGTGACACTGGTTGGATGAGTGCAAAGGTCTCTTTGGTGGTCATACGATCTGGGTCCAAGAATTCAACGTTCTGCTGTAACACGTTGTCTGCACCTTTTTTCCGATTGTTAAGAACATAAGTGTATAGTGTTTGGTTGGCTAGCTAGTACTCTGGCAGTGTACTGTGGGTCTGCTGTAAGTGCTTGGCACTGAATAGCTAGGGGTGCCTCTTTGACCCTGCATTAGTTCGTATAGTGGTCTGGAGGAGGAAGGGAGCCAGGAAGGGCATTAGGAACTATGTAGCTAAGAATAGCCAGAGCTGCTGTTCTGTGTATTCCACCCCCCTATAATCAGCCATTCAGCCCTGCAATCTAGCTTCAATTAGGACACTAAAGCAATCAATATTATGACAAAATGCGGCCTTTTCTCCAGACGGGAAGTTGCATTATCACAATGGGGACCTCAGCCAGACAGTATCTCCCTCCTCTACCCCACCTCCTGCCCTTCTCTAAAGCCTCTCATATTCTCCACAGAAAGAAAAAAAATCAACCAGCAGACTGATATCAAACAATGTGCTGATTACTGAGGATCACTTGAAGTTAGCATTGAGTCTGTTCCACACTGTTCCAGGCTGTTTTCATCTCATTTGTATGCTGGACCAGAGCACACTTACACTGCTGCATCACTCACTGGCTAATTCGCTCTCCCCAGTGGACTCCCGTCTGTAGTTATTGTCACAGTGCCAGCTGCCGGATGCTTTTGGGTTACACTGAGAAGCCACAGCTAAATTTTAGGGGTCACTACCTGGACCCAGCGTTGGCTCTATCCTCAGCATACCACCTGCTCAGTCTTTAATAACACTACCAGGCTGCTCTGCCTTGATTCACCCTCCACAACACAACCCTCTGCAGCATCTGGGCCCAGCTGCATCTGTCTCAGCCATCCGGTTCACACACAGCAGCCAAAACATACTACTGGCAGCAGCAGAAAGCGTTTAAGAACGTTTACACAAGTGCTGTACTAGCGTACAAATTAGAGTTACTTTGCCGCAGTAGTTCATGCTTGTGCTAGCTCCATGCTTGTCCGTATTATTGTTCTCTGACTGTAGTGGGTGCTGTGGACCAGTCTATAGCATGTACTAAAAAAACAAGAAAAAATCTGAATTAGATTAGTCAAGTGTTCAGAAACATGACTCCATATGAATAATAATATTACTCTGTTAGGTAACGTGTGTCCCTTCAGCTTAATAGGAAACAATAAGTTAGTTCAGGGTTGACAACTTGTTTATGCTGCCTTCAAGTGGACAAAAACTTCCACCACTGCTTACCAGAAAAATGCTAATATTTTGTTTGCGATAATGGTTGCACAAAAGTCTAAAGTCGTATTCCATATGCCGCAGAACAGTGCCAGCAAGGACAAAACTAATTAAGATATATATTTAAAAATTAGTACTATTATTGTTCTGCATCTTTGGGCCCCTGAACGGCACCTCGGTTGTCCCTCTGGATGCCCCGTCAGCAGCCAAAAACCACCAGAGCTGCAGCTTGCTCAGGACACTAAAGTGTTTGCTGTGTTTTACATGGCTTTTTAGCTGCACGCCAGAAAAATGATCCCAGACTAATCTTGCACGCTAACAGGCAAATATAACCTCTGCCTCTGCCTAGATGAGTTATAAACTTGTGTTTTTGCTGTTCAGTCCTAATGAGACATTAAGAACAACCACAGGCTGCTTGTATATTTTAATCATCAGTCAGTCATTTTGGTGTACTGGCTGACGTGAGCCAGAGGTAGGTTTACTGTTGTTTAATAGTCTCCTGATGAGGTTTAAAGCGTGCAACAGTGGTCATCTCTTGTCACGGTAGTCGTGTTGTGAGTCATGTTATTATCTACTTAGCTACTCTGGCCTCCGTGGTGTGAATAAGGGTCAACTCACAAGCACATCAGAGACCTCTGTGGCCCACTTAGGCGATCGGTTGCCGTGGCTACGGGCCCGGGGCTCTGTGTGGGAAGCCTGTGCAGTGAGACAGGGCAGTAGGGGTTGTGCCTTGGGGGTGTTTAATGGCAGCAGCTGTCCTGTGAGATTGTGTCCACATCTGGAAGAACTAACTGGGTTTTCACCATGCTGAGGCATACTAATAATCTGCAGCTATTCTGATAGTCAGTCATTTATTTTCTTTTTCTTTTTTAGTTCTCCAGCATGAGGAGTTAACCAAAGAATGATGTTGTCTTGTCCGTGTCATTTTGTCAGAAT
This sequence comes from Ctenopoma multispine, assembly GCA_034779795.1. Lineage (NCBI taxonomy): Eukaryota > Metazoa > Chordata > Actinopteri > Anabantiformes > Anabantidae > Ctenopoma > Ctenopoma multispine. The sequence goes on from JAUYWH010000025.1 coordinate 20,551,800, forward strand.
CTTTAAGGGTACTGAAGAGGCAGAACATGAGCATCTGCTTTGCTGTCTTGTTGACCTTCTCGCGACCCTCCAGATGTACCATATTGTGTGACCCCTTGGGTGTGTATCGACCACCCAGTTGGGAACCACGTCACAAAAAAAGCAGCTAGAAGACCGACCAACATGTTAGGGAAAATTATTTCTTACCACAGCAAAATGAAACTCTGCAGGTAACGCTGTGGTTAACACCAGACTTTGCTTTTTTTTTTCCATTGACTGTTGGGTATCTATAGAGATTTAAATCTAATATTTCAACATAAGTCGTGGCTGCTGCTGAAAGGCATGAGGAGAATGAGCATTAATAATGAGAGCCAGCTAAGCTCTGCATAATCACGTTAAAAGGGCAGTTTCAAAAATGACATCAGCAATGAAAACAGCTTTGCTCACTGCAAGATTATCCCTGGGTGTGGTCGGCTTGGTTGGTTTGTTCAGTAGGAGATCACTTGAGGTTACAATAACACACATCCACAAGTGGAATAATATGGTATTGATTATTTAGGCTTAGTTTATGTTTCCATTTTGCATGCGTCTGAGCTTTTGACTGATATTTCTCCCCCCCACACTCACTCTATATAAAAGGAGATGGTGAAAAGTGTGGGGGTGGAGAGGAATATGAAAGCATGTGCCATCCTTCCTCCCCTGAGCTTGTTGCAGCCGGCCAAGCAGGCAAATCCACCCAAGGCCAGAGAGAAAGAGATGATACAGATACAAGTTTTATATCCTGCCAGCCATGGTCGACATATACCACATATACTCTCTTCACTGAGCTGCTGCATGTGTACAGCTGTGCTTTAAGTGTGATTTAGGGAAACTGCAGCTGCCAGCATTCTTCTTTAGAAGATGGTCTGACAGAGCTGAAACGCCGGCCCATTCATACCTTTCCACTGTCAGAAATGCAGGGCAGTAACTTTCCGAAACAAACAGCCTGACCTTCACAGCTGTGCAGAGGTGAGAAAGATGCTGCAATTCAAACTTTTGCTTTCAGTGCAGTGTCCCTCCCACGGCAGGTGGAGGGCCCAGAAGTGGGCATAGAGATAAGCAGGATTAGCAGGGATCAGTCATTTATTGACGGCGATCGGATCGAGGAGCGCAAAAAACGCAGCAACCGACTGCAGGTCCGGGGGAGTGGGAGTAGGGGGTGGAGAAGGGAAAAGGATCGTGTTGTCCTGGGCCCAGCCAGGACTGTCAGTGGACCTGTCTGTACTTATCATGTTAGTATGCTACAATATGCTAAATAGCACTGAAATTGTACACAGTCTTCAGTGTTCGGTTAAAATCCTAGTCATGGGTCATACTTAACTCACATGGAGGTGGTTTGGCTTTGAAAACACACGTGGTGATCAAAAGACAGCAACTAATAACAACCTGTGTCACCATATGCAAACTAACAACCACACAAAATATGAAGAATATGAAAAGCTCAAAAACACACTTAGCAGTAACTCAAGCAGTCACAAAATATCACACACCGCCTGTGCAACCAAAAAACTGCCTGTGCTGCAGTAGCACTAGAGGATTATCAAAGTCAGTAGGATTCGTCCTCTGGGGACAATGAATGCCAATGTACAAAGGTTCATGGCAATCCTTTGCACTAATGCTAGTGTGATAAAAAATGGGGAGATACAGAGAGTTACGTGATACAGAGCTACAGTCTTAACAAGTATTTAAAGATGTTAGCACATATAGATGATCTGATCCATATACTGCCTATTCATATCAGTTGTAAATATATTTGGGAGAGTAGTTTTCAGGGACCGCATCATCTAACTGTGAGCCACTGAGTGTAAATCACACCTCTTGCAGTTGTGTAGGCTCCAGACGCGTTTGTGGTGTTGGTGTTGACAGTGGGTAGGTGGATTGGAGGGTTGTGGGGATGAGCCAGACAGCCACGTTTGCCTTACTGTGTGGAGACCTTGTTTGTCACTTTGTTTTGACAGAGCTGAACTGCTCTCGAGACGGCGTCTCGCTCACTTAAAGCACACCCACACACTCGCCCTGTTGCTGTGCGAACATGTCTCGCTGTGGCTCCGCAAAAGTCCATGTGTCACTCACAGATTTATAGGGTCTCCTCGTGCTTTCTGAGAACGTGGGAAATCACAACCAGATTGTAGAACGGCTGGTTTCCAACAAGACTGATTAACTTAAAGGATTTTTTTTTTCAGTCATACACTAACACATTATCACAAATGCACTAACAGCTTCTTTTGCTTTTGTTTTTCAGGGCAAATATCGATGAGGTGGAGACAGAGGTCGTGGAGATTGAGGCAAAACTAGATAAGGTAAGGCATTTGATATGTTGACATTTCCAAAATTAACTCTTCATAGAACCACAGCTTGTACTGTTTACACTTGGTTTGTTAATGAATTGATCAATAACGACATGACATTTCAACCAGGGAGTTTTAGCAGGGCTGCTGTTTTAAAATGTTGGTCAGAATCGGAGTAGCTTGCTAATTGTATCTAGGCCTGAGCTTTATATACACAAATAAGAATATTATGCATCCTGTCGTCTAAGTCATGTGCACATTTTAATTTCTAAAATGTTAAACTTAAGAGGAACATTAAGAGTAGCTCTGCCTCTCGTCTGGTTAGCAGCTGGGAGGAAATGGAAATCTGCTGATGAAAAGATGCTGCTGAAAAGCAGAAAGCCTGGCGACAGAACACAGAGAAAAAAAATAAGAAGAAACCAATTTTCCTGACATGGAAGTAAACTAAACAGAACAGGCTTCATGGCAGAGATCACACATTTTGCTGACACTTGCAGGATGAATGTACAAAGCTGCCAAGCTAAATATGATTTAAGATGCAAACTCAGAACATGCACGTGCACGTGCTGAATTATCAGTGTCAATAATATCATCATTGATAACATGAAGGCTCTATGCTGGGTGGTATGCTAACATCAGACACTGACATATGGAGCCCACCTGGAATTTCACCCACCAAAATCTATGCTTCAAGTTGTCCTCTCTGTGTCTTGTCTCCACAGCTGGTGAAGCTATGCAGCGGGATGATTGAAGCAGGGAAGGCCTACGTCAGTGCCAACAAGCTCTTCGTCAACGGCATTCGGGATCTGTCTCAGCAGTGCAAGAAGGATGAGATGATCTCGGTGAGGTTCCGATGAGCCGGGATCTAGTCCAAGTCATTTCATCTTGCCTCTGTTTGAACCACTATAACCTTTATTGTGGCTTTATAGCCTTTATTTAATGGGGAGGATTGTTACAGTGTCTCCATGGAGAGGGACTTTCCTCATCCCTGTCTGTGATTACTAACAGATTAGTAAGTGAGGATCAGGTCGGTTCTGGAAACACACTCCTGGCTGAGCTCACAACGCCAGTGTCTTGGAATATTTTCATTGCTGCTGACATTAAGTACTATTAAAAGCCTTCCTGGCTTCAGCGGTATGACTAATTGTGAGTTTCTTATTAAGGTCTTGTTCATATTTGTAGTTTCCATTGTAAAAAAACAGAACTAAATCAGCCCTGCAATTATAGTTCCTTTTCCCGTACAAAGTTTAACAGAAAAAATCCTCTAGTGCATAAATTACATTAACCAGCTTTGACTTAATTTTAGCTTTGCGGATCTTTTCATTTTCTTCCATTTAGGATTCAAATAAATTTGGGGTTTACTTTGTGACAGTTTTTATTTCCATGTTTTACACTAAAATACAAATGCAGCTGCAGTTATTAGAATATTTCTTTACATTTGATCGAATGTAACAAAGTTTCGTGTTATTGTCTTTGTAGGAATGCCTGGAAAAATGCGGAGAAAGCCTCCAGGAGATCATCAACTACCACATGGTAAGTGAGCCTGCTCTCCAGAGTGTCCTTGTATGTCCAGAGCACAGTTTTATTTAACCCTGATACTGATCCATGCCTTCAATAGTAGTTATCAACTGATACGGATTCTGATCTGATAATTGCTGTGTATTTACCTGACACATTGAAATCTGGCACACAGTATTTTTCTGAATCTAATAGATCCAAATATCACAGATCCTGATTCAAACATACACACATACAAATTTATTAGCTTATTAAATGACAGGTTACTCTAGAGTGAAGAGGTACCACTCTGTGTGGAAACAGACTTCAGCAGCTTTGTCCTCACAAACAATCTTTGACCGAGTACAGACAACAGCTACAGAGCTACAGAGACAAATTAACAAAGTTCAGCTTTCAATTGCAATTTACTGCAAGCGCTTCAGACGTACAGCTATTTTCTTACACAGTGTGTAAGAAAAGAGACACTGAGGCTCTAAAAACATAATAAAATGGCAAAACCAACATTTTCACCTCTCACCTTCTGTATGTGGACTTTTACACAGTGGTATGGTAAGGTCCATTTGTGGAATTTTCTGTTTTCAGAAGACACTATCTACAAGTATGTTTGCCATTTCCTGTCATAAAAGAGTCACAACCATGAATATCAATAAAAGTAAAATGATATTTACCCTCACATTAAACAGAGCCCGTGCTTTACTGCTGTGGTGTTTCCTCTCTCTGCCTTTAAGGCTCCTGACCCATGCCCCTGTGCTGCCCCTCTGAGGCCCTTTGAAACCCATTAGCTTGAACCTGTAGGCAGTGTGGATCACATTCCTTCCTAAAGCTGCTAACAAAATGTGTTATCACAAATCAGCCACTCCTTCCACCACATTTCACTCCGCGCTCTGTTGGCAGATAGAGAGGTCAGCGTTACAAATGGGAGGGAATGACTTGGGTCATCAGGCAGGCGTGGATTAGCTTTTGCTGTTGGATAGTGGTAGCCCTGGATAACCTTGGCATGTCACAAAGCGCATTATATGTGGACAGGCATAAGTACAATATGTAACTGCCCCTTGCCATTTCTGACAATGAGCAAAGCAACAAATTCTTTTCTTCATTTTTGACATTAAGCTGGTCTGGCTGACAGAGAAACAGCACATGGCACAAATATAATGTAGTGAAAATGTGATTAGCGTACAAGTCGTAAGCACAATCCTTACTTTAAGGTACTATAAAGTAATTTATATTTTAGTTATTGAGAATAGGATCATCGCCACTTATCAACAGCTTTACAGATAATTTTTGCGTCTTTTAGCTGATTGTTTTGGTTTTGACAGACCACATTAATAAAATGGGTGTGTGGCACGGACATGAAAGTTAACACAAGAATAACATCCTATTCTGTGTTGGCGTATATACGTGGAAGATTGCTGTGGATCATGAAACAACTGAAGAACTGAAATTTGCTTTTAACCATAGTAATTATCTCTGCAATATACCAAGCAATATCTCTGTCAGCAGAATGCTGAATGCAAAAAAAAAGGAATAGCACTAGTTCTAGTTATGCCTTAGGTCTTGGCTTCCTGAAGGACTCCAATAAGACTACAATACTAAATGATAAAACAAACTGGAGGAACATCTCAATAAAACACACATAAATCACACATCTCTAAAGCGGTTTGAACGTAAAGTCAACAGTATAACCTTCAACATTTATTGCAGGGCTGCAGTGAACCCTGACATGTAATTCAAAATTTACTTTCAGCTTAGGTTTTTCTAGAACCACATGCAAAAACAAATAAAAGTTATAAAGAGTCTTGCACAATCTAACATTATAATTATGCAAACAACACCGAACTAGTCTAGAATTATTATTATCCTTTTGTTTTGCTTATTCACATCAGACCTTCATCAGACTCTTGGTAGGTTTTAGGATACATCTCTTCCCCTCCCTTCTCTGTTGCCAGCTCCAGCTGAAGTACAGCTACAGAGCTCCATCAGTCTTTTTGTCTGTTCTGTCCGTTAGTGTCACACTTTAGACACAGTAAAGACGGGGTGGTTGGTCTGGGACCAGCTGGCCTCTTCCACTTGAGCTCAGCTGTGTTTTCGGCCTCTTGCTGTCCCTGCCTCTCCCTCTAGAGCCAAGAGTCTGTCTGAACATTAATATGATTGGCTCTTAAAGCTTTTCTTTGTTACTCTGACATAAAAGCAGAACAGAGCAGGGCGGCATGTATGAGTAGTGCGAGACTAAAGTGATAAGAAAGATTCCCCTGAGATTAAAGATTTCACAGTTATTATATTTACAGCGATGTCATTTTAATGCAGTGAGGAAAGCGTCATCAGCGTCATGTTAAATATTTTTAGCTGAAGCATTAACATTTTCGGTTGACATCTTTTACACATTTTTATTTTTATCGGGAAAGACACCATGTGCATTAAAGTGTGTGGCTCTGCTGCAGCTGGAGGACTCCAGCAGTGCTCCGATGAATAAGAGATGATGATGGTTTTAACTGCTACTTGTGACGGATATCCCTCTGTGTGCACACTTTGCCATGCAGCTGCCACTGTGCTTACCCTACACAGCAGACACTCAAGAATATTAAATGGCACCATACATGTGAGAGTGCAGAGAGCCAGCTGCCCTTGTCGCGGTGCATGCTCAGATGCCTAAGACAAACACAAACAGGGCATATGTTTCGGGATATGCGCCAACGTGTGAGCTGAGACAAGCGAACTTGCAGAGTTTTGGCCCGTTTTTTCCCTCCATTCCCTGATAGCCTGGCTCCCTCGACAGTCCAATGCCACACAACAGAACAAACAGCCTCTGTTTGTATGAATGTCAAATGCAAGCCAAGTATAGTTCTATTTTTATTTTTGAACTCCAAGTCTGCTTTTCTATTCCCTTCCAGAGATTTCACAATAGATTTTTCTTTCAAATGGGCAGACGCAGCAACAGAATCAGGCCAGTCTGTGTTTAATTCAAGCATGAAACTCCATACTGTATGAATACTCAATAAATTATTGACTTATGTTCGACTCTCAGAACATCTATTAGACATGAGGAGAGATTGACACAGAGATGCAGAGAGACTAACATCTGAGCGTGATGCATGGAGCGGTAAAGGATTATACTTTTTAGGAGGTGATGGGATTCAGGAGAAAACATTTACTCTATGAGTGGATTTAATTATACTTACATGTAATTTCCAAATTTTAGCATTATACTGTATGTACACTATGATTTACTGAATTTGAATCCCTTTGAACAGAAGTGTCCCCATGCTCCCCATAATGTAGGCTAAACATACAGTACCGAATAAGTGGATTCCCATGTGGGACGCCACTAGCATTGGCGTCCCACTTGGGAATTCATATTTGGAAACTGGAAAACAATGGAAGACACAGCAGGAAGGCATTTTTGTCTACAAACACAGTTCTTATCATTTCTTACAGACTGTAGCAGCATCCTGTCTTCAGGAAGTAAAAATACATCAGAATTGATTTCCAAAAAAAGGCACAGTGACTCCAAGGAATAACTGATGCTCATCTAAACGCTTCACTCATATTTAAATCTGGTCATTCGGTAGTTGTGGTACACAGCACTACTGTCAATCTAAAGACATGTCTAATGTAATAGATGGATAGTGAAACTCAAATGAGACTTTTAGTACAAAGACCAGGCCAATATTTTTGAATATTTGCATACCACTGCCCTGAAGGTTCAACAATCTCCTTATTTTGAAAAAATCAGATGCAACAAAAAAGTTCATGAGCAAAGCTGCTTAGTGGCAACAGCACAACACTGGCTGTACCAACCACCTATTTTCATGGGAGGCTTATTGTAGGAACAGTGAATATGGAGCAGAGTTGCTGGAAGGAACTTTCCTTTGTTAAAATCTAAAAACAACACTTCTAGTTCTCTCTAGGTTAGTTTCTCTCTGTTTAAAATAAATTGTTTGCTTACTCTTGTTTTCTGGCCGGACTAAGATAATTGCTCGTTTGATGTCTGCAGATAATTGTGTGTCTCAACGCTGATGGGAATTTTAGTCAGTACACTAGTTCATTGTATTTGTAATGATCTCATTCCTTTGCTCTGATATCAGGTCATCCTTAACTTACACGTGTTGGACAGTGTTTTCTCTGTTCATCTACATTCCAGCTCCACTCTTTATGCTGACCTGTCTGTCAGATATGAGAATGAAATGTTATGATAGCCTGTAATAAGCTGAGAAGATTTCAAGTCCAAAAAGAGTGAGTCCTCATTCATTATTACAACACAATAGTCCCGTCCCTGTAGGAGCCTCGTGAGCCGGAGTGAGCACAGCTTTGAGCTTTTAGCGCCACCGTGCTAAAGTTAGCATTGCAATATATTTTAAGTTATAATATATTGACCAATATGCTAATGTGTTTTATACATGCTAAACATGCGTGTGAAAGAACTAGCCCGCAAATGTTAACAATAATAATTTTCTGTGTCATCCTTACTCAAATCTTACAATGTAGGTAGATAAAAAAATACATCATATTACGAAAGCTCAAGATGCACTAACGTCCCACTTACTGTGATTGTAACAAGCTATGCTGCTATGGAGTTTTCTTAAATATACAGTATGTACCTTTTTTTTTTAATTAGAAATATGTTCCAAAGCATCTCATATTGCACCGAGTTGCTGTTGAAGTCTGTTAAAGCAGCGGACGAAAACATCACATCTGTGTGGACCAGTGAGGAAAATGCAGCATTCTCCAAATGAAAATATAAAACATACATAAATACCATTCCCATAAACTGTTCCACACTATTTTACACCATTTATGTTGCGACCACCTCCTGTTTATCTCCACAAGCCACAACCTCCCCACCTCCCCTCCTCCACATAACAGTTGTGGAAAGATTCTGTTGACGTTTTTGGATGGAAACCTAGTTACAGATGTTGGTTGATCATTTTGTGCCAGTGCAGCCAATATTTATTAATAGAGTTCAAAAATTGTTGAACCAACAGACTGAAAGACCAGACACCAAGGTCACCATCATCAACATTATTCGATTATCTTATTAAAGTGCAGCGTCCCAGCAGTTTTCACATCCACCTTGCAACTCAGTCTGGTCTGCAGACTTAATGTAGACTAGAATGTGCCGTGTTTGACCGCTGCACACTGCTGCACTGCTGCTTTTGTTTTCAGTCATCACGTTTGTGGAGGCCCTCGATGACACATAGGTCCAAGTCTTGCTTGACCTTTTGTAAGAGCTTCTAAACCTGCATCTAGTGATACTGACTTACCACACGAGAACAATCAAACCCAGTTGATTTTCAGTCGAAGAGGGAGGCCTTTGAATGTGACACTTTTTACAAAGCCATTAAAAGCAGCATATTTAGATGGCCAGAAAAGTTGGTTCACCTGTTGGCATCTTACTCGCTTCAGATACACCAACATCTGCTGCTAAAATTCCTGTGTTGGTTTATGATGTGCAGTAAAGTAGGAGGTTTCTTATGTGATGATATCGCCACAGAGCAACAAACAGGATCCTATGGTTTCTTTATTGTTCCACTTTGACTCACATTTAGATCCAGGGAGTTTATAGAGCAGTAATAAGAAGCCTTAACCCAGCATCACAACAAAAACATGCCTCTCAGAGGTGGTGGCAGGATTATTGTAAAACTGACCACTGCCATCTTGGCCACAGGTTTGTATTTTTTATTCTAGTCAGAATAAACTCGTCTTATTTTTAGGCTGGTTGGTGGTTGTGTCTGTGCCGTGGCAATTATATAAAATTATCTGTGCCTGTATTCCCTAGAAGTTCAGTGTTACAGGGCTGTGCCAACTGAAATCTTCTAATCCACACAATGTTGTACATGCAGTTATTCAGAGCGGGTCCTAATAACTAATCTCGCTGCTCAGTTGTGGTGACAGCACAAGGCCTCTGACAATTCGTCTGAGTGGGTTTGGATGCATTGGATGCAGACTCTGCAGTGTCACACAGAACCAAAAGCCTCCTCTTCTCTCGGGCGCTCACTTCCTCCCCCCTCTCTCCCTCTGTCTGAGTGACCTATTTAGCAGCAGCAGCAGCACGTTTGCGGGAGCAGTCACAGAGGATGTGCTCAGAGGCTCAAAGAGAGGAGGAGGGATCTTGAATTTAAAACACCTAACTGAAGGCAGCACGTTATTGTGTTTGAGCGGGAATGCTGGAGCCTGAGTAACATTCTTCTTCCATTCAGTCCAACAGGCATTAATGGCAGATTTGCATGTTTTGAATGCATGGTGTGAGAAAAAGAAAAATCATTCTTTGTCTCCCTCTGTTGGTTACAAATATGTTGCAGATGGTTTGACAGAAGCATCATTTTCCCTCCAAAAGTCTTGGACATGAGAAAATGTGTCAATACACATCTGAAAGAACTTGGGTTGTAGACTGCAACCTGTCTTGCCCACTGATAGCTGGCTCCAGGACTCCCATGACCCTTAACTACAAAAGCATTTAGGATAATGTAGGCATGGAAGATCACACTGAGTCAGACCTTGTGTCGGCACAAATTGTTGTAGTTTTTAATTGAAGTAAAAACTAAAAATCTTAAAGATCTTCATTTGAAGTGATGGGGGCTGTAATAATTGGACAGACATGCATGTAAACTGCAACTGGCTGGTGGAGGCATAAAACTGTCATGTGGTAATTCTATTTGTTGATTCATAGATGAATAGTTTTGTTCATAAAACGTCCGAAATGGTGAGAAATACTCATTGCAGGCAGCTTATAAAACAAGAACAGGAGAAGAAGAACATTTGAAGAACATGAACATAAACAAAAAGCTGATTTCTTCTTTTTATCTGTTCCAGATACTGTTTGATCAAGCTCAGAGGTCTGTGAAGCAGCAGTTGCACAACTTTGTGAAAGAGTGAGTAAACCTACAACTTCAGCACAGGTGGAAACATCCCCAGGCTTTAAAGAGCAGACATACGCTTATTACTCCTGAAAACCTTTTTGGTGTTGTTAAATAATAAATAGAGTACAACCTTTTACAGCTCAAGATATTTTACCACAGTCATATCATGTACAGTTGAACTCAGAAAGTCTACCTGTAACCTCACATCGACTTTGTAGTGGCAGCAAATATTCCAAACCTGTAATTAATGTCTTCCTCTTTAGTCCAAGTTTTGATCCTGTGTGTAATTTCCCACTTAAAATTAGCTTGTCTGTGTCTGTCAGAGATGTTCGGAAGTTCAAGGAAACCAAGAAGCACTTTGACAGGGTGCGTGAGGACATGGAAATTGCACAGGTGAAGAATGCTCAGGCCCCGAGGAACAAGCCTCACGAGGTCGAAGAGGCCACCAGCACGCTCAGCATCACCCGCAAGTGCTTCCGACACCTTGCTCTGGACTACGTGTTGCAGGTCAGAAAAATAACTCAAACACTTTCTATTCACTAGAGTGCTAGACTTAAACGTTTGGTCATCAGGTAGGAATAATTAATCATTGTGCTTTAGCATAAACTGCTCAGCTCCCTCCCTGCCAGCCTGTCGGAGTCACCCCACCTCTCTTTTAGAGAAGCTGCCTGCATGATAATATTCCCTGATGCCTTCAAATTTCACACGATAACCCATAAAATCCATATTTCTTGTTGTAAGAGGACCTAGCACTTGCCTTGGCTTTACCCTAAGATAGTAACATTGTGACTAGAATAGTGTTAGTGGTCTTTCAGCTGCTGTTCTAGAGAGATGCATTCAAGGACAGTACAGAATATAGGCCATCTGTGTTGTGAGTTGTTCTGGACAGTTGTCCTTGTTTCGAGCTGCCTCATCCCTGAAAAAACAGTAAAAACCAAACTCTGGTGTTGGAATCATTCCACACCTGTTATTAAGAAACATGTTTTTAGAATGATCACTAAGCACATTTATTAACATTTGAATGGATATATAGATACGGAAATGTGTAGATTCCTTTTAAATTCCCACACATTGATATCCGCCTTAAAATTTCAATATCAACTGATGATATGATGTGTGAAAGAAGTGGTGTAATGCTTATGGTGAACTGACTCTTGGTCACAGGGAAAAAGCCTGTTCAAAGTGCATGAAGTGTTTTTATCTAACTAATGGCTCATTGGAGTTGCTACTAGACGGAAACATCCTGTCAGTCGAGGAATGAATGTGATGTGGCCCTTTAGCCCGCAGCAGTGTCCGTGCCGCCCTTGCGCCTGCATGACACATTCTGCTCTCTCGTCATACAGCGAGATGGCTTTATTTTCCCTCTACTCAAGACAGCCCGCGAAAACAAGGATACTGATTCAGTGTGATTGCTGTGAAGGCTGTTCCCTCTTTTCATTCTTCATTCTTTGACCACTGGCAGCCGTCTCTCGCTGCTGACATCAGACATCTGACTCGCGGTGGGAAAGGTCAGAGCTGTGAGATGATGCATAAGTGACCTCTTAAATGTAGCACAAAACATCCGTCGAGTTATAAAAGGTTTTTATTCAGAAAATGCCATAAAGACGAAAGAAAGAAAATAAGAAAACAAGTCCTGTTAATGTCGCATTAATAATTATAGAATATTCATGTACGTATTTGTCTGCCAGCGTGTTGTCAGTGCATCAAGTATTTCCACTTCTACTGCACCCCTGTCTTTTTAGAGGTAACCTGTGTGTCACACTGAGAAAAAAGGAAATTATTATCCACTAGAGGGAGCTGTCTAAATAGACAAATACAGTATACAGTATTGTTGTTGCTTATTCAGAAACACATTGTCTTTTTTCTGCAGATTAATGTCTTGCAGGCGAAGAAGAAATTTGAGATCCTAGATGCTGTAAGTGAGGCCACATGCACAAGCACCTGCATTTGTTTACACATGTTTTAATATATTCCTCATTCAAAGAGAGTAATCAGAGTAGTTTCACTGCTTCTTTGCATTAAAAACATCAACTTTGTCTCCTGTCCAACTCAGATGCTGTCATTCATGCACGCCCAGTACTCGCTGTTCCAGCAGGGCTACAACCTGCTGGATGAGCTCGACCCGTACATGAAGAAGCTGGCTGCTGAGGTGAGCGGAGCGTCTTCATCTCCACTCAACATACGCTCCACCAGCTGAGCTAGCCACTCTCTCTCCAGTAGAGTTGCCACGTTCCTCTTTTGAACTATCGACAGGAGCCAGTTGCATAATTTGTCTGTAAGGTTTCCACGTAATGATTGAAACCTGGTGACGCGTTGTGCTGCATTTATTTATAGAATATTGAAAGCTTGTGTGTGCTGTTTGGTGAACGTTACTGATCAGCAGGAGAACTGCATTGATGCTTCATATGTCACTGGAGGCTCAGTCTGCGTTTGCCAGTGAAAAGCTACTCTGCACTTTATACGTCAAAATAATACCAGAGAGAAGCGAAGAGTTTTACAGGATGTATGACGATACTCGGCACGTTTTGATTTTCTGTGTGTTCGCTGACTTTCAGTTGGATCAGCTGGTGATTGATTCAGCCATGGAAAAGAGGGAAATGGAGCACAAACATGCAACCATTCAGCAAAGGGTGAGTTCAGGCGTCCGGGGACACTCTGTAGTGTAAGCCATCTGTGTTTCTTAAGTTTTATGAGAACCTTTATGTCTTTTTTTTTTTTTTTGAACCACTGTTCAGAGATGTATTACTGTGAAATGCGGCTGTTTATCTTGACTGCATGTAACTGCTTTAATCATCTGTTTGTCTTTGATGTTTGTTTGCGATAAAAGATTCGGACACTTTGAATGGGTTCAAATGACACACGTGTTTCCTGACGGTGAAGTATCTTCCTGTTATACTGTGAAGCTGACAGGGTGTGAATGTGCTCACATCACACCTCCAAACCCCAGTCTGCCACATGGACCAGTGCGTCTGTTGTGACTGGGGAGGGATTAGACCTGGGCAGCTGGGAAGTGTTTGATTAATCTGCCTAACAAAGCGTGCAGGACTGACCATTAAATCAGGTGGAATTAAGTGTTTTTAAGTGATGTTAATCCCACTGTTGTCTGCTGTAGGTGCTGACTGCTGCATGTGCTGATGCAGGAGATCAGCGCTTAGTCTTTAAAGTGCTGATTTTATGGTTCGGAAAGGAACTGTAACCCTGCAAGTCAAATGGTTTTAAGAATAAGAAATGTCAGCCTCGCTTGGTCAGTCCACCAGTTTGACTCAGACTGAAATATATCAACAACCATTAGATGAATAGATTTGGAATTGTATCCAGACGTTTGTGTTCCCTGGAGGATGAATCGTCGTGGCCTCGATGATCCTCTGCAAACATGGGGGTATTTAGTATGAAATACTGAATGGATCACTGTGAAATGTGGTACAGACATACAGCACACGTTTCACCAAAATGTCCACTCCTCCTTTACCACATTTAAAATCTGTCAGTATACTGTATATACTTCAAATAAGTAAATCCATAAATGTAGGGCTTCTTGTTTAATAATTCAGACAGTCTTATTTTCAGCGGGGCAGTGTCTGCCTCTGTACCCCAGGATCAGTGACCATCTGTCAGGCAGCTCTAGTCAGCGCTCTCCCTCCGGGCGCTGTGGTCTGTGCCGCGGGTACAACCTCGGAAAGGCTGGGTCACATGTGGGGCCAGTTATTGATCTGTTTTTGCCACAGTTGTTAGGAACTGAGCTTCATACACCATCCATTAACCAAGGGACGTGTAGTAGTAAATAAGCAAGGTCACAAGTTGAAGCCGCGTTAGAATTTGCATGAAAATATTGTGTTTATAGTTGGTAGGCGACTTCTTTTTGCTGTAAAGAGAATAATAAGAGGGGCACTGAATTTGAAACCAGCCTGTTTTTGGTGACTCTAACACTGCGTTCTCCTTTTCTTCTGCTTCCATTCTGCTTCGACGCCACCGTCTCCTCCCAGACGCTCATGCAGGTGAGTACTCCATTTGTTCTCCCCTCTGAATTTTCATTTTTACTTGAGACACACGTTGGATTTAGTGCATGGGGAGGGTGTTATATAGCCCGCAGTCTTACCACAGAACCTCAGCAAACCCCTGAAGGGTTTTTTTGGGCTTCCTGAAGCCTTGAGGGCAAGCTTAAGTGCACCCGGAATCATTTATAGTGAACAATTAGAAAAAACTGGATCTGATTTTACTGCTCCACATACATGTTGTAATGACACTGTGGTTAAATATCTGTATGGTGCTTTTAATGGCAGTCAACAACACTTTACATCAGGAAACCTCAGATCACAGCACATACATAAGTAAATGTATTGACATAATGGAATTAGACTTATTTTCATGATAGATTCATCTGCAGATTATTTTCTTCTATTAATTGAGTTATTGTTTGATTTATAAAATTGAATATAAGATTGGTGAATGGTCCATGGCATGAACACAAAAAAAGTTTCTAATCTCATCATGACTAATCCTGTGTGAGGTAACAGTGCAGCATATGAATAAATGATGAAACATTTTCATTGATTTAAAGGCAGTGGTAAACAGAAATGTGAAGAGTTGCTTTAAAATGACTGAGACGTCCAGCTTTCTGGAAGTTTGTTCCACACACTGTATCTGGAGCATAAAAACTAAAAGCTGCTGCCGGGAACCAAAACCTGTCCCAGGCGATCTGAAAGGTCTATCTCAGAACCTGCTCGTCTTGTGTTCTCATCCTCTGCTGTTTAACACGCGCTAGATGGGGTCATCACATGAAACATCACTTTATTTTCTACTTCTTGTCTCGAGTGATGACTTTTTCAATGTCTTCAACCTCAGCATCCCTTTTGTATCCCATCAGAGTTTATTAGAGACGTCGCAGAAGGATTCAGTCCACTAAACATGAGGAGAAACACGTTTCTCCTCATGTTTAGTGGACAGTTTCCCTACAGTAGTGCTTCTCAGTTTTCATTTGCACATTAGGTTGAGCGTGTCGCACTGACACTTAATGTGGAGTTCATTTTCTCTCATGGCTGGATCATATAAAAAAAAAAGACTTGTAGCATTCTGTGCCTCTGTGCTCACCAGGTGGGTTGAGGATTAGCTGAAGGTGGCTAAGCAGATGCCTGACAGGTCTGTACTATATGTTGCACATAATAATGAGACACAGAAGGATGTTGGCACTTCAATGCAGCCTGAGTAATCAGTGCTACCAGCAGGTCCTCGCCATGTGGAGTTACACTTCAGTGGCTCAACTAGGCCGACCTATGAAAAGCAGCAGCAGCAGCAGGTGGATGAAGCATCAGGACATGTTGTCTGCATCATCCCCTGTTCCATTGTGTGTGTGTGTGTGTGTTTTGTCCTCCTGCTGCTCCTCAACAATTTAATATTTGCCTGTAACGTCTGAAAGTCTCTCTGCTCGTTCAATAATTCACCGATGTTCAGTGTCTGTCAGTGTGACGTTGCAGCGTTAAAAATAGATGATGTTTGGCACGGGGCTTGAGATATTTCAGGGTAACACGCAGCACACATCTTGTTCACTGTTACCTCCTGCGTTTGTGATGAGGTGTAGGCAACTGACAGCTGAAGGTAAGCTGTGTCTGCTTGGTGTCTCACAGATTGGAAAGATGCATTGCAGGATTTTTGGATGTGAGTAGAGCTGCTGATTTCTGTTCTGTAAATCTGACCTTTACTAGTATTTTATGTCGGTCTCGGCCTGCCTGTCACACTGAACTGAAACGCCCACCTTCTCCAGCGAAAGGAGGTGTGTTTAGGGAGGTGTGAAACTGAGGCTGACCCACACTGTGAAGTGTCAAAGCAACCTGAGTGTGTCTGGGTCAAGAACAGCTACTGTACGGCGTAGTGTAGTCCACTATTGTTCCACAGGACCCTGCCATGGATACATTGGCAGCTGTATGGTAATTAGTCCTAATCCTGAGACTCACAGGGCAGCAGGCAGGTGGCTGTGGAGGGCACACACGTCAGTGTTGGAATTACGCACCACACTGCAGCGGCACAATGTGCTGTGAGAGCTGAGACAGACATGCTTCTGCTCTGAGAGATGTTTTTTCTGTTTTTTGGAGCGTTTTTTATTCTCTTTTAAAAACGTTTTTTGCTATGTGGCTGGAATGCACTGGACATCTGAAAATGAAGATCTTTTGCCAGTGGGAGCAAAGTTTGGTGGGTTGTTGCTTTACGTTGGCTGCTTGTTGCTGCCATTAATGCAGTTCTCATCTAGCTATTCATATAGTTAATTAGTATTTAATTAGAATGTGTGTCATGAATTTGGCAATGAACTGAAAATCTTTAAAGAAAACAGTCACCGTAGTCTGTAGGAAACTCTAACAGGTATTTAAATTGATTTTCTGTCAGATTATTTACAAAATGCTGATTGATCAATATGAAATTATTTACCAGTTTCAGCCTAAAATATTTACTCCATATTCTGTGTATTTGCTGTCGTTTGATTGCTTCTGCTATGGAGGGTGTATTGATGGTTAATCTGCTCCAGATGACATCGTCTGAAGTCCTGAACACATGTAACCTTTGACCATTTTTCTTCTTTCTTCACATTTGGTATTCAGTTGTTTCTGATACATCTGTTTTTGACAGTTTTGGCTCAGATTTGTTTTGTTTTTCCTTTGTGATTTTATTTGTCACAGCCTGTGCTTTTAGTATGAAGATGTCTTGTTTCACATCACTGACGCTCCATGACAGAAACACGGTGTCTTTAATAAAGCACAGCGCTGCTCGTGTGTGGGAAATTCACCTCCTCATTTTATATGCAGACGAGGTAAAATGGTAAAGTTGTTGTATTATTCAGACATGTAACGGGTAGTTAATGGTGCGCTTGGAGCTGCTGCGAGTACACATAGCCTCTTATGAAACGAGGCTGATTTTTATTTGGATTCCTCCAGCAGGCACCTGCATATATTCATGGGTTGAGTGCTTTTTTATGATTGATATATCTCCGCAGCTTAAGTTAACTCTGGTGGGAGAACTGGGTTTGGTTATTGCTCGGGGCTGTGTGTACATGCATGCACAGTAGAAATTCAGTTTTTATTAAAGTAAAGTTCTGTTCCTAATGCATTTTACATTACTGAAATGTTGTGTGTTAGTGCCAGGACTGACAGTATGATGTCATATTTCTCCTTCACATGAAATAACAAAACACTTTAAATAATGACTTTATGTGCTTTTAATTTAGGAACGACTCTGCCTTAAGTATTTCATGCCTTACATTTCAGTAACATAGTAGGAAAAAGGTCAAGAGGGTAATTTCACATGAATCACACTGTGTTTATGTAATAGTTTGCGTCACACTCTCATCATGAAATGCCCCCGTGCGACGTACAGGCAGATGGGATGCAGCTCCAATGCATACATGGACTGGCACGTGACCGTTTCCACGCGGTCGCACAATTTATGATGACTTAGTTGATTTTATGGACAGTATGTACAGTACAGTTCACATTGAATGCTAGTACAACCAGTTGTTCAGAGATATCTTGCATGCTGCCTCTCAACTATAGAGTGTTTTTTACCAACAGTAAGAACTGTACTATGACAGCCGGCGTTAATGGACACGTATCATCTTTCTCATCTCTTTCAGGACTTTGCATATGACGACTCTAAGGTGGAATTTAACGTGGATGCTCCTAATGGCGTGGTGATGGAGGGATACCTGTTCAAGAGGGCCAGTAATGCCTTCAAGACGTGGAACAGGTAAAGAAAATGGCAAAAATCTCTCTCTCTATACATATAGATATATATAAATTGTAATTTGAATTGTAAATGACTATTGTACAGTAGCTGGAAACAACAGATTTTATTACTATTATATGAATATTAATAAATGTACTGTCCTATCATCAGCAAACATTAGTTCTGTCTTCTAGCACGTTATGTTTGCTAGTGCACATGTATTCATTTAGGAGGAGAAGTGATTATTAGAAACCCTCCTACAATGATAACACAGCTGATGACATGAATGTTTTTTTATGAAAACGTTTGACTGGTAGGGTATACAGTATATACTGCAGTATCATGTTAGTATACACAGTAAATGTGACGTTGATGATGTTCAGTCAGTGTACGTTAGCATTAGAAGTTACATAGATTTAAAATGATATGATGAAAATGATGTAGGAAAATATAAAGAACTGTAGCAACTATGATCTGTCAGCTATATACTGTATAATATATGTAATATAATATGCTCAAAAGTGTGTAGTATACTGTTACCAGATGACTACTGTGAATGTTTTTACCTCACTCACCAGGTGCTTTCAGCCTGATCCTTTCATGTGTGTCTAGTGCTGCCAAGAGCAACAATGCTTCCTCAGTGCTTTTTACCTGTTCTTTATCCATGGAGCCCACAGTGGTTCTTTAGCATCAAAACAATATCCATCTGAAATATGTTTTATTTATCTTCCTCTCTCTCTCTCTCTCTCTCTCTCTCTCTCTCTCGCTCCCTCTCTAGACGGTGGTTTTCCATTCAGAACAGTCAGCTGGTCTATCAGAAGAAGCTCAAGGCAAGTCCATATAGCTCTAAGTGCAACTTTAATGTTGAGGATGTCGAACGTTCTCAACATTATGGTGATTTTCTCTGAAATCCGTCGTCACTCACTGGCTGCTTGTTTGTGGATCAGAAGATCACTGCTGATGTCTTGACATGAGTGTGTATGGTCAGTTACCACGAGGCCTCCAGTTTCAGGGAAAATGTCTTATCGGGGAGAAGCTGCTGTGTTATTGTATATTTGTGTTGCGTTGGAGCTGTTAAAGCAGGAGAAATGAGAAGTTGTTTGTGTGTCGGCAGGACTCCCTGACAGTGGTGGTGGAAGACCTCCGGTTGTGCTCTGTTAAGCCGTGCGAGGACATCGAGAGGAGGTTCTGCTTTGAGGTTGTCTCCCCCTCCAAGTAAGACACACTCTTCTCGCCATAATACGTAACATCATTTGCATGCAATGTCTACTTTGACCTTATCAACAACTATTGGATAGACCGTTATGAAATTTTGTACAGAACTTCATGCTCCCCAGAAGATGTACCACAGAAACCCTCTGTCGTCCAGACTCATTGATCAGCCTAGCAGCATTGCTGAGAGATTGGTTTCTAAATATTTTTGTATTGATTACCATAAAATAATTTGTAAGACAAATAAACTCCATCATCAGGTTAAAATCTAAATTTCTTAAATTCGTAAGCTCCTCCTTCACCGGACAGGCCTCATCTCTATACAGAAACTAATACATTATCTCATCAGTTGCTAAACTGGTGGTCATGACTGTGCTATCCTGTTTTGATTTGTTCTACAGGAGCTGCATGCTTCAGGCTGAATCTGAGAAGCTAAGACAAGCGTGGATTCAGGCAGTTCAAGCTAGCATTGCCTCAGCCTACAGAGAAAGCCCAGATACCTACTATATAGAAGTAAGTCATAAACCCTCAGGTACAAATAAACTGACACGCTGGGAAAAATGCTTATTTGTGTTAAAGTTTATTATGCTAATATGCTCAAATCCAACTATATGATGTAAGTAAAGTCAGAACAGACAGCTTACTAAAGGGAGCTGTTTTTGTGTGTATATGTTCAGCATCTGGACAGAACAGCGTCTCCATCCACAAGCAGTATTGATTCGGCCAGCGAGCCTCGAGAGCGCAGCACCCGAGGTGAGACCATCCTGCAGAGGATCCAGTGTCTGCCGGGGAACGAGCAGTGCTGTGACTGCGGCCAGGCCGACCCTCGCTGGGCCTCCATCAACCTTGGCATCCTGCTGTGTATCGAGTGCTCTGGCATCCACAGGTAGAGTTCAGAAAAAAACATCTTTATCTTTATGTATGAAGTAACCAGTACCTGGCTTTAAAGACAGGAAGTGGTGCCAGCTGTCTGAGTCACTGATCACGTTCTGCCACACACACTGCTCAAAGGATTAAGAGCAGTATGCCGTTGAGAGTTTTCACTGGGGTGGGGGTGGGGTGGGGGTGCCGAGCTGAGGAGCACACGTTGAAGAAGTCCTTGAATAGTTTAATTCGGTGTTAGATCCTGTAGAATAATGCTGTTGACTGAAGGCATCATCCACATCTATGTACCGTGGTCATGCTCTGTTACATCACACTGTTGCCACATTGAGGTTTGTTTTCGGCCTCCTGATGGGAAAGAGTTTCCCTCAGGTTTTGTGTGTTGTATTTTTTTTATTGCATTTTTTACTGCTTATGTAATCTCCAGCCCTCGTCCCTGTCTGTGCTCCCAGCTGCTGAATATTCATGGTCCCTCTTTGGACTCCTCTTCTCACAGTGAGATCAAACAGCGTCA
Source organism: Ctenopoma multispine (assembly GCA_034779795.1). Classification (NCBI taxonomy): domain Eukaryota; kingdom Metazoa; phylum Chordata; class Actinopteri; order Anabantiformes; family Anabantidae; genus Ctenopoma; species Ctenopoma multispine. Next base: position 20,572,793 of record JAUYWH010000025.1, read on the forward strand.
CTTGTTACAATGCCGGAAAAATGAGGCTGATGTTCCACTGTTGCCAGGATACCAGAAAGCTTCATCAGAGGAAGTCATAGCGATTTGCATGACATTAGGAGCAGCTTCTCTCATTTCTCCCCAGATAATGCACAGTGATCCAGACAAGAGCTTCACACAGTGTCATGATAACAGAAAATACATTTTTTTATTCTGAAATATTTTTTGTTGCAGGAGTCTTGGAGTTCACTGTTCAAAGGTTCGCTCACTCACACTGGACTCATGGGAACCAGAGTTATTAAAGGTACCGTTTGGCTCACCAGTATGACAATGACATTTTGTGAAATACTAGTATTCTCATTCTTGAAGAGGGTTAGATCGTAAGATGAATGAAGGTGAAGCCAGGCAAACAGGTAGCCTGGCTTTGTAAAGGTAGTTACACCATAGTGTATACTGTACCAATTAGTGAGCTTTAGGAGGCAGATTTTTTTCCACATCTCTTTACAAGAGTAAAGTTTCTCTGTTATAAATCATTCACCTTTTACATCTGGACCTCATGATGTCTATTCTGTATTGGTCCGAGTGGTTTAGATCTCCTCAATTAACTCTTGGCAAGAAAGCAAACAAGCACATTTCCCTAAATGTCTAACTGTTCTTTTAAAGCCAGTCTTAATGTGCAGTCCATTAATGTCATAATGTCGCTCGTCTTTCCTTGCAGTTAATGTGTGAGCTTGGAAACAGTGTCATCAATCACATCTATGAAGGCTCCTACAAAGAGCAAGGTCTAAAGAAACCGTTATCATCCAGTTCAAGGTAGGAGTTCATGAAATACAGCTCAACTACATAAATCTGATCATTTGCATGCATTTTTTTTATGTCTGTTTCTAAATGTCTGTCATACGTTGTGATGCCGTGCAGGCAAGAAAAAGAGGCTTGGATAAAGGCGAAGTACGTAGAGAAGAAATTTCTGAAGAAGCTGGGCTCCACAGAGATACTCGTTAACGGAGAGAGGAAGTCAGAGCGGCGGTGGAGCGTTAAGAAGTGTCGGAGACACAACAGTGCCACTACGGTACCCAAAACACGGCGGAGATACCGACAGGATCCCGGAAGCACCTCCCCTTCCACCCTGTCCTCAGGTATTTCAACCAATCTGACTTGAGAATCACTCGTACGTAAACATTTCATATTTTTGTACAGAAGATGCACAGAGCTGTATATGACAGCTACGTACTGGGACTAGACAACTGTAATAGTCTGTTCTTCTCACCGATGTCACTATCTCTTATGTTTGTGTCACAGCTGCTGCTAAGTTCAGACGAGACTCCCTTTTCTGCCCTGATGAGCTGGACACCCTCTTTTCATACTTTGATACAGGGTCTGGGCCTCGAAGTAAGCAGTCACTGTTTTAACAGCGTTTTCCCCAAAACTGGAAACAGCATGTAGATAAAGTGCTTATGTTTGCATGAGAGTGTGCGTTGAAACAATACCAGTCAGCCTGAAAGAGACAGCAGAAAGTAATGTGTCCATGTTCTGGCGCCTCCTGGTCCTGCAGGCCTCAGCAGTGACAGCGGGTTGGGAGGCAGCACAGATGGCAGCACAGACATCCTGGTGTTTGGCTCTGTGGTGAACAGCGTCACAGAGGAGGGTGAGTCCAGTCATTTTTACACATGCTCCCTTTTCTATCATGTTTTACTGTGGGCATTGATGCTATATAGTGAAAATTACTTTGCCTCTAAAGCTGAAGTGTTTATCAGTGGTTACAGCAAACGTTAGACATAGTTTGATTTGACTATATAGTTTGACTCACCTTGTCCGCAGAGTGTGAGGTGTCTGAGGACTCGAGTGGTGAAGCTGAGCTGGAGGCCGAGCCAGAGACGTCAGACCCCGAGGACGTAAGGGACCTTCATCCTGGAGCTCTGCTGTACAAAGCATCCAAGGCCCGAAACCTGCCTGTGATGGCTGAAGCACTAGCTCACGGGGCTGATGTCAATCTGGCCAACGAGGAGGACGAAGGGAAGACGCCACTCATTCAGGCTGTGACTGGGGTGAGTCAGTCGCCAGGAATTAGGAAGCAGAGTGAAGTTAGAAAAAGTAAACCTGATGATGTCATAGTGATGTCATCATGTCTTAGTTACCTGCCAAAGAGGAAGAAGACATTTTTCTGAATTTATTCCAAATACCAATTCAAACCTTGAAATGAAAAGCATTTCGCTCCTGAATCACCAGCAGCATTTTGCCTGGTCTGAGCTTAGTGGTGGTGTTATTTTCTTTTTAGGGGTCATTGATCGCCTGCGAGTTTCTGCTGCAGAACACTGCTGACGTCAACCAAAGAGACGCGAGAGGGAGGGGCCCCCTGCATCATGCCACGTATCTGGGACACACAGGGTGAGGCATGTGGCGGAGTGTATCTGCTTAATGTTTACTCCAGGCGTTTGTGTCCACTTCTCGCTTCGTACAATAATCACTCGTGCAATTAGATTCAGTCTTAAGTGGCATCTACAGCAGCTTGTTCTCTCTTTGTCCTCGTCAGTCACAGCACCGTGCTGCTCTGATGAGACGTGGTTGACAGCTATAGCCTCTCTTACACGTGTTCTAGTTATTTCTAGTCCTTTAACATAACTTTTCGGACACTGCTACACGTTATAGCTCTGTTTGCCGATTTCTGATGACAGGATTCAATGCTGTGCAACATGAAATTGTTTTGGCACTGAAACTGAAACCGTTGTCCATTGTTGGCAGCTTTCAAAGTGACAGCTGGACTAATTGCGTTATTGCCGTGAGTGATCTATGTTTCTCTTTCATTTCCAGGCAGGTGTGTTTATTCCTAAAAAGGGGGGCTACGCAGAACGACGAAGATGAGGATGGTCAGGATCCTTTAAGTATAGCTGTGCAGCAAGCCAATGCAGATATAGTCACACTGTAGGTTGATTTATGTTACCTCCTACAAAGGTTTATTTTCAGTTTGTCATTTTTTAACAGGCCGTTCTGTATTACAGGCTGCGTTTGGCCAGGATGAATGAGGAGATGCGGGAGTCGGAGGGGCCCTTCGGACAGCCAGGTCAATACCCGATCAGCAGCCCAACTGAGCAGCAGTATAAGAAATGCATTCAGGAGTTTATCTGTCTAAATATCGCAGAGTGCTAGAATCAAGAGCAGTCAGGTTACACTGCAGTGGAAAACAAGTGCAGGCAGTGATGGAGGCCGACTGAGAGATCTGTTCACGCTTGTTTCCCCCACTCGTTATCACCACCAGATTAACCTCCTCTCTACATCAGAGTGGCCCAAAATATTTCTAGTGTTCCTCTCGCCAGCACAATCTGTTGACTTTAGACCAGAAAGCAGAGTCTGCCAGCAGTCACCTCCCTCTCAGGATTACACAAGAACTCAGTGTTAGCTTCATTTAAATGATGTTAGATTTGACAGACTGACTTTGCCAAAAAAACAAACAAAAAAAAAAAGAGTAGAGAAGTGTAGTGAGAAATCACTGCTAGGGTAAAGTTTAGCCACTTTGTTAATATTGGCAGCAATAGTGTCAAGCAATCAGAAGTCACATGACCTACGTTACCCTTTATTTGGTGTTATTAGAGGGTACAGGGTGCTCTGAACCAAAGACCTGCCACAGTTCATTTGTCCCATCACTCTTCTCAACTCACTTGTTTTGGTTTCCCGGTGGTTCCAGAAGTAAAAGTGTGATTCCTTTTTTTTGCAAATGCAGAAAGATTAACTGCGTCAGAAAAATATGTGGTTCGTTGATTAAAAGTCAAAACCTGTGTAAATAGAAAATGTTGCTGTAGAAGTTAACTGCAACTCCCCAAGGTGCATCTTGGCAAGAAACATCCATTCACAGAGCTTATTACAAAACCACAAAAACAAAGAGTTTAATTTCAAATTCAGGTTCGGTTGTGAGAGAATTCTGCAAACATGCTGCCGTGTTTAGGTCTTGACTGCAACAAACAAAGGTTTCTCCACACCTCTGACTGGCTTCTTCTCCATAGCAATGGCGGCTAAAGCAGGTGTTGTAGTATTTGAAGCCAAAATGACTAAACATGATTTCCTCAGAAATGTAACCATAATAAATCTTTAAAAAATGGGATTACGTAATGTGGAAAGACGCTTCTGGAGCCAGCGAGCTCTCCCACTTTGCAGCTCTGTACAGTTTTTGTAGCGCAGGTCAGTTATGGACAATTGCCAAGTTGATGATTACAGGGTGGTGCAGCCAGTTCACTTGTTCCCTGGTCAGGTTACTGTGAGGCAGTGACAACTGTGACGAAGAGTAAATGATCATAGAGTCATTTCTCTGTTGATCGAATGATCCAGCAACGCTTTGATGTTTGATTAAAAGCGAAATTATGCACTTTTTCTTACCAACAGTGATTAGAATTTTCTTTTTGCTCTTTCGTTGTTATTTTTCTCCTTGGATTACGTTTGGATGATTTTCGGTTTGATTTTTTTAAATTTAACTTCCAGAGCAATAGTGCAATGATTATTTCAGTACAGATAATCTGTATTTTTTCTATTATGTTTGACAACAATGCAGATGGTATTTTTTTAAGCGCGATATATTTTGTTAGATTTTATTTTACTGGACACTCACACTCATGTAGTGTGACTTTTACATACTCAACATTAGAAAGAGAGCCAGTATTCACTTTCATAGTAAATACGATCACCCTACAACCTGCAGTGTAAGATGGACATTCTTTTAGTTACAACACACTATAAAATATTACCGTATGTACAGTATTTGTATGTTTGCTTATGGTAAATTGATGTATCACGACTAGGCCTATGATATATTTGTTCTTTGTGTATAGTGCATGGGTGGCTGTTGCTCAGGTCTTCCTAAGCCCTGTTGCTTTTGTTTACTTCTGTACCCAGTGTATGTGAATATTTGACATCTGTTGAAAAAGGTTAATATTCATCCTATCCACATGCTGCCATAAAGTGCATGGAATGACGTTCATCTCAGAATTATCAGAAATAGACTAAACAGTTTTTTCCTGCTGTCTTCCATCAGCGTCATAATGAAAAAAAGTACATCATAATTTTTTAAAAAACTTTGCAAAAAGCTTGATGACAATGAACATAGCAGCCTGGCTATATTCACTGACCTCATTTATGTTATTTAAAAATGATGTCAGGTCTGACCACTACTTTTTGTTTGACTCCTTTAGTAGTTCATTGTAAATGGCAGTGATCCAGAACGTTCTGGAGACGGCTGGTCTCGTCTGTAAGTGAGAAAAATATTTTTCCAAAGATGTTGTTTGTCTTTCACAGATGCCGAGGACTGTTGGGGTTTAAATTAAACCAAAGACCACAGTTTGTCAGAGAACAAGTGTTTTGACTAATTTCTCATAATAGTCCATGAATCCAGAGGGATTTATTTTTACTTTTAAGAGACTGTACACAAATTATTTTGGTATTATTTGGGACTTGTTACGTTTGATTTTATAAAACAACAAGGCCCTGCTCAGGGTTATTAATATTATGAGACAGTTATTGTCACTATTACAGAATGGGCTAGAGTTGTGAATGTTTAATATACACTGCTTTTAGAGAGAACTGTTGGCTTACAACAAAATTCACTAAAAAGATAAAGTTTCATACTAACTATAGCTGAGTCCACTACTGTTGGAACAGTTGCACAGTTTGCATCATTTTGGCCCCTAAACGAGGATCTGATGTATAAGAAACCAAGAGGGTTAATTAAAACTTAATGGTGTAAGCAGCTAATAAGCTAAGATACTATAGCTTCATCCATTTTGGACCCACTAGCTTTACGTCCCCTCAAAGGTCAACATTGTCAAGGTAATTTGCTGCTCAGTTTTTAGAACATTCTATCTTTGAAGATGAGAAAAACAACACATAAACCCTTTTTATGACTCCAGCTTCCTCAGCTGATGAATTTGTGTACAGTCCCTTACTTGTATTTGTCTATACGTGGTTGATGCCTTTAGTGCTGTTATTTGGCAGTGATAGAAAGAGTAGCTGAGCTCACTCCTTTTCTCCTTTCCCATCTTGCTTGTCAGTGATCGGTTCAAAGCACTTTGAAAACACACAATCGCTCTTATTTCAGCCTTTTCTTCTTTACTGCAGTACTTTACAGATTTGACTACATGAATGATGTCGACACTGATCATTTACATCAAGCCATCATGGACTGTGTTGTACCGTACAAAGTGTCTACAGTGTATCAGTCAGTATATGTCAACAAGTTGACTTTTTTGTATAGAAACTAAAAACTATTAACACTTTAACTGCTTGCTTCTAACATGAAATTTTTTAAACTCTTGTATTTTTTCTGTCTCTGACTGTTATCTGTACATTTTCTTTGAATATTGTAAGAGAACGTTTGTCTTTGAATAGACAGTACCTGTGCATATTAACACTTAACTGCTACCTGTCTTTGTTTTTGACCCATTTTTGTTCAGTAACTCCTCCCTGTGTCTTCTAAAATGATACTGAAAATAAATGGAACATGTGACTAAGCTCTAACTTCTGTCTTTGTTTCATTTCTAAGCCCTCTTTCCTTACTTTGATGACCTTTTACTACATCTAACAGAATTAACAAACTTCTAATTTCATGTGCTGCTAGTAGAGTCTGATTTCCACAGCATGATATTAAATTTACTGCATAAACTGGAAAATGGATGGTGTGTTTCAGCATACAGCATCTGCACTGAGGTGACGGTTAATTTTAACTGTAACTCCACACTGTATTAGTAATTGGTGTATACACAGTTAATGAAGGATTCATGTTGATTTATCTAATTAGGGTTTAAAACTTTTGATAAATGTGTTTAAAACTCAAATCGAGCATTGAGGCTTATTGTTGACATCAGAGACCTCAATGTGTGACATTAAAAATTATTATTACTATACATTATTTTATATAAATTAAAACTACTGATCGAGGTAGGATCAGCAAAGGTTGTTGTCAAGTAGAAGTTTTGTATTATTTTATAAATCATTACTCTTACAGGTGCATTTACTCTTAATGTGTATAACCTTTAGCATAAAGTGATGATACATTCACCACCTGTTAACCTGCCAATCAGGGAATCATCCACAACACTTTGACCTAAATATTTTATTATATTGCAGTCTTAGTTTGCCAAAGATGACCAGTTTACAAAGATATAAAACAGAAATGCAACTAAGGCAAAGTCTCACACGTTAAAACATTTCTTCTATAGAAAGAACTTAGATGATTATTGAGATAGAGACAAATTAGTTTTGTATTTATCAATTCTTTCTATACAACTTATAAACAGTGTAAATAAAATAAAAAAACTACAGTATATGAGGCTTGAACTCTGTGATCTCTGCCTGTTCCTCACACACACACACACAGAGGAAAAAACATGGAATGCTTGTTCCCCTTTTTAATTAGCCAGCCTGGGAGCTCTCACGGGACACAAAAGAGTTCAACTGCTTTTGTTATGCCTGTGGATTCAGTGGTTACTATGGCCACAAGAAAAGTAAAGGCCCAGTATTTGCAAAGCTGAAAGAAGGGAGCTTCACGGTGCCTCTGCCTGTTTTTCCTTCTCCATTCACAGGAGTTTTTTTCTTAGCCTGGGCCTATACTGCTGTCTGCTCACTGCTTGTTATCTTGACTTTCATATAAAAGATGTTTTGACTGCTCACTGGCTTTAGTGCCAGACTTTTCTTCCTGTGGCAGTCAGGGTATTTGGTATTTATCAACTTCAAGTAGCAACTTTAAGTAAGCTAAAAAGTGGCTTATTTCGGACATTTTATGGACCAAACGGTTTGATTATATGAGTCTTGGTTGTCCTGCAGCAAGTGGCATCATTCACATCATTCATTATTCTCCTTTGTGTTCTTCCTTAGGAGACACCACATACCTTGACATCTTCCGTGAATTTTCCCACATGGCTTCCCACAACCCAGAGAAGCTGAAGCGAAGGAGCGTGCACTTCAGACACTCCTTCAGGTAGTCTGCCGAGCGTCTGGGGAGGAGCAACATCATATACTTGAAAAGTGCAGCAGCCACTTTCCAGATATTAGTCAAAGTGATCAGCAGAGAAACCTCAGCCTGACAATACATTAAAAAAATAATTTCTCAATTAGTTTCAACATCATAATACATAACTCAGTCTGTTTCACTCCAGTGCTCAGTCTCCTTTAAAGTAAAGAAGTGATGACAATTTTATGATGCTGTTACCATCCACTGTTTATATCTACAAGAATCTTGTGCTGTTCTCAGATCAGACTTTTATTTTGATAGGACTATTGTTGTATGAGGATTCGCTGGTCTTTTCCTCGTATGTGTATCTATAAATATAGAATTGCTTCAGTACAGAAAACGCCAAGCACTTGTTTTGTAAGTTTTCTTAACTTTGTCTTTGCTGTGTTACATTTTCATCAATGTCTGTTTCATTGAAGGAACCTCATCAATATATGACATAATCTTTACTGCATGCATTTACTCCCTTTACATTTTATGCTTTTAAACTTGAATTCTGCTACGTTGTATGGATATAAAGTGTCATATCATCATTAGTTATCATCACTGACCCATCGTCAGTGTTATTGCTTTTTTTTTTTATATGGGTGTGTTATTGTGCATTGACTATGCTGGTGTAGTCTCTGTAATGTTTTGTTTAAGTGTACTTTGCAGTAACACTGTGAAATGCAGTGTTACTGAATACATGCTGTAGTAGCAATGAAAATGCTAATATATCTGAATGAGCAGGAATACCGGTGAAAGGTGGATGGAAATAAAGATGGTCTGTGGTAACAGAAGTGTAGTGGGTGATCTTGCTGCATCACATTTCCTTCCTTGTAGCTGAGACACCAGCGCCCTCGTGTGTGAAAGTGAGATTATTGAGTTAACCCCTCCCTCCTCCTCTTGGCTTTATTTCACCTGTCATATCATACCATGATCTTATATTTTAAAGTAAGGTGATGGTTATGAAATCCAGATTTAATACCCTTTAAAACAAAATTCTAAAAGTTTCCATTAGGAATGTCTACATGTAAATAAAAATGATTTTGAAATCAAATGCTGTAAAACTGTAAAACCAACACATTAAATGTGAGTTCAACATGAGTTAAAAGCTACAAATTACTGAGTACTAATATAAATGTACTTAAGTAAGCACTTTAGTTATGTGAAAATTCCAGTACTTGAGTATGTCTAGTTAATGTTACAGTTAGTTTAATCTTTAACAATGCATTTGCTTTTATGTACCACATGTCAAATTATAATCTGAAAGCCAGTGGTGGAATGTGCATTTAGCTAAGTACTGGATAATTATTTTATCATTTTCATTTCATGCTTTGCAGTATGCTTTTAACACTTACACTGCAGTACGAAAGATGTCTTAATTATTAGAACGCTTTTCATCATGTTGTGCAGTACTCAGTCTGTGTGTGTCTGGCTGCAGACTCTCCTTTAAGGGCATTAAAAAAACATTTAAAAGTACAATTTTATATGACATATTCACTGTATATTCACAAACTTCTTCTTAAGGTCCAACAGTAGTTCAAATTTGTTCTGTCTCCACCAGCTACACTAACTACTGTACTACTAGTAAAAGGTAAAACACATAATAATCATGTAGTAAAATATGTATAGGCTAATACAGTTTAACTGTATAATACAATAACATCACATAGAATACATTTTATGCATAATCATTTTATTTTGCCTTTTTACTGAAGTAATGGATTACTTAAGTAATGGAGTAGGCTGCTGCAGCTGTGGACACTTATTCCGCTGCACAGACTAACCAGGTCCCTTAAACCAGGTATAAAGTGTGGTCAAGTGTTTTAAGGACAGAACGAAACTCAGTGAGCAATAGACGATCTTTGACTGTGTCGCTACAGCCAGACGTCGGCGCCTTGACGTCTGTCAAGTATGGCAGGCCCTCCCTATCACTGAACGTCACATCCGGTCGTGTAAATCTCGAACAAGGTCCGTTTTTTGCAGCGTGAATCCCGGTCGAAACGCCACTCCCGACGCCGTCGGGGCTGTCAAACGCCACTCCCGACGGCGTCGGCAATAAAAAGCGCCACTTTTTACGCCACTTCCGGTTACGCGTTACGTCTATCCGGAACTCCGTCGAACGCGCCGCTCTCGAAGTCTCCACCCCTAGTTTTCACAGCCAATACATTCGAAACAGATTGACCCAATCAGTGTTGAAGCAGGACAGTCCAAACTAAGCGAACACTGATGTCCTCAGACCTCAATGGT